>JAQFJA010000003.1:3773733-3789431 GCA_029874485.1 Naso brachycentron
TTTGTTCGGTTTGTTTGTATGTCAAAAGTAGCTCCATGTCTCCATGACAACACTAATGTGAGCACTAGTGTCAAATGCAGCCATGTGTAAACAAACCAAAACATGTTTATAGTAACACTGATCAGTCATGTTTGTGTGTTTGCAGCCTTTGAGCAGAAGTGTGTTGGTGGACGAGGAGTCCTGTGCAGACCAGGTGAGGCCCAGCGTCTCAGCAGCCTGACGTTTGGCTGTTTCCGGGTGAGGGGGAAGAACCCCCAGGTCCTCGCTGGACCACTACCCTCACAGAGGACCCTGAGCAGCCAGGAAGAGGCTGAGGGCAGAGATAAAACTGGTAGGTCCACATGAATTATTGTGGAAACAAATTCCGGAAATCGGTGTATTCTAAGTGAAGAGCTGAACACAAAGGGCACGGCTTCATGTGTCTTAGCCAAAAAATTTCCCCACCATACATCTTTGCCTCTGACTGTGTTGTTATTAAACTGATTAATGTGTTGATGGCAAATAACAGGATTTTGATATAAATCAATAATCTATTTTCCTTGACAGTGGAGATAGGATAATGTCTTCACTCATCAAGCATCTTTGATTTAAATCGACAGTTATAAGCACAGTGATGCTTTGAGCTAACACATCATTCTGCTCACAGTAACAATGCTAACATGCTGCTGCTAATGCAGTTTAATGTTTGTGATGTTCACTATTGTAGTTTATCGTGTTAGCATGCTAACTACATGTTATGATAACATTTTTTCCTTTTTAATACCAGTTTTGATAAGTGAACTTCACGAATCATCGACCGATTTTGACTACTAATCCAATAACAGTTTATATTTTCCCTTGTCACAACAAATATGCAAAGGACAAATTTAATTCCACGTGCTTGAAGTTAGTGACATTGTGTTGTAGATTTGCAGCTATTTGGTCTTAAACCAAAGTGTTGGACAAACATAAAACTTGGACTCGGTAAGAAAAATGTCAGGGTTAACTGACATTACAAAAAATAAAATCACTGCTTCTATCAAATGTTGCATAATGTAGAAAAGGTAAACAAAGAAAACCAAAGCTCAAATTTGATTCTGTAAAAATAAATTGATAATTAAATTTCATCAACAGAATTTTCAGCTGATTGGTATGAATTTGACCATACTTCAACATTTGTTTGCTGCAGTAGTTAACAAGAAAATGAGTCTTAATTGTTAGTTGTTTTCAAAACTAAGTATTTTAAGATTTTTTTTCTAGTAAAGCACTGAGCTTGTGCTGAGTTGTCATTCATTTTAACAGCTATGTTTTCATGTTTGCTGTGACAGACACGAGTAGTAAGCACGTAGCCTCATCTGGGGCCGACAGTGACATCCACAGACCAGAAGAGACTCTGGAGGATGACAGTGCATCTGAAAGCCTGGGTGAGAACACATGTGGACCTGCATCTCGTGGCGTCTCCTCTGTGCTCTCGAGCGCTGCTTCAGACGGCGAGTTCGGAGGGGGCTGCGAGGACAGAGGAGGAGGTGGAGTGTGTGGTCTGGAGTTCAGCCGCCCTGGCAGTGAGACGTACCTGACTGCTTCGGATGACAGCAGCTCCCTGTTTGACGATGACATGCAGCGCGCTGAGCGAGCTAGCTTCAGCCTGCTGGGGTCATCAGACGGGACACTGGGAGGATGTAAGGAGGAAGAGGAGGAGGCACACAGGGCCAAGCTGGAGGAGTGCACCTCAGAGGAGCTCAACAAACGTTTCCAGTCACAGAGACTCGACTCCTCATCCTCTTCAAGCGAACCGAACACCCCCAGCTCCATCCTCGCTGCCCTCACCCCTAAACGACCCAATCCGCCCCAGGACCGGGACAACCCTGCCTCACCCAAACAGCCCCGGCTGAGGACTCCAGCAGGTTTAGGACTGAATTTGTCTTTAGCCAAGAAACACCTGAGCCAACCACCAATCAGCAGTGAGGCAGCACACGGACAAATACGTAACGCTCTCAGCATGCTGCGCCCCCTCCGGCCGCAGGAAACTGACCTCGACCAGGAGCAGGAGGTTGTCATGGAGACAGGCAGGGACACACCTCCTCAAGTCCCCCACAGCTCACAAACTGCACCTACCATTCCAGCCCTGCAGACCTCACCTGGTCAACCTGAAGCTGTTACAGAGATCAGCCCAGAGGGGCAGGACTATGACGGCCCAGCAGCCGGAAACAAACCTCCTACACCCCCCCTGCACAGGCTGCCCTCCTGGGTAAGATTATCCAATGTGTGATCCAAACTGAGCTGAACATAAAAAAATCAATCGTTTGTTTTTCATTCAATTTAGTCCTTGCAAGAGCAAGACAGCCTCTGAATAGAGATGCACATGGATTTTTTTCAGTTAATCTCAATAACCAAAAATGGATGACACCGATAAGAACGACAATAAAATCACATTTTGAAACTTTGTGTATCTTCTGCTTACTTAAACTCATGGAGAGATCTTTGTAAAAGTGATAAACAATCCTGGTAAAAATCATAAAGTGCAAGTCTCCTTCAAAAATATTCCAAGGCACACTGTCGGAGTAGTGTAAAATTAAAATGCCTTCATTTTACATGGCAGTTCTTTCGCTTTCAGTTCTTTCAGTTCAACGCCTTGTGACCAGCATGGGTCTTCATCAGGGCCTTTGTCAGTAGTGACAAAGATTAACAGAGGACACTGGTTGTGATTAGAACATGGAAGGTGTGCAGGGTCCCTGTAAAAAACAAACCATATTTTCATAAGATTCCAACATTACAGTACAGCAAATCATTTTTGGACATTCCCTTCCAAAATATATTTTGTTTGTGGTAGCATATTAAAATTTTGACTGATAATCGAGACATTTTTTTCCATAGGAGAGTCGCATCTATGCAGTGGCTAAATCAGGAATCAGGTTGTCTGAGACGTCCTGCACAGACCCTGCTAACAGAGGTAAGAAAGGGGAAAAACAGAGGTCATTTATCAACACAGTCTCAGTCGCAGACACATTCAGCTTAAAAACTGACTGAACTGTGATCTGTGTTGCAGACCCCTCCCTCCAGTCCTCCTATCCTGCCTTTGTCATGTACACGTCCCTCGTCTATAAAAACATGACTACTCCAGTCTACACCACTCTGAAGGGGGTATGTGCAGCTTTACACTGCTACATTTATTTTTAATTCTTCTACATTATCATGGTGTGTGTTCAATAATCTGTTTACTTTGTGCAAAGGTCCACCAATACTTTGTTTACTACTACACTATTGTCTTCTTTCAGAAAGCCACTTTGCTGAGCAGGAGTCCATTCTCGGATGAGTCGTCCAGCTCCGAGGAGTCGTCCAGTTCAGGGGAGGAGGACGGCTCAATCTGCAGCTCTCACACGTCCTCCAGCTCCCGCAAGGACAGCAGCCCAGGCAGCCCGCGCTCTCTCAAGAGAGGTACGGCACACGTTTGCTGGAAGGTCTTTGAGAATTCTTACATATACTGAAAATTAACTGTCCTTGAGCACAGCAGCCGCTGCTGCAGCAACCAACTCAAGAATAATTACTGCAAGTTTCCATTAGAAACTAAAAAATGATGTGTGTGACAGCCAACAGCGGACTTGCAGTAGCTGTCACGTACAGTAATTCATGTTGCAGCAGTGCTCTGTTTCCTATGCTTAGGTTTGGGTAAAAGATTGTGAATGCTTTATTTAAATAATTTAGTCCATTCATCCATCCATCATCAGCCGCTTATCCAGGGTTGAGTCGCTGAGGCAGCAGTTTCAGCAGGTTTGCCCAGACTTCCCTTTCCCTGGCCACATCAGCCAGCTCTGACTGGGGGATCCCAAGGCATTCCCATCTAATCTCTCCACCTGGGCCTGGGTCTGCCTCAGGGCCTCCTCCCAGCTGGAGGTGCCTGGAACACCTCTCTACAGAAGGGACCAGGAGGCATCGTTGCCAGGCGCCCGAACCACTTCAACTGGCTCCTTTCAACGCAAAGGAGCAGCGGCCCAACTCCAAGTTCCTTACCTTATCCCTGAAGGAGATGGCCGCCAGCCCGCCGAGGAAACACGTTTTAGCCGCTTGTATCCGCAATTTAGGTCTTTCCCTCATGACCCATCCTTCACGATCATAGATGAGGGAAGGAACAAAGACTTACCAGTAGATCGAGAGCTTTGCCTTTCGACTCAGCTCTCTTTTAGTCACAACATTACAGTAAAGCCCAAAACCACTCCCGCTACACCAATTTTCCAACCAGTCTCCTGCTTCATAGTCCCCTCACTTGTGAAGAAGACCCTGAGATACTTGAGCTCCTTCACCTGGGGTAAGGACTCATTGCCTACTCAGAGTGGGCAGTCCACCGATTTCCTGCTGAGAACCATGACCTCAGATTTAGAGGTGCTCATCCTCATCCCAGATGCTTCACACTCGGCTGCAAACCGATCCAGTGAGAGCTGAATGTCACAGACTGGTGGCCTCATCAGTCTGTGACATTCAATGCGATTCTCAGCCCATCGATCTAATAAATAGTTTATTTTCAAATCAAAAATTAATGGTTGGAAGCATCAAAATATTATTATCTAGGATCTATGCTATAATGAAAGGACATTTAAGGTGAATACATGTAAACATTTAAGTTAAGCTGATCATTTTGGCAGATTTGGTCAATATTTTTACGCATCTTTCATTGTGTAAATAAAAACACGAGTTTTCAGCTCTACTTTACCTTTTCCTCCAGCTGTGTCCATGTCCTCAATGACATCAGAGAGCGACTACGCCATCCCTCCTGATGCCTACTCCACCGACACTGAGTGCTCTGAACCAGAGCAAAAACTCCCCAAGACCTGCTCTGCAGCCAGTGACAACGGCAAGAGTGTGAGTCAGTGTGTCGATCCCTGCGTGTTTTCTGTGGAGCTCGGCCCGTTGACTGTTAACGGCGTCACATCAGAATCCTTCCTGTGTAGTTTACAAGCCAACATGTTGTCTCTTCAGGCACAGTCAAGACAGAATTTAAGTCTTTATCCGGAAGAGTTATAGAACATTACAGGAACATAGCAGTGGTTCTTAAAGATTTTAACATTTACCTCTCAGAGCTATAACCTGTAACAGATTTAAATTTGTCTTTTTAATGCATTTTTGGGAAATTGAAAATGTGATATTCTCAAATGCAGGGGAATTCAAAACTGAACCTTTCTTTGCATTGACTTCAGAAATGCAACCAACAATGTTGTTAAGAATGTACAAATGCTTTCTAACTTACCCATGAAAATTTATTTTTGTTTGTTTTTATCATTATTTCTGCTTGTGTTTTGCTTTTTTTCACATGTAACAAACTACATTAAGTGCATGTCTTGGACATAAAGTAAAACAAATTTTTATGATGACCTCAGTTTGTTGACAACGCTCTAGATGGAAAATCTTCAAAATATGAAGTCTGTAAATATTTCATTTCTGCATATATGTAGTGAGTCACTTTTTATCACCTGTACTTAACGTTGTACAGCATGAAGCTGAACGGTGCTGTATCTTGTAGGAGCCGATGGAGAAGTCAGGTTACCTGCTGAAAATGGTGAAGACGTGGAAGAAAACTTGGAAGAGACGCTGGTTTGTCCTCAAAGATGGAGAGCTGCTCTACTATAAATCACCTGTGGGTTTTATGCGTCATTTTGTTATTACATAATCATTATGCAAAAAAAAAAAGTTTGTGTTCCAGGGTACACTAACACACCAAGTTATGATTTAGAAAATGTATTTAAAAACATTTATATTTAGCGTTTAAGTCAACTTTAATATATTTTTGCTGTTTTTCTATTATCTTTGAATGGTAATAATCTATTGATCTGTTTACTGATCATTTACATTCATTTAGCTCAGTGGATGAAGGTCTGTCAGTCTGCAAAAAGCCTAATGTATAAACATAAAATTCTCCTGTAGAGTGACGTAATCAGGAAACCTCAGGGGCAGATCGAGGTCAACGCCACCAGCAGCATCGCCCGTGGGGAGGGGAAGCAAGTTCTCCAGGTATTCGACACTGATTCTGAGAGCTTTGATCGCAGCTACATATGTTTGTTTAATTAATAAAATTATTGTCAGATTTTGACCAGAATTCTGTTTCTCCTCATCCTCACCTTTAATCATGTTTGTGTTGTTTTTGCTGTGTAGATAGTGACGGGGAAGCGCGTGTACTACCTGAAGGCTGACTCTCCTAACCTGCTGGAGGAGTGGCTCAGGGTGCTGCAGAGCGTGCTCAGGGTGAAAGCTGCCAGTCCTCTCTTCACCCAGCCGGATATTCGCCCCGGGATGAAGGGACTGCTCATCAAGGTCCAGCAATTTAACAAAATAACCTTAAATTAAAAATAAAAGCTTCGCCAATATTAAAATGTGGTTTCAAGTTTATATGCGTGTTTTACATGAACAGAATCTTTCACCACATACTTGCTGTCAGATCATCACTGTATTCGAAAATTTTTAAATGTTCTTGCTCTCCGGCAGGTGAAGCACGGATACTCAAAGAGAGTTTGGTGTGCTCTGATTGGCAAAACCTTGTACTATTTCCGCAGCCAAGAGGACAAGGTAGAGACTCAACAGCAACTCTCCTGGTTTTAAGATTTACAGGATAAAGTGACAAAACTGCAAAGCTCTTCAGTCATGTTGATGCTTTTGATGTTTGATGTATACTGCAAACTCATAGTAGTCTATATTAAACTGTAAATGATTTACAGATAGAAGCTCAATATAGCACAAAAGCTGTTACCTTTAATGTGAGTGTGTTCATGCGTGTGTTCCCAGTTCCCCCTGGGTCAGATTAAGCTGTGGGAGGCTCGGGTGGAGGAGGTCGACAGGTCAGGAGATTCAGATGATGATCTTAAGTCATGTGGGCGGGGCTTACAGCCCGCACCTTTCACCATCGCCATACAGCCGCAGGAGCAAGGACCAACCTACCTGCTCATTGAGTCCCGCCATGAAAAGGTCAGCATTGCTCTAAAAGTTCATCTTTTTTTTTTTTTTTTCCCCCATTGTTGCAATTTCTCTGATCCGCTTTTCCAAAAGATACATGACCTTGTCTGTGATGGGGATGCATTATTTCTTGTATTTTTTGTTGCTCCAATTGAGTTTCTGTATGTGCTGTTTTTGCCTGACACTGGTTATAACCAAATGGAAAATCTTTAACTCTTGTCCATCACAACACTCAAATCATGGGAAACCCGCTATGTTTTGTTTTTTTATTTGTTAGAAATTAGCAAAGAAAAGCCTTTACGATTAAATAAGAGGGTTATTGATTAGAAGTTAAACTAAAAATTGATTATAATGCCAAATGCTTGTCTCAGTGAGAATGTGAAAACTTTTGGCAGCTGGTCTTGTGTTTATTTCCTGTGTCTGTGGTATCACTGATGTTCACGTGTGCGGCTCTGTAGGATTCGTGGTTGTACCATCTGTCTGTGGCGGCGGGAACCACGGTGGGTAAAGTCGGCACAGAGTTCGAACAACTGGTGGGAAAACTCTTCCAACTGGATGGAGATCCAAGTGAGTCTTACCAATGACTTCTTCTTGTTGAGTCCTTCAGAGTCAGCTCTATACATAATATTGTCAGTGCACGTGCAGCAGAAAAATGCTATGAACTACAGCTCCAAGTTTGATGATCTGGTTGTGACATTTACATTTTAATGATTTTTTTATAATTATTCATTAACTAAAGTTCCTTTATGTGTAATCAGTAACCTAGATTATGTTTACTTCTCCTTCAATGATTGCAGGAGCTATTACAGACAGGTCACAGCTCCAAATACAAATCAGTGATATTTTTTTTATTCTTTGTTATTTACACTGGGGGAAATACTTCCAGCTTCCAGCTTCCAGCTTTCATATTTGTTGGAGGGTATACATGTGTCTTTTTCAGTGTTGTTTTGAATCTTTACCTTCATTTACATTCATCTCATTTTTGATCAGTTACAGTTATTTCAAATGCACACTTGAGGCTCCTCAGATCATCTAATGTCTTGTTTATTTCTGTTTATCATAAATGTTTCTCTCATCTTCTGTCTTTATTTTCTCCTTTTGTATGAAACTGCTTTGTATGACATGTGCTTGTTGTTGCTACGGTTGTGTTTCTTTGTCTTACAGACTCTCAGATCTGGAGACATCCCATGTTGTGTTTCAGTAAGGAAGCTCTGTCGTCTCCCCTCACCACGCTGCCTTCACAAGCTCTTCAGACAGAGGCTGTTAAACTCTTTAAGGTACACACACACACACACACACACACACACACAAACCTGTAATGTTACACCTAACACAGTCTACTAATGTTTTGATCAGACTTTGGAGCCCTGAGCTGCAGCTGTTTCTCCACAAGTTTAAGTTTTGTAGCTGTAATGTTCAAAAACAATATTTGTCTCACATGTCTTGAGCACAGATGATCTCTCATTCTGTGTCTGTCTTTTTTCACATCTCTTCTCAGACTTGCCAGCTTTTCATTAACGTGGCCATTGACGCTCCGGCCATCGACTACCACGTCTCGCTGGCCCAGAGCGCCTTGCAGGTGTGTCTGGCCCACCCCGAGCTTCAGAACGAGCTCTTCTGCCAGCTCATTAAACAGACCCGCAGAAGGCAGCCGCACGGCCATTCAGGACCTCTACAGGTTTGTTTTTTTCACCACATGGTGGCAGCAAAAGCACATGACAACCTGGGTGTCCAAAAGTGTTGGGAATCTTCAGGGTTCACTGAGAAAATAAATCAAAACCTTTAAAAGCAGTTCAGTCTGTGTGGCCAGTCATAGCTTTAGGATCAAAACTGTACTATGGAGAGGCTTGTTTCACTTATGTTGGCATGTTTACCAAAAGAGCAAATTCTTATTAGTTCCTCTCAGACAAGAAAGTGAAATCTCTGCCTGTTTTTTAAGGCATAAAATAGTCACGCCCCCCTGTAGTCACATGATCATTAAGTCACCTTTTGAATGAGATGTGAAGTTCTAAAGTACAAGTATGTCTGAGTCAGCCAAATGGTTTACAGATAACATTAAGTGTTAGAACACAAATCAGCAGCTCCTTTATGACAGTGTTCAGGAATAAATGCAGAGAAGATGATTTACAGGACTGAAACTAGCTACAATTGTGTTAAACGGTTTCATAGTAACAGGGAGAAGCTGCAGTTTTTCAGTCTGTCCCTCACATGCTGCATTAATGCACTCTGCTGACAGATTCACTGTGTCACATTTGTGACAGTTTGTGAAGGAGTTGGCTGACAGTCTGTTTATGTCATGTTAGGGCTGGCAGTTCCTAGCTCTGTGTGTGGGACTGTTCCTGCCTCAGCATCCGTTCCTCTGGCTGCTTCAGGTTCACCTCAAAAGACACGGAGACTCCAGGTGAGGAAACATCAGGAGCCCAAACAGAAGCAAGAAGAACCAAGGCACAATGTTTAACAACAGCCGAAAACCCATTCATGTAGAAACACCACAAAAATGTCACATTTGCACTTTGCACTGTAGCTACAACTAGCAGTTATTTTTATTAGAAATTATTGACAAAATTCTTCTTTAAAAATTGTAGAAAAAGCTCCTCACAGTTTCACAATTCTTCAAAGATCTTGTATGTACAATATTCAATCTGCACTGCACAGAGAATTTTCTCATGTGAGAGGATGGAGAGAATTATTTGAGTTTTTGTTTGAAAAATAACTCAAACATTTGAAACTTGACCTCATTATAACTCTTGTGTCAGGCCCAAGTGGACGTAGACTTACTGACATGGCTTTATCATCGACCCACTCATCGATGAGTTTAGCAACTCGTACTGCACGAACAGCCTTTGTGCTCCTGCCTCTCACAAATGTAATGCAAATCACGGCACCTGTCACATGTTTTGAATACAAAAGAGCCTCTCTTTTGTGTTACTAGCCTTCAGTGATATACGTAAAAAACAAGTCAACTTGAACACAATTTATGTACCTTAATTGCTATGAGATATGGTTAATTACATGCAGATGCAATGAACATTACTGTGAATTATATGTGATCAGAATAAAAGGGGAATTCCACAGATGACACACATGAAGCTCGGTTTGTTTTTGAAAATAACTCTTTTATAACCTGTGAAAACAATTTATGAATGATCTCTGGAGGAGACTTGTCTATTCTGACAATGATGATGATGTCATCAGGGCCATCAGGGACTTGTCTTAATGAAAAGGCAGAGTTTTAAACTGAAGGAGCTTGAAGGATGTAGCCATTTAACAGTCAGGAAAGGCAAACTTGCTATTTGAGTTGCATTACAGTACGTAAAAAGTCGGATCCAATGCTGTTCAAGTTTGACCAAAAATAGGAACTAAAAGTCAGGATGTCTCTGCTTCTGCTGCTTGCTTTTTGACCAGTCATTTTGAACGCAGCCTCCTGTGAGTCTTTCAACATGACAGAAGTGCAGTTCTACAGTAGACTACTGAAGTGCCCCAATAAGAATATAAGCTAATAGTATTCCCCAGAAAACATATTAGCATAAACAAATAGGTACATGATGATCTAATTTGATTTAACAGGGTCATTTATTGAGTTTGGAAGTTGCTCTTACTGTTGAAGAAGCGAAGTCCAGTTACAGTTTGTAATTGAACATTGACCATGAACATACCACTTATATAACACTGTATTAATGTTGCTTTCAGGACTGAGGTGGGTAAGTACGGCATCTACTGCCAGCGCTCTATGGAGCGAACCCAGCAGAAGGGTGAGAGGCAGGCCAGGCCGTCCCGTATGGAGATCCTGTCTATCCTACTGAGGAATCCATATCATCACTCCCTGCCATTCAGCGTCCCTGTTCACTTCCTCAATAACACCTACCAGGTAACGACACATGGACCCTTCAATGCTAGCTCATGCGAACATTTAAAGTGTTGCTGATGCACTGTCAAATCATAGCCTTAGGTCCCACACAGTTAACACATATCCACTGTAGACACTGAATGTGTTTATACCGTCATGCACATGCTCACATGCTTCACTGCTCCACCCCACCATCAACCTGTACACTGTGAGTCAAGGTTTCTCTTGTGGGGGTGTTTGTTTTTATCACTCCCTGCTTTGTGTTTCTCTCTCTCTCTGCGCGCTTGTAGGAAGTTACCTAGATGCCAAGTATCATCTCTGGACTCACAGTATATTAGACAAATATGTTTCACAACTTGTTTGGCTGAAATACAATAACACTATAAAGAAAACACCACCATCAGGGTGGCAGAATTTAGAGGAGGAACCATGCATATGAAAGCACACATATTATGCAAGACAGGAATAGATGTGCCTGTGTCATTAGAGGTACACTGAAATATCTCAATGTAACTAAATATGACTGTCGATCCATAAACTGTGAGTCCAGTTTCACCATCAGGTCAGATTTCAGTTTGTGTTTATTAGTCCCAAATAACTGCAAATGTCATGAGATTCCCCTCAGCCTCAGCTGTACTTTGTGTTCGTGCTAAGCACCGTGCCAAACACCTAACGTCGTAAATACTAAATATGTATGTGTTAGAATTGTCATTTTAAACATGCTAATGTTAGCATTTAGCTCAAAGCACCACCGTAACTATGTGCAGGCTCATGAAGCTGCTTCTTGTTTGTGATGAGACGACAAGAATGCCTTTACTTATTCTCATGCACGTAGATTTTTTATCAGTGTGTTTAAGATATGTCTTTATATTACAGACGGTCCCTACATGCACGCTTTGTGATTTATGGTGAAATTAATTAGGAATTTCCTGTCAAACAGCATAATGTTGATAAAGTTGAAATGTTTTGAGTTACAAATTGCAGGATGCTTTCTGAGCTTGAGACATGAGTCATGTTCTTTTCTGCATTTGAATGCATTACATAGGTGGTGAGCTTTGATGCTTCGACCACAGTGGACGAGTTCCAGTGTCGCCTCAACCAGGACACCGGCATGAGGAAAACTGGGATTTCTGGTTTCAGCTTGTACACCGATGACCCGACTGGGCGAGAGCTGGAACACTGTCTGCAAGGAGTTATCAAGGTGCATCTTGAATTCATGTGATGATGACTTCTTTACCATAGGAGGTGTTTGATTTCTGAACGCAGATTTGTCTTCTGCACGTGATCTGCAGATTTGTGACATCATCTCCAAGTGGGAGCAGGCCTCGAAGGAGCAGCACACTGGCAAATCTGAGAACACCAGGACTGTCCGCCTCACCTACAAGAACAGGTAGAGAAGACAGAACCGGCCCTGTGATGGCTGTTGGATGGATGATTAATTTAAAGGTTTAGTCTGAAATTAACTTGCTGTCTGACCTTTAATGGAGAACTCCTCAGATTTTAGACATCATAGTCTGTTTACAGGTGTTGGGGGGTAATATGCCTTATGCAAGTTGAACATCAAACCTTTCCTGTACACAAATTCATGACATGATTACACGACTTTACGAGTTCCATATGAAGGCGGCATTGGTCTCAGTTAGTTTGGTCTTAACTACAACACTAGTTGTGAATTTAAAAACTGACCGAGCTCTGTACCCGGCTCCTGAAGTCTGCTTGAGGCCTAAGGTTAAGCCTCACACATCTATTTTCCAGTAGAATTGTCTTTGATCAAGGTGCATTGTGGGTAATATAGGACCAGATGTTGAACATGATTTTAAATATTATTAGGATTTGTTGCCACACATACTAAGAGCCATAGACTGTTGTATGCATTAAAATTAAAAGGTTATTAGTGAGTTTTGTTAGTGGCTTCAATCTTACACTAACACTGATAAAGACAAACTTTGATAATAGTTCATTTACAGCACAATGTGTTTGTATTGTACAAGTTATATATTTCTTAATTCAACTTAAGTGAAGACAAACTGGTTTTATTTTTTAGAGATACAACACTAACAAAACCAAAGAAGTTCAATATTCCATCCATTCGTTTGTTATCCATGTCTGTATTTTCTAGCTGCTCCTCCTCATCCTCTGCTTTCATATGCTTCTGGTTTACTTTTACTAACTCTGTGTTTACTTCTCCATGCCCAGGTTGTACTTTTCACTCCAGGTGAGGGGGGAGTCAGAGAGGGAGAGGTTGCTGCTGGCTTATCAGACAAATGAGGCCATTGTGGCGGGACACTTTCCCGTCAACAAGGAATTGGCTCTGGAGATGGCTGCCCTGCTGGCCCAGGTCTGAAAGACAAAGACTTTTTTGTAATGTATTGCTAACACCTATAGCATATTTATCTTTGAAATGTGCACAGTATGTGTTGGCTTGAATGGAAGATGCAAGCAGTACAATTAACTTTTTTATTTTTTTCTGTCTCAAAAGCACCTTTCGTAATCTATAAAAGTGACAAATATTCCATGTGTTGTTGTTAGATTAGTTGTCCAGACCTACCCTAATGCCACACAATATGTGACTGTTCTCAGGTGGAGTTTGGAGATTTTGAGCGTCCTTTCTCTGCTCCTGGTTCAGCCTCCACCAAATCTAACCAAATCCTAAAACAGGTTCTGGACAGATTCTACCCTAAACATTACCGCAGGGCCACATCTGAGGAGCAGCTCAGGTACCAGAACACACAGACACCTGCCTATGATTCAGTCGACACACATTTCCTACTCTCCTGCATGTGTATTAGTGTATTTATCTGGCTATTTACATGTATCTATTTGCTCTCTTTTTAATGTTAACTTATGCTGCATTGAAGATGAAGAAAATAATGTCCGCACACTGGTAAAGCTCCCACTGTGTTATTACTGGTTCAAATTCAGTGTTTCGATCTTCAGGAAGATCTGTTTGGATCAAGAAATTGAATTTGAACCAGTGATAAAACAGTGGGAGCTTTACCAGTGTGTGGACTTTATTTTCTTCATCTTCATCAGCGTTTTTGTCTGGCACCTGGACACACAAGTGGATCTTTTTCCTAACTTACGCTGCATTCACATGGAATCAGTCAGACGGTAGATGGCAAACTGGGTGTCATTTAAGTTGATAAGAGCAGGATGGTAAAATGTAATGAGGCTAACAGAGAATACCAACAATAGTAACGGCAGAGGGCATTGCCGTCAAAAATTAAAACCAGATGTTACGTAACTCCTCAGATGCCTCACACAAGGAGAAAACATGTCTGATCTTGACAATGAGAGCTGATTATTTTGGAGCAAGTATAACAAGATTTGTAGTTGCAACAGCCTGAAATTTTCCCCAGATGTCACACGAAACGCTGATACATGGCAATCAGCACACAGCTGACTGTCCTCTAAAATGTAATAGGCTATTTTGGAGGGAATTAACTTCTATTTTAAGTTGGCAATAGAAAATTAAGAGAAAGATGCATTTTTTACACTTACATGCATAACTAGAATAGTTAGCCCGCATAGAATAAAAGTCACAAAATAATTTCATTAAATATATTTTATTCCATTCTTTGTAATCAATACGACATCACCGTAGCAAAACATTGTCATGAGTGTTTCATTTGGCCATCCCTCTATCACGTCAAACTATTTATTTTTTCCCTTGCCGTTCATGAGGTGTCTCCCACCGTCTGCCTGATTCCATGTGAAGGCAGCGTCACTTATATTTTTAAAATCTGTTGTCACAAGAGTTAAGTTTTTTGATATAAGTTTAATTAGCACAAAGGAGTTTCAAAAAGTTTAGAATTTAACAGCAAGAATCTTTCATGTCATTCAAAATGAGCCTCGCTGTCAGGATACATTGTGGTGATCCGTAGCTGTTTTGTCCTCCTCCTCTCAGACAACTGCTGCAGCGTCTCTCCGCCCGCTGGGCTTCCCTCCGGGGTCGAAGTTCAGCAGAGTGTGTCAGGATCTACCTGACCGTTGCCAGGAAGTGGCCTTTCTTTGGTGCCAAATTATTTGAAGCAGAGGTAAGTTAACTGTAATCTCATGTAAACTGTAGCAATCTTATCGTCAGCTGAGAGGATTGTTATTTGCTCTCACATTGAAAACACGATATGGTGCTGAACAAATAAAGGCTAAAACAGAAAACTAGATAAACTACTACTTCTACCGGGAAGAAGGAAAAGAAAAATGACAGAAATAAAACCTCCACAGTGCAGTGTCAAAAAAAACTGATTGTACTAAACTTGTGTGTGGGGGTTTTCAGTCAATGCCAAAACAAACAGTGATTTTACAGCTGTGACTGTGGTGTGTACACAGTGGCAGACAGTACAGGCTGCAGGATGACTGACTTGCTGAGGTTGTTTTATGGTGAAATGCTTTGAAATTGTCTTAAATTCACCTTCATCTGTTTTCAGTGCATCACTCCCTCTCCTGAGCAGGGTGCTCGTGTTTGGCTGGCAGTTCATGAAGATGGTATCAGTGTTCTGGAGCACAACTCTGTTGTAAGTATCTTTGTTTACCTCCCTGCAAGTATTCAGACATGATTTTCTGGTTACGTTATGGAGAACAGAGGTGGTAATTATAAGTTGTGTAACCAGTGAAGTGTCCGGAGCTTCCAGTATTAAACAAATTAATCTCATGCATGTTACAACATATGCTAATGCTGAGCAATAAGCACATACTGAGGAAGTGTTTTAATTAATCTTGGAAATAAATATTTCAGCTGTGTGTCACTGGGCAAAAATCACTTGTGTAATACAATTAGCTCATTTAAAGGGATACGCCAACATTTTTTTTTGTTTTTGTGTCTTGCCTCACTCCTGAGTCCAGGACAAGCAAATAGACACCATTTTTTCGACAGTGCATGCAGTAACAAGGAAGAGACGGTCAGAGCTCGCCCACCGCTAATTAACTTAGCTCAATC
>JAQFJA010000003.1:3837167-3854427 GCA_029874485.1 Naso brachycentron
ATATAGAAATAAAAGCTGCCGTTTTATAAAATTGTTCTGGGCTGGGCTGTGTCTGATAAGGAGTCATTATGTGAGGCGGTTACATATTCACAGAGCTGATAAGGGGAGGGGGAACATAATAGGAAAAGCAGTGTTTGAACATGTGTGTATGGGCTTGCACATGTGGACCAGTCTGAGTAAAAAATGATACTAGAGAGCTAACATAACATTTAATACTCATAATGTAAGAAAACATAGCAACACCCAGCCTACTGCATAGCGCTGTATGGTACAACTGTATTGTCTTTGGCTTACAGTACATCATGGATATTGGTTTCAGGTTTTAAAGATCAGTCACATCTCCTAGGTTCCAATTTTCCCTATCCATATTAACTTCCAACCTAAAATCACCTTTGACCTGGAGCAGGTCCTCCGAGACCCAGGGGTCATTGAGGGGTACGTCATCAACCAACCAAACAGGAGCTTGAATCAAGTGCAGCTATTTAAACAGGACAGGAAGACAAAGTAGAAAGCTATTCTGATATTGAAATATTTATGACCCAACAGGAAACCATTGTCTTTAAACAGCAGTTTCATTGGAGCAATTTACAACTGATATTTCATACTCTGAAACATGTGAATAGCAGAAGTGTAGGTTAGTGTCAGTGGCAGCTACTACATATTAGTACCTCCGTTCCCATTTTGCAGTATATTCAGAGCTGCAAACGGTGAATTCATACATCCCATATAGTCGTTCACACATGCTCCAGCTTATCTAGTTCTTGTGACAGGCCTTTGTGCAGTCACCTTTGGCATTACATAATCTGCACAGTGACAAAAACCCTGTAGCAGAAAAACAGATTTAAATGAAAAGAATCCAATGTGCTCCAGATTAGGTAGGTTGGGAAAAAGCCTGGCTGATTCTAAAGCTGCTCAGCAGATCACATGGCACAGGCATCACCTCTGCAAACAGTGCAGATGGGAGTGGGAACCACTTTGGATCCTCATGTCTTAGATATTGAGCTTTTCACCATCCCTGCTCTCTGCTTATAGTCTGACATCCATGTCTATTAATAAAAGAGGCAGTAGAACTGGTGGTGATGATGGTGGTGTTGGGGGGGGGGGGTGCGGCGTATTTTAGGACAAGGCGATTCTAGTGCATTCTCTGATGGTTCTTCAAATCCTTCATCTTGCATATCCCTGTCCATCCTCCTCCACCTCCTCCTCAGCATCTCCCATGGGATCAGGCCAGAGACAGGTGGCCACTGGGAGACTGGAGAGCAGTCAGGCATAAGCAATCAGGCCATCAGATACTCCCATCCACACCAGCAGCACAATTAGAACTGAGAATCCACAGTCATCTGACAGCAACGCCTGCTACAGACCCAGTCACATATCACACATCTAAGTGTGCACACACAAACAGGTTACACATACTCACACACATGCACAAACTGTTAGGCCTAGCTATATTACTATTAGGCTACACCCCAACACTGCATCTGTATGTCTAAAATTGTTGTGATAAAGACTTGTACAGTATACAGGGGGGCTGTCACTCAAAAGCCACACTGAACACAGTCACAGTCTGTGTTAACCTTGTAAAAGCAATTTAAAGTAATGTAATCAGATAAGGGGGAAAAAACTACAGCAAAAGGACGTTACAGAAATTCATTTAAGCAAGAACTGGGTCAGTAATACCCCAGTTACAAGTTAAAAAAAAAAAAACATCTAAAACTCTGCTCCTGGCAGCTAACTACTTATCAAAACTATCGTATTGGGTCTTCCTAAAGATGATGCCCATATGTATACACACTATGCAACAAGCTTGTCTGCTATGCCTGTGGCACTGACTGGGATGTCTATGGACAAGATGCAGCGGCAGCACAGACCATAGGAGTGACGCATTGCAGGTACAAACACACCAATCAGAGAGCGCGATTTCTTTCAGCTACGTCTTGTGCCCCATCACAGAGTAGCAGAAAGTATTCATACGCCATTAAATAGACCGTCCGCTATACGCAATATAAATTGTAATGTCGACGTCAAATTCTCTACGACAGTCGCACAGCGGTATTTTACGTGTTTCTACGTTTTCTTACATAACCAATCATCATACAAATGGAGCCTTGATTTATTTAGTAACTGAGGAAAAGGGAAGTCGGCGGATTGATATTTAAAAGAGGAGGAGTTTGGGATAGCCGTTAAAGGCGAGTCCAGTTGCCTCACTGCCAGTGTGTGCATAGGGAAGATTGTCGATCCGACGAGACTACGCGTTGGTTGTGGTTTGTAACGGATTTTGTCGATAACCAGCCGCTGCATCTACATACAAATGGTAAGATAAACAGGATTATATTTTCCTCTAGTCTGTCGCTTAACTTGACTGTTCTTTTTCAGTGGAGGAAATTAATATAAATCAAACATAAGGTCACCGGTGGTTGAACTAAAGCCAACGTAAACGGTGAGCTGTAATTACCGCAGTGCTTGCTAAATTATGTTAAATGACGGCGTGCTAGTTGCTAGGCAAAGCTAGCTTGTAGGACAGAGCTAACCTAAGCTAACGTTAAACCTGCGTTAAACTGAAAAAATGAGAATAACGATATCTTCCGTGCACTTTACACGAGCGTTGTTAACGTAACGTACACTTGAAACGGGGCACCAGCGCAAGTTTCCTCCGTTATTTTGCTTTTATGGGAGCCTCCAAGCATTCCAGCTAATGATGGATGCAGTAACTAATTTAGTCATTCGTTTTGTCAAATTCTTGCCCCATGATGTAAGTTAATAGGTGCTGGTTTAGGAATAAGGCGAATATGTTTTTACTTTTCTCCAGCCGATGTCTGGGATATGACGACTTCTGCATTAGTCACTCTGCTGCAAGTGTGTAATATTAACGTTAGTTTGTCCAGGGTCTTTGACTCGACATGACACTTGAGGTGGCTAGCTAGCTTTAGCTCTTCCTTAGCTAACATTTACCGCCAAATTGTAAGTCATTCATTTTCTGTGATATGGTCATCAAACATTCAAATCTGAATTGATCCAATGTTTGAAGGGCGCGTGTTATGTAAACTGGCGTGTTTCCGCATTTTTGCTTTCTCACAGCTTTAGAAATGAGATTGTCAGCTAAGTGACAAGGAAACGACCTGTTCTTGTGTAGTTCCAATGTTGCAGCTGCTCTCAAAGCAAATGTAGCTTCCAGAGTAATAACCAGCTGTAGGAGCATGCCTTTGCAATATCTTAAATAGATTGATGGCTCGTGCTTGGAGGCCATCCGTGTATCCTTAAGAATTTGAATGGTAATAAAATTTATTTTGACATGAAGTAGCAATTTATGGATATTTTTGCTGTTGGAGTGCTTTTAATTACTTCATGTTGTGTTTTACAGGCTGATCAGCTTACAGAAGAGCAAATTGCTGGTAAGACATCATTGCATTGTTTTACTACTTTCCTCATATCCTGTGAGTGCCCTGCATTATGGATCCATGCACCCCTTGCAGTGGATTTATACTTTTTTCCTTTTAAGGCATTCCACGAGGCAGCCTACAGGTCATAAAATGGGAATAAATGAAACTGCTGTTGCTTGCTGGTTTTGGAGTGCAGAAGGACTCCCTGATGGAAAACTTTGCATTTTCATGGTTGCCATGCAATAAATGATGTAATCTGGAAGGGCTGTGTTTCTGGTGAGGTGTTGGCAGTGATCTTTTACATGCTGTGCATAATGTGTCCTTTGCCCGGGGTGTGTTCCTGTAAGACGTAATGTTTCAAGAAAACTGCAGCAGCAGCTTGAGCTTATTGCACGGGTATCATAAGACGTGAGCTGTTTGACCTAGTTGTTGGCTAAATGCAGGACAAGTGTCTATTAAAGCATTGCCAGTATGTAGTCAGGAGAACTTGTTATGGAGATTTGTTTAAAACGTGGCACAGTTGAGGTGGTTTCCCTGAGAATATCTTCCAGCTTCTGTTGGCTTGATTTCAGCTCAGGTCTCAAGTTTCATCAGGTTTCACAGTACGCTGATCATACTCTTGCTGCATTTCATGTTTTATCAGCTTTTGAGAGGGTAAACCCTTGTTTGGCATTTTGCTGACGTAACTCTTTTTGGGGGGGCTTGTCAGGTGATACAAATGGCGTGATGTGACCATCAACATGTTCTGTTTTGGTGGTGAATGAGCAGTGATTTAAAGGGAAGCAAGCAACTGTGATGATGTCCTGTACCGAGGGGTTAATTCCCTGGACATTTCCTGCAGTTGATGCGGACAGCAGGCCTTTGCCGATAACAAAAAGGGTGTTGCCTTGTGTGTTTGACCCTGTAAATTGCAGGGCGGGTTATGGATGTTGTGTTTTTTTGACACTGACAGTCTGCTGCATGCCACTACACATTGCCCATTGGCCTCATCACACTTGATGAGTGTGTCATTGTTCCTCATCCCTCACAGCTTTGCCAAACCACACAGACTGTCATTCGCTGCTGCTGTAGCCTGACTGCCCCGCTGCTTGGTCTTGTGGTCACTGTCCTTGTTTAGCCAAAAACGATTGCAGTAGGAACTCAAAACAGAAGGGCTCATCCGTATGCTGTAGCTAGTTTATGATTGAAACATTGATGGTGTAATAACCTTTAAAGTCTCTAATGGAAGTTAGAGTTGGCAGTGCAAGGTGGGCTGACAGTATTTACATGAACTTTAATCTGTATTTTTCTTGAAAAGATCCACCCTCTGCAGTGTTTGTTTAACAACTATGGTCATACTGTCAGGGTGACATGCGTGCCTTACTTAAGAAGTCCATCCACTTTCTTTCTACAACCAGAGTTCAAGGAGGCATTTTCGCTCTTTGACAAGGATGGAGATGGCACCATCACCACCAAAGAGCTGGGTACAGTCATGCGCTCTTTGGGCCAGAACCCCACAGAGGCGGAGCTGCAGGATATGATCAATGAAGTGGACGCTGATGGTAAGGACTTCCTCTGGCCTTAGAACTTGCTGTACACACATACTGTTGATTTCTTGGATTAAAATCCCTCATCAAGCTTTTATTTTTTAATATATTTTTATTTTGTCTTTTCAGGAAATGGAACGATAGACTTCCCTGAGTTCCTGACTATGATGGCCAGGAAGATGAAGGACACAGACAGCGAGGAAGAGATCAGAGAAGCATTCCGTGTCTTTGACAAGGTGAATTCTGTCAGCAGTTTAACATTCACATGTGCATACACAGATATCAAATGTTTTATTTTTATATATATATATATATTTTTTTTTTTTTAATTTCCTCACTGACTGATGTAACGTTTTTAGGATGGCAATGGATACATCAGTGCTGCTGAGCTGCGTCATGTGATGACAAACCTTGGGGAGAAGTTGACTGATGAGGAGGTGGATGAGATGATCAGAGAAGCAGACATTGATGGAGATGGACAAGTCAATTATGAAGGTTGGTAAATGTGGTTACTTTTGTTTTCAATGTGCTTGGGTCACTTACCGGATACTGAGGTGTAACAATTCTTTTATCCTCCCTGTCTCTCCTGCAGAGTTCGTACAAATGATGACGGCGAAGTGAAGGCCTTGTACAGATTTCGTATATAAATAATTTGCCTTTTTTCTTTGTGTAATTTATCTGTAAAATCTTAATAGCCCCCCCTTCGTCCCTGCCCCTTCTGCTGTCCAAAGGAACTGCATGTAAACTGCATAGGCTCTTGTCCCCATGTCCCTTTCTTTTGCTGTCATGGTGTTTTGGAGTGACGGAATGGTCATACAACCAGATGCCTGTGGAGGCCCCTGGGAGCCGGAGAACTTCGAATCTTCCTGTCTTGTGTGCTCGGGGCCCCTCCACGCATGGCGACATTGAAAACCTGTCAGCTGGTTGTCACTTGGCAACACTGTTGGCATGGAAACAATGTAGAGGAGTTGAAACTCTGCATGGACTATGGACAAAGTATATATGGAAATCTCTCAGCATTGCACTACTGCAAAAAAATGACACGGGTGTATCTCCTAGGTACTCATACAAACTCTTTTTGTATCTGCTGTTCTATATACCAGAAAATGACTAATCTTACCATGCTTTTTAATGTTTTACTCACTACTTTTACTTTTCTTTTCTTTTTATTTTATTTTTCTTTTAATTTTTTAATGACCTCTGGTCATGCCTCAAACAATCCATTCCAAGTTGTATATTTTTGTTTTCCAATAAAATTTACAACCTACCCAGATTTGGAAATTGTCTTGTTTTCTCAGTTATAATGGATCCTTGAGTTTGTATACCCTGTAATAATTCCCATTTTGTATTAAGGACAGGTTGCTCCGTTTTTGATAGGATCTTTATTTTTTTTTCTTGTTGCTTTGAATACATATGAAATGTTTACCATTTTAAATTTAAAGAATCCCCTATTAATTTCCCAAAGCACTGAGGAGCATCAGTCAATGCCTCTTAATGTTCAGATAAGCTCAGATCAAACCTGTATTGTCATTAAAATAAAAGCACTGAGTGGGATCAAAGGCTTCTATTTTGAAGTGCACACAATGGTACTCAACATTGAATTAGCCTTGTACTGTCTAGGTCTTCTACTGACTGCATGGGCCACGTATTGTCTGCTACTGTTGGCACAGCACCATGTAGAAACTGCCTCATGTCTTATTTGGTATCGGCCCCTAAGAAAAGGTGCAAATGATTGGCTAACATCAGAAATCATGGTGTAAATAGAGGTGTACCTGTTTTTTTTTTTTCTTTTTCTTTTTTTGTTAATTTCTGATTATTGAGTTTGTTAGAGTAGCTTGCAGAGATACTAAGTTTGTTATTTTGATGAATGAAAAATAAAGCTCTATTGTGGACCTCTGCTCTGTCTCTTGTGTGAATTTTATGCTAACTGCTTAAGTGTGTGCCCTTGATCCAATGCAGTGGCATGGCAAAACTTGTAATGCCAATGGTTGTTTGTGTCTTGGTAATCCATGCATATCATTCAGTGGTCTCTTTGGATTAATCTTTAAATATTTATAGCATAACAAGATGCACTGAGGTAACAAATCAGACACCAAAAGGACTCATTTAAAGAGTTAACTGATGCATTCTTTAATTTTCCTTAACTGAATTTTGGTCTTGTGATAATTGGTTTTGACAAGATGAGTCACTTCTTTCATCAATTCACAGCTGAAATTGCAGGGGGCTGAGGTGTTCCTCTTTGTTATACATGTATGTCTTGGAACTGTTGTTCCTATGCGCTCTTTGAAAGGGATAATCCATTCATTTTTAGCTACACACACGATTAAAAGTGGCACCACGGTCTACTTATAAAAGTCATTACACAGCACATGAATGACTAGTCTTGGCCCTCCTCTGCATTCATGCATTGTCCAAAAAGAAGACCGACAATACCATGAGGTTCTATAATGAAAAGGGGAACAACCTCAGACAACAGCTCGTTTGCCACCTGTGTGTGTTCTGTGTGTATGTCTTATGTACTCGGGTCACTTGAGACTTCTTTGACAAGCAGTGTAAACATGAATTCTTGGCTCCTTTGAACCATGTGTTCCATGTAGCCTAGCAACAAGGCCGAATGTTGTGCTTTTGCTCCCAGAGCGAGATTTTCACTTCAGGTGACGATCTGTAGTTCTGCCTTACTGAAAGAGAAAGAGTGCGTGTGTGCTTGTGCCATCACACTCCAGCCTAATATGCCACGAGAGGTAAGATAAACTTGATACGCAAAGAAGAGAGAGAGTTCATTTGAAAGAATTTGTCAGGGTTAGCATCACATTTTAACACCTGTAGGATACCTTAAATACCTAATTTCAAGAACTCGCTCTTCCTAAACACACCGCCACAACTACTGTATGTCTGCTAATAACTAAGCTGAATGGTCAGAGGAAAAGTTGCATAGTGTTTTTAATTTTATTGGACCCCAGAAGGGGGTCTTCAGACCCTAGTCTGGAAACCAGTGCTTGTAAACAGCCTCTCCCCTTGTAGTGATGAGACATGTATTTCTTTTTTGTTTTACACTTGATTGCAATTTGCATTTTAATGTCAACTTTTGATCTGTATAATCAATATCACAGTATTCTTCCAAATATTACTTGATGGTGGATGATGACAATTAGGTCCACGCACTTATAACTATCTGCAGTATAATTAGGCTTATTTTATTTAAGAAGGGACAATGCACCTTAACTGACATGAGTACTTAGTCCATCATGTAAATGTTCCAAATTCAGCCATACAGGCTTATCTTCCTTGGTACTACAGATTATGACAGCGTGTTGAATTGTCAAGTAAATACTGTTTTATACTTAGAGAAAAGGAGTTAAGAGATGTGATGGCCCTTAGTTCTGTAGGTAATGAGTACAGTCTTGCAAGTATGTGCTGCTGAGAAGGTTGACTGCCCAAAGGTCATCTGGTATTTTACAATCCCTTCCAGATATAGCAGTGGTAGATGAGTTTTGACTTTGTTTAATAAAGTCATTGAGTGGAGTAGGGGGGCCATGAAAGACCATGAAAAAAAATTATGCACAAGAAAATTGTCTGCAAATCTGACCATGTGTTACCAGTTTAACATATCAAGGTTTGTCAAAGGACCATACGAGTCTATTCTTGACTTCTCAGCAATGGCAGAGATCGCCCCTTTCTTCTCCAAGTGTTGTTAAAGTTCAAATGTGTATATTTTAGTAGATCTCAAACTGCATTTTTAAGCCCCATGCACTGCCATTCTTATTGAAATGGGGTATGGACACTATAGTGCACAAGAAAGTTGCTAGGTGTAGGTAACATGTATAGGTCACCCTTTCAAAGAGAACGTCGGTATTTATTTGGTCAAATGTCAATAAACAAGAGAGAGAGGGGAGCTGGGAACTGCCGAGACGAAAGGTATGACGCCTGGAAAATAGTTCCTAGACTTCCTAGACGTCCTTTATACTAATGTTGAAGTGTATTTTCAGGGGTTTTTTGTAACATTTACAAAATGTGAGCACAATATGTCATAGATAAAGCTATTTTGGGGAAAATGTGTGGGGTTTAGGTGGCCAGTGTTGACAATGGACAATTACATGTACTAGCAACACTGCTATGGTCCTTCTTACTGATTGAAATGTAGTCCTACCTGTCTATGTCCACCTAGTAAGACAACAGGCTACAGTATGTACCTTGGTTCTGGCTTTCCATTGTGTCTTACTCGCAGTGGATCTGGTCGGCAAGTCTAAATTTAGCCATCCACCAGGCCAGCTTGTTGAAAAATTGATCGATAGTGGAGATGCTGCTATAGTAACAGTCCCAGTTTTAATGGTGGTCAGGTGTCACCGGATCTCCAGTCAAGCAGATAGTGAACAACAATGAGTACAGTGCAGTACACTGCCACATGGAAAAACAACGCTGTATCTAAAGTCAGTGACATGAGGGGTGGCAATAGAACAGATAAGGTAAGGCACTTTAAAGCCCTAATAACTCTGTGAGATTAATGAAGACGTGCTGAACTGCTACAGCACAGGATGATACACGTTGAGATACATCAACACATTGTTGGCAGAGCAGTGTGATCATAGCAGAAATAATCTACTGTGTCTTGGCTTGTGTCCTGTTCTTATCTGCAGGGAGACGACAAGGTGGACCTGTGTGGCCGGGGGAGCTGGTGGCTGGGAACACTGAGAGTAGGTGTCATACTGCAGTATGGTTCCATATCTTGTCTTTGGAGGGGAGGGTGCTACATTGACTTCTGTGCCAGGCAGCCCACACACATTTAAAGTGGTTCATTAGCTCATGTAGATTCAGTAGGTTGTCAGTTAATGGGTTTTATTGCATAGTACTTTCCCATTGTCTGTTTCTAAGTGTCCTGTCTACTAGAAATAAATGTATACACTTACACTACAGCCCGTCCAGTCCCTACGTGCCTTACAGTACATTCATGGCAATAATGTATAAAACTAATTAATTATCAGTTATCTTATTGTGATATTGTGATCTCAGCTCTCAGGCTCAATTGTAAATCAGTCGCTGCCCTCTTTCAATGAATGTTTCCTATACAGCTAACAATCTAGGTGGCCTCAAAATTGTTCTGTGCAAATGAATATCAAAAACATAGCTTTAAACACATATAACTGAGCTTATAGAAACAGGCCTTTTATTAGCAAATGCAGCAGTTTACATTTTTGGACTGTATACCATGTGCTTAAATATAGAAAGACTTGAAGTTAAAGCTTCTTGTATGAACTGTATTTTGCTACATATAAAAACTGTATTTCATAATAAGTAAACCTTCATTAAAGGAGTTTAACAACTTATGCCAGTGTAACATCTGCTCGTGAATTGGGCTCCTGGAGACAACGGTGCGATGGTGACTACAGCTAGTTAACAGTACAGTTAAGTGTTTATCTGAGCACCAAGCCATGTCCTAAAACATTCCCTATGTCTTTCCTCTCACCTTTTTGCAGGACACACCCTCCCCCGGTCACTATCACATCCGTGACTTCATTGAAGAGGATGAACTGAACCCAGTAAAGAAGACCTATGGGTTCAAAGGCATGGGCAGAAAATCCAAAATTCTGGGTGTACGTCAGGGGGATTTGCTTCTACCCGGGGCATATGACTACACTGACTCCATCCAGGAAGTCCTCATGAACCAGGCATCCTACTCTTTCAAAAACTGTCCACGGCCCAATATCTCTACGCTGGGTATCAGGGACAAGGTGGGGTTCAGATATAACCTTGGCTGATCGTGTTAACATATGAAAATGACCAGTTATTTGTTCTCCTTCTGGGAATTAGATAATAAATTTGATAGCACTGTCATTTCTGTATGTTAAATGTAGCTGTGGAGTTTTTCACTTTAATAGTGCAATGGAGCGATGATTTTAAAAGTTTTAAAAATATTTTATAAAGAATATAATCCATTCAACATACAGTATTTATTCTAAAGGATACAAGCTTAATGCGTTGGTAAGAAACACAGAATTGATGTGTTTTTTGTGATTTTAGAGAGTTACATACCAAAGTTATTTTTCTGCAAAACAAATTTTTCCATCTGCCCACCACTGAGCACTGTGATACACTGCAGTGTTTCTTTTGCAAGATGGTACCAAACCTGCCAACTAAACTGTGGGTGTTTCCCACCAAATAAGCTCTTGTGTTTGAACCAGTTCAGTTCAGGAAATGGTTCTTAGAACCTTGGTGCTTGGTGCTGGATTTGGCACGTCAAAACTTTGAAAGCCACCTGCAGGAAAAGATACTTGAAACCTTCAGCAGAGAGCAGACTTGTTAGTACAGAGAGTGGCATTCTGCACTGTGATCACCACTAAAGCTGTGTAGCTGAGTAGAAAAGTGATAGAAGTCCTTTTTCAGAGGTTTTGGGTTTCACTTTCAATATAGGAAAACCATGTTAAACAAAATATTAATAGTAGTGCTTATTAATTGTTCTGTTTTGATGAATGCATTTGGCTGTTGCATCGGCCCCTCATCACAGTGCTGTGCTTCAAAACACAGGTGGTTTATTCATCAAAATGTGCTTGCCACAGACTGAAGAAAAACAAAAAGTGTCCTCAAAACAGAGGCCAGCTGTTGGCAATGTGACACAGCAGACAAAAAGCAGACTCATGGTGATACTGTCATATACTGTATATTTACACTTCTTCTCTTTATTCCCTGTGCTAGCATATAAACACTTCACCCTGCGACTACAATGTGACAGCAAAACCAGTGGAAAAGATTCCCTGCAAGTAAGCCCCTGACAAACAGCCTCTCTTTAGCTCTCAGATCACAGTGGAGCAGACAACCCATGAATCATCCCTTGATGGCTGAATCCTTCCTCCCCCTTCTCCTTCCCTCTTTCATCTCCTCACAGCACAAAGATGGAGGAGCAATCACCAACCTGCGCTTTTTTTTCTTTGCCTGTGATCACACATGCCCTTATTCTTTTCTTCTGTCACTCTTCCCCTTGCTGTTCTCTCTTTTTCTGACAGCCCCTCCTCTCTTTCTCTTCTCTCCTCTTCTTGCAGGCATGTGATGTTTCGGTCAACCGTGCAACGGATCAGCTTTCCACCTGTAAGTATCCCGTCACCGAGACAAGTTATTAGGACTATGCAGTCTTTCCATTGCCCACAAAGAGGCTTCATTACAACACACTTTCAGTGGGTTTTGGTTACGAGCTATGACCTAATGTGTGTCTGGTATGTGCTGTACAGGAGGCAGTTATGACAACCACAGGGGTCAAAGATAACTGATCCTATAGAGTATCTGTCTGTATCATTTGCCCCATTTGAGGACCTGTTATGGCACTGTACTAGCTGACCAGTCAGCTGTGGTTCATATTGCATAGTGTTGCAGCCTTAGCCGTGTGCCCGTGCTGGTAGCTGATGGAAATTTGAGCCGTGCTGGCAGCTGCTGAGTGTTGACAGAAAAGGAAAAGCGCTAAGAAATCTCGAGGGTGTTATTACTGCACAGTTAGGAGCAGTTTTCTGCTATTAGTGGTGTCACAGCGACAAGTTGTTGTCAAAGGTTAAGCAGCTACACAAATCCTGCAGCAAATTTAACTTAAAGCACAGATCATTCAGACAGCTGACCTAAAGGAGGTGGACAATCATTAGCAGATCAAAACTGAACTGTCCTAATGGTTTACACTGGGAATTCTTGGTCCATTATGAAACAGGGAACAGTTTCTCTGAGCCTTGTGTCTTTGCTCAGAGTAAAATGAAGCTGGTTTCCAAACATCCACAGAAAAAGAACCCCCGTGAGCTGAGGATGTTTGCGAACACAACAATAGAGATATACTGTATGTTCTCCTTTTTCTGATTTGACTTAATTACTCCATCCTGGGGCTACTGTGTGTCCTAGATTTACATGTTTTGCTTTTTTGTAATATCAACTGCACGTGCTGCTCTGAAAGAACAAATCCTCCCTTGAGATTCAAACCTGTTTGAATTAAAGGCATAATCCCAGACATATGTGTGGCTCCAGGATCACCATGTTTGTTTCAAACTGAAACATCTCAATAACTATTAGATGGATTGTTATGCACATTTTTAGAATTATTGGTCCTCAGACGAGAAATCCTAATGACTTCGGTGATCCCTTGACTTTGACTCAACCACCATCATAAGGTTGACATGAGAGAAATATCCAAAACTCTTGATTTGATTGCCATAATGTTTAATAAAGACATTCACAGTCCACACAGGATGACTTGTCATCATTTAAATAATTCCTCATCTGGGATGAAATGGTTTCAGTTCAAATTTTGAAATTGTTTGGAACTTAATGCCTGGTAATAATTGGCGAATGTCAGCATGCTTGCTAACAAGTCAAATTTCCCCTTAGCACACTGTAGAAAAAAAAGAAGTACTGTACAGCAAAGTCTTGGCTTCACAAGTCAAAAACAAGTCAAAGTTTTAAAGTTTTGCAGACATTCACAGCATGTGCCAGTTACCTAGGCCACACAGGAAAACGTTTTTAATGTGCCATGCCACAGTAGGAAAGTAGGCCAGGTGCTTTGGCTCAAACACACTCATACATACACACGTGTCAGAAGGTTTTACTTCTGTCCAACAGCTCCCATAAAATACATCTGCATTAACAGCTCTGGGAGCATCAGACAAGCACATGGGGGCTTGGCATACCAGTTGCTGATGATCAAATTGGCAGGTATGTCATAGTTTTAGGTGAATATATGGGTAGGAACCGTCTGCGTGTTGCAGGGTACTGTGTTGCAGGGGAAACATAATAAAGTTCACTCGAATTTTCTTGTGTCAAGTTTTCGGATAAGGTTTCATTTGTACGCTTAGACAATGGAATGTGAGGCTATGTCAGAAGTGAAATTTAAAATCTTAACAACAACAACCAAAGAAAAGATAGTGTGTAGTGGGCCATATAGTGTCCTCTTAGACATCTACTGAAAGAGTCAAACAACAGGAGGCCGTTGATAGCATCAGTGAAGAACTGACGATACCTCCACTGCCAACAGTGTATGACCACACTTGTCTCTGCTGATTCACCATTATATGAACTCCAGCAGCAAGTGGCCTTTGAGAGGTTTGTGTTCCTCACTGAGAAAAGTTTCTTCATCAAGCCTATTCACAAGCCTGAGTTTCTTCTACTAGATTCAAAGAACCTTGATGAACTCCCACTGTGGATGCATATCTATTCATGTGACTAATGAGGTTTTCTTATATGATGTAATATGTAGTCAGCAAAGATGCTGCAACTGCTGTCCTGAGCTCCTGTCATCAGCACCGCAGTTGGCTGCAATAGGAAGAAATTGTCTTGTATGTTCAGCAAGTCTGCCAGCTACAGAAAACTGGCTTACAATTGTTCCAGACCAAATCAAGGACTAGGCTCAAAACACAAGTTATCCTATTTATTTTAATGTGGGTAGTTGGATTACGGTAAAATGGTGCTGAACACTGTGGGTTGCGAAAAAACAAAACAAAACAAGGTCTGCCTCCTACGGCAGCAGAAGCAGAAAAACTTATGGAGGGACTCAATCCGCCTTCTATCAGCTGATCGTCCAGTCAGAGTGAACAGAGATGTAAAAATCGTGTCATGAGTGAATACAACAACTTAATTTGCATTTGCAGACAGTCCGACACCTTAAACCTGCGATAATCGTGGCAACGCCTGATTTTGTCTGAAATGGCTCTCAAAGACACACCAGGACAATTACACCATACTGCAACAGTTACAGAAGTGCTGTGTGGAAGAATGATCCAAAAAGTTTTTAATTAAAAGATTGCTTCTGCCCTGTCTGCCATTCTTAGATGAACTCATGATTCAAAGTGGTCTGCTTCTTCATGGCATTAGAAGAGCAGAGCAGACATGTTGACCATTAGGAATCACAGAGAACTACAGTCAGTGTGGTGGTCAGGCCTCAGCGGAGAGCTGACATGTGGCACGTGTGGTTGCAAGAGAGCAAACCTCAAAGAAGGCCACTCCTGGAGCAGATCTGTATCAGACAGAAAACAAACATTACTTGGTTGCTGTCATGAGATACTGAAAGTGTTACGCGTGAACAAGAGACCGAGGCCTTCTGAAAGTTTGCACAGATGCTTCAGAAGCTTTAGCCATGTGACATCCGGTCAAACCATGGTGGTTTGAACGATTTGGTGTTTCGTAAGGGACTGGCAACTGTGACAACAGCAGGAGCCAATGTTAGTTTGAAAATAACAATGGCGGTTCCTAAATAGGTCAGCGAAAATGCTTCTATTGTATCAGTTTTATCAGAACTGGAGAGTATTTCTACATTGAAAATAGGACAAGGAAGAGGCTTTCCTTAATGGGAAAGATACCTTCTCTTTTCTCCCGACTAGCTTTGATCATGTTAGATGTTTGTTGATCTGACTGGTGGAAGTTAGCTTGTAATGGACAGTGATAGACAAAGTGCTCATCCAATCTCCTTTTTTTTAAGTGTCCAGCCTTTTCTAAAGTACGTCTACATGATGTTAGAGAAAGTCGATTTACTGCGTTAGTCTGGCTAAAAACCAGATTTTCAAAATGCTATTAACATGTTAGTCTGACTGAAATTGTACTAAATGTATTTCTCAGAGTCGAACTAACACATTCAGATAATGCAATTGGAAATCTAATTACTCCTGCATGTTTACGCCTCAACCGGCCGAAGAAATCTGCGCATGATCGATAGTTCCTGCGGCGGCCTTTGACCTGGAACTCAGACAGCGTAAATTTGTGGAAGAAAGCTGGGAAGAAAACAAGTATCCTGTAAGCATGAGAGGTAGCAAGCATTGGATTTGTACCAAAAGTAAAGCATGGATCCGAAGTGTACAGCGCTGTAAAGTTGTCTATGTATTTCAAGGTTCAATATGGATTCTGCTAGCTGTTTGCTAACTTGTTTGTGGCTTGTGGACTAACTGGAAGAGGGTCAAATAGGAACCAGCTGAATGGGGCGTATCGCTGCCTACTGCAGCAGAGTCGGACAATAAATCGATTCTCCCTCAGCGCATGTATGCTGGGACAAGGACAATAGTCCAATTAAATGGCCAAATCTAACAATAATCATAGCCAATACCTGAAGTCGAGCATGACTCCAGTCAGCAGACTTGTGCGTGAGAAACATCTTCCTGCGTCCGTTAAGACCTTCTTTGTTCATAGAGGTGGAAATTGAATGGCAGAATAAAGCCCTCACTCAGGGTGAGGGTTTGGGAAAGTTGAATTATAAAACTGTAATATACCCTACGATATGTGAGAACAAGTGAAGAGCTTTCACAGTTAACAGAATGCTTATTCTTTTTTATCAGCATCCTCACAGGGAAGATCTTCTCTATGTTGTACTGTGTTGTGTAGGGAACACAGTAAAGTCACAGGTTAAGTACCATGCAGTTGTTTGTCATGCTTCTGCGTCAGGCTTCCAGATAAAGTTTCTATTGTACCTATAGACAAAGCAATAATGGTAGCTGGCAGCCATTCCTCTGAGCAGCAGAGGAGAGGAAAAGACACCTTCTCCCTCTGACAAAATCAGAGATCAGTTGAAAATAAAAGGCTGGTCCTGTGTTCAGGGACAGGGAGACAGTTTTATGTCTGAGCAGGAGGGTGGAGGGGGGTGATGCTATTTCTGCATGGCATGCCGCTGGTGATGACCAGTATGTGTGTTAGTGGGTAAGAGGAAAGGAGAAGTGAAAGGCAAGGAGAGAAAGGGACAGGCTGACTTTGGGCTAAACAGTGATCACAAGGGTGAAAAATCTACAACACAACCAGAGACTGCCTAAAGCCGTAAAAACAGGGGTCAAATGATATGTCATATGGGTAGGCCCCAAAAATAGATCTGGTGTATATTGTTAGTGCATCCTTTAGATGACTTGAGTATCAGCTGGGTGTAACAATAGGTTTCCACGAGCTTATTGGTTCAAGGGAGAAACAATTAATCTGTCATTTGGCTCTGAAAATGTTAGAGGTCATCATGTGCAATAAAAGCATATAATACAGCCTTTGTCAAGGCTTACACCATCGTGTTTGGAGAGGTTTGATTGGACTCTACCTAGTTTTGTTTGAATGCTATACATGACCATATGCAGCTGAATTACAACAACTTCCTGTCACATGATAAAACATTGGAATTTGATGCCTCGCCACAGCCATGCTGTGGATGAATGCTAAAACTTTTTTTCATTGAGGTCTTTTATATGAATTGATCAAGTTTAGGACAGATCAGATCAACCCCCAAGGAGGAGCCTGTTTAAGTACGAACCCTTTAAAGACCAAATAATACACAGAAATCTTGAAATAATTTCCAAATAACCGACTTCCTCTTAAATTTAGAACACCTTTTTTAAGTTTTGGATGTAACATCTGCCTACCAAATGTCTTGGATCTAAG
>JAQFJA010000003.1:3925514-3936659 GCA_029874485.1 Naso brachycentron
TTGTGAAAAAAAATATCACTTTAAATAAATGTGTATAGTTTCACATAAGGGTCACTGGGAAACTTATCTTGTGAAATGATGCTCGTCAATAGTCTAAACATTTGTGGTTGCACTTATGGTAAACCTGTGAAGAACTGAACCTAAATGTTGAGAATTGTCAAAAATGGTCAAAACTTAAAAATAAAATAAAATTTAAAAAATGTAAAAATCAGAGCACAAATGATGAGGCTACACAGACACAGATGAAAAGCTCATCGCTCAAAGTTCTCACACTGTGTATGAAACATGAATTACTTTTACAGCCAATATCAGGGCAAGAATTTGTACTTGTAACTTTAATGTGTGTCTTCATGTCAAACACAGTGGTAGATGAAAAAGGAGCATGCAGGATCACTCAACCCTTTTTACATAATGTTGAACTTTTAAATTGGCCTCTGTTACTGCTTAACTCCAGTGAGAGGCGGGGTCCAGAGACGGCATGGACGCCAGTGAGAACATAGGGGAGGTGAGGTTGTTCCTCAGTGGGCTGTACCACTCTTCATGCTGTCGCTGGGTGGCCGGCGATGGTGTGACACTGGGGCAGGGGCATTGACTGACTGGGCCGGGGTGGCGGGAGTAAGCCCCAGAGGGCAGCATAGGAGAGAGGCGGGGGATGTGAGCAAGGGGCTGAGTGTAGTACTGTCGCGCCATGCTGGGTGGCTGAACGTGCATACCTCCCAGCAGCGCCCTGTGGCCTGGCATCACACCCACTTGGAGAACTTTCTGTGAAGCCCGCTCTTGCTTCCGCTGCTTGGCTCTTCTGTTCTGAAACCAAACCTGATGAGACAAAGATATGTTGGGGACATGGACAGGTTACTTGGCCTTTGACACTTGAAACCAGAAACAGATGATACAGTATAATGCAATTCAACAGGGTGGGCTCAGCAAGTCAGACAAAGTATTACCTTGTTTTAAACTAGAGACAAGAAGTTAAGATTTTACCCTTTTATCCTGAACTCTTACCACGCTAGTTGTCGTTTACAATGGTTCCTATTTGTGTCAAATCATCATTGTTTGCTGTGTGGACACTTTTTGGCATTTGTTCAGGGAAAGTGAAACAGCCGATGCACTGAACCTTAAAAAGGGGTTCCTAATAAATATATAAATTGGCCAACCACTGCAGACATGTAAACCACATTCTCTTGGCTCAAATTGCAAAATATCTAGTTAATCTTTATGGGAAACTGAGCACTATTACATCATGTTTGTTCAAGGTGTTACCAAAACTGGGACAATGATTTGACTTATACTGGGGCACTTTCTGAGCATGTTTCCTGTCACATCTCCTGCAATATTAGATTAATAATGGACAAAATATTAGTTGATTAAAGGGCAAAGTGATTTTGCAAAGTGAATTTGCAATGATACTAAAAACAGAAAGTAGTAAAAATTTCTCATTATAAGCTTAATCCAGTGACATCCTGTGTGCATTCACAAGATGCTTCCAGTCTCCCAGCAGTTCCCTGTGATACTGAGCCATCTAAATTCCAGTTCAAAGGGAGCAAACATGTTCAGCTGAAAGGGTCCTACAAACTACGCACGGAATAACTGAACAACAGATCTGCAGTTAGCCTGAAACTGACAAGCAAGATTACCCATCAGTCTTTGCGCCTTCCTATAGCAGTAAAAACAAACTAGCTTACATTACCATTATTAAAGTAATAACTAAAAACTATTTTAAGTAATTTAATTTAAACTAAAATAATGATGCTTGTCATCTTGATAGGTGATGTGATTTAAATGCGCTTTACCTCTCCGTAGAAATTAGCTATTGTAGCCAAGTCTGACAAGCTAAACCTGGCTAGCAAATCTGGAAGGCTAACACCAAACTTGGCTCCTACGGCTCCGTGTAACTTCAATATTAACATACATAAAAATGTCTATCAGTCTTAATTGTTAAGGACACACACTATAATTACTTTATAATGATAGCAACAATAATAAAAAAAATATATGTATAATATCTTAGAATTTTTAAATAATGTGCATAATAACCATATCAAACAAGTACAAATTACGAGTGACATCGTGCATCTTGTAAATTATTATAAAGGGTGAGGGCACTTGGCTATGGAAGCTGAGAGCGGCCATGGTTGCCACTATCTTTTTTCACTCTGTTATCTCGAGATCAAGTATTTTGTTATCAGGGGATAACGTCTTGTTTTCCTATGACAACAGCATGAAAAAAAAAAGTCAGTTTGTTAAAATAAAAGGTTGTTTCCTCTCTACTAATTACTTTAATCAGATATCAGTGCTGGCACTAAAGTGTGTCAGCGGCCAATTTAAAAGTTCAAAAGTGCGAAATGTTTGATTATAGCCAATAACTTTGAAATGACTTTAAGTAATCCATTAAACAGGTCTAGCCCATCAGAAAGTCACAGCTACACATCATGACTGATAGAAAGTTGTAAGAAAATTGCAACTGGAAGTGTGTCCCACTTGTATGCGAGCCTCATTGAGCTTGGTGACGCGGGCCAGCTCCTCTCTGCAGTAGATGTCAGGATATTGGTTTTGTCCAAAGGCCACTTCCAGCTGTTCCAGCTGCTTGTGGCTAAAGGTGGTACGGTGGCGTCTCCTGGCTGGGGATGGGAAGGCCGTGCTCCGCCTGCCGAGACTTACAGCCATGGAGGTTTCACACAATGACCCCTTCCTCATGGAATCTCCTATATCTGCATTCAGGAGGGAGAAAACAAGTTTGATGTGGAAAAGACTTTCTTGGAGACTATGAGAAGCTCCTGTGCCCTGGCTTTACTGGTGTGATATCAAAAAAGTAGCCTAAACATGTAAAGCAGTATTTCACTAGTTACTGACTAAAAGTACAAGAGTGCACTCAGCCACTTGTGTCTGGAGGTGAACCGAAGCAGTTGTTGGTTACTTACAGCCTCTACCATTCAGTTATGAGGAGTGAAAATGTACTGTATCTATATATATATATATATTTTTTTTTTTTTAATTTCTGAATTACTAATATCATGAGAGTTCTTTGAGCATAAAAGTGCTCAACACAAATTAGGCTGATGAGTCCCTTAGTATACAAGATTAGCTGTGAACAAATAAACATACACACACGACCAAACGCATGATCCCTACCAGGCTTATGCTTGGCGGAGGTAAAAAGAAGGATTACACTGACTTCATGGTTCCCACTGCCATCAGGCAACCTGAGAGCCACAGAGCTTTAGCTTCCAAAGACAAACTCGTGGGAAAAAGATACCAGAAACTGGGGGATTTGACCAAGATTATTAGCACAATCACCAGCAAAGTGACCAATCTGACAAATGGTGGTTAGAAAAAAGACCATGGAGTCTGATTTGATGAACGTATTAAAACTGTATTAATACTTCGAGAAGTTTTTTTTTTTTTTTTAATCATTGTTATTTTTATGCAACCTGGTTACATATTCAACTACTTTATCAATTTTTTAAATTACTCACAAGGTTAATGGATTCAATAGTGCAAAATTCTACTCAGCTTGGAGTACAATTATTAAACTGCAACAAACATTTTAAAAGCTTAAAGCCAACTTTGTAGCTAACACACTTAAAGGACTGAATTTAAACAGCTAAGAAAAAACAATACGCTGGTATTCAGTGTAAAAAAATAAATAGTTACATTTACAGTTTGATGTTAAAATAATTACGTATTTCTTAAATCTAAAAATATAAATCATCACACAAGGCTTGAACTTGATTGTTTCTGGTTGGATACCAACAGTGCATCATAGGAACTAAATACAATACTAAGAAGGAAACTCCATCATTTGTGGGCTGATGGACTGAAAATAACAAACATACTGATGTGGGCTCACCTGCACTGGAGCTGACAGTAGCCATATCAGAGTAAACCTCTGCACACTCCTGGTGGCTCCTCACTGCGTCTCCTGCTGCCTTCACCTGGGCCATCACTGCCGCTCTGCTCACTACGGGACAATCTGCACTGTCTGACGCTCCTCACAGACACGACTGACCATAAAGCCACATGCCGTGCCCATGTCACGCCCACCAGGTTTACCTTTACCTGTGAGGGTCTGCGTCAGGAACCTCAGCGGCTGGGTTACAGGTAAAATACATTTCTGAGGGCTCTTCACACTGTTGTCTTTATATGTTGTGTTGATAATTGGTTAGATTTTACTGTCTCACTTGTACGCTGTAACTCTGTGCTATTATGTCTATTGTGCTAATGTATGGAATTGGACGTGATGCATTTACACCCACCTCCTTTCAATCCCTGCATTCATGCCTCAAGAGGTGTCCTACTATTTCCATAATGCCTTTATAAAACAAAAGAGTCGTCAAAACTTGTCGCTTCAGAATGTTTCTGGAGGTATTTACAAAGAAATACTTTTACCTGGACAAGTTTATCAAGCATTGAGGTGTGCTGATGATCAACAAACTCTCAAATCTCTGTGGCTGCATTGTGGACAGGTTTCGTCTCTGCTTCAGCTGATGTAAACATCAGCCCAGGCCCTTTGTAGCTATCTGTAGATCACAACTTTAGTATAAAGTAACAGCCTGGCAAAAATAATCTTTGCTCTTTGATTCAGTACTTTAGTACAAGTACAAATATTAACTTTCGTAGTTCAATTTTCCACTTCTTTATAAGTCCATTTTACATTTGAATGAAAAATGTTGAGAAACATTCATCAGAGTTTAAAACACTCAAATTCAAGTCTTGGAAATGCTTTAATGATTAAACAAAAACATATCATACAACAGTAGTCTATTGCATGAGTATTGAGGTCTTACAGTTGTGCAGAAAACCCACCAAAATAAAGATGGAAGCAGCGGCACTCCAGAAGATAAAACTTCACAAGACTTGTGACTCAGATGCACATTTCTTACTCTGCATCAGGCTAACGCGTTTCAAGCCCTCATTAAAGTGTGGTGGAAATACTAACAATGGTGCACATCTCTTTTTGTAAAACCTTTCATCAAATGTTTTTGAAAGAAACATTTTTAATAGATGTTTTCTCCAGATGTTTTGGGATGTGTGCATCTCTGCATTGGTTCATTTTTCAATATTGTTACTACAAACCAGTCTCAAGCAGGTACCTCCCCCCTGCACAGGTGGGGATGACTGAATGTTTTACAAAAAGAGGTGTGTGCCATTGTTAGTATTTCCACTACGCTCTGATGAAGGCTTTGGCCAAAATGCGTCAGCCTAATGCAGGAAAAAAAAAATTCCATCTCAATCATAAGTTTGCAAATTTTTATTATCTGAAGTGCCTCTACTTCCATCTTTACATCCCTTTTTGTTTTTTTTACATTTGTTATTGTATTTGTTACTGTATTTGTATACTGTATTTGAGCAACCACAGCCGATAAGGCAACTAGAGGAAGCCACCTGCTCTATATCCTGTCTTACAGTTGTGTTTTGCCTTGATACATGGGTGTAGAAGTGTGTAGTTATGTCGGCATACACAAATGTGTTCAAAACTAAGAAGTTGTTCAGGCTTTTGATTTACTTAATCATTAAGATTTTGATTTCTCATTGTTGTAATGAGGTAAGGTGAGGCAGCCTTTGTGAACCTCTCACTAATAAAAATTAACGTGCAAGTGACAAGTTGTTGCTTTGTTAGATGCATTTGCCAATGTAACCACCAGGTGGCACTGTTATATCAGGCTGCGTCACAGAGACAAAAAGAGTATTGAATGACAAAATGTTTCATGTGCAACAGGCAAAATCCTCATCTGATTATATTTTGACACAGGGGTGTGGGTGGAGACCACCCAGCTGACTGCTCTTTTCAGTTTTCCAAACACAAGCCCTCTCAGGTCAGATGGAGCTTTTTGTTCCCTGCATCTTGACTGATGGGACACCCCATTGACTAGATTAACTCAACTGAACTTCTGCATAACCTCCTAGGACCCCAGCTGCTATCAGCAGCTCCCATGACACTTAACTTGGTCCAGGCCAAAGCAGAGAGGAATGGCCCTCTCACTTTGTGCTGGATACTCGGAAGACACCCACTACTGTCTAACTCAGCACTGAGTCATGACAGGGCAGCATGGAAGACAACTCACATAGCTGGAAAGCAGCACTTGGCTTTTTGTCAGGGCTCAAACAAGACAGTTATTCATCATGGACTATATTTGTTGAACAATGTTGTTTGCTTGTGTGCGTTTATCCATAAAGTGACAGTAATGCGCACTTAGAAAAATCTGCCTGTGTGGACCCATGCAGCACATGCCATGAGGCTAGTTACAAGATCATATTAGACTTTTTTATACTCGTGTGTGTTGGATAGTGCTGAATTCAGAGTACCCCTCTCCTTCATGTGCAACATTTCTGTCATATCGTTAGCCATTTGACCTGAGCGACACATCTGATTCCCAAGAACCACTAAATCAGAAGTTCAAACTGGAGACGTGTCACACTGATACAGCAGATACGACCCCCCTCTCAGTCCAGGAAACTTGCCAGGAAAGTGTAAAATGCAGCGACTGAATGACTCCTGCTGTGGAAGCAGTCGTGTGGGAGTGTCTTTTTCATATAAATTCTCTGGTTGAATTTGCAGATTTCCCTTGAAATTGAACCAATTTTACTGTAGATTCCTTCAGAAAAGTCCCTGGCCTTGTTCTGAATGCCCTTTGCAGACAACATCTAATTTAATTCCACGTTGTCTGCGAGTGCCAAGTCCTGTGTGTCCTGGAAGAGCCTTCATCTTTCCTGCGTTTTGTGTGTGTGTGTGCGTGTGCGTGTGTGTGTGTGTGTGTGTGTGTGTGTGTGTGTGTGTGTGTGTGTGTGTGGCTGCCAAGTCCTCTTCGGATCCCGTATTCAGCTCACATGTTTCCTGTCCCAGACAGCAACTCAGCCACAACCCCCCCTAAGCAAATCACACTGAGCCTGTCTGTGTTTCAGGTCTGTACCTCCTTCAGTCTCTAATAAACACTGTAGCAAGAGTCAATGTTAAATTGAAGTATCTTTGTGCTTTCGGCAAAAGGTTTGGTGGAAGCTGAAACAAGTGAAGATATTTCATCTCAGTGGGAGATTTTTGCACTTGTCTGAGGGAAAATGAGAGGGGTGCCATAATTTATACAACTTTAATATCTCATAATCAAGACCATGTTTTGCAGAAACCCTGTTCCATATGTACTATTCTTCGTTCCAGATGTTGGTCCACAGGAATTTTAGTGAAGGCACAAAAAGCATAAAATGCACATTAGAGCAGCAAAACTAAAGTAAAATTTTGATTATTGGCTGATTAAAAAAAGTTTCTGCTAGGTGCATTCAATCAACTCTCCATTGGGCTGCATAATAGTGATGATGCTGCCATTGCTTTATTAGCAGCCCTCCTGTCTCAGAATGTAAATATGTTACTTTAAAGTTTCCATTATGAATGTTTTTCAATCAACAGTGGATCAAATTATTCTATATATGTGAAATGGTTTGTCACAGTTACAGTCTCACAGATCTTCCTTGCCTCTGCAGTTCCCATCGGCTCTATTTAACATTTCAGTGTACCGGCTGCTTGGGTTTTATGGTCCACAAATTTATTGTTTTGTTTCACTCCCACTACTCTTGTCAGCCGTGTTACATTAATTGTTTTCGGCAGAAAATCACTGGCAAACTCACTATACTGCAGCTGTTCAACAGAAGCCAGTGAATGCAGCGCAACATAAAGCAATTAAAGAGCCATACACTTTTCTCCTTCCTTAGACTCACTGCTTGGTCTGTATTTGCTGCTGTATGCTATCCAGACTGTAAAGCCCCTGGAGGCAAAAATTATATAAATAAAACTGACTTGAATTACATTTACCAAGTGGCTAGAAACATAAAAGCTAAGGTGGTCTCACTGTCCTGGATACTGGTAAAAGATCCACCTATGTCCTTCTCAGCACTGAGTCATGACCGGGCAGCATGGAAGACAGCTCACATTGTTTGAGAGCAGCAGCTGGCTTTTAATCAGAGCTTAGACAAGACAGTAATTTATCATGGACTATATTTGTTGAACATTGCTATTTGGTTGTGTGTGTTTATCCATAAAGTGGCAGTAATGTGTTCTTGGAAAACTGCACATGTTGGGCCCATGCTTATGCAAGGAGTTACAAGATTACAATACCATATTAGACTTTCTTATAGTCGTGTTTGTTGGATAGTGAATTCTTAGCGCGGCCTCCTGTTCTTTTGTAACATGTTTCATCATAGTTATCAATGCTGTAAAGACTGTTAGTCCCATTAAGCTAATTTTGTGTTTTGTGATATTCAGCGATACAAATAAACCTGACTTGCCACACATTCAACTGAAACATAAATACAAAGTTGGTCTAAATGATCTGGATGTAAAAATTAGCAACTGCCTGCTGGTATGTTTTCACTCTTATATTCTCAGCAAGTAGCAACCTGCCAAGCAAAAAAGTTGAGCCACCATGAAAGTGCAGTACCTTGACTGGCCACTTGAGGCTGGCTCCAGAAAGTACTGTATTAAACTGACCAACTTTACAGCAAAAATAAACATGTTTACAGTCTGGTACAAAACAAGTTTTGGTCTTAGTATATTTTTTTTCTTTCCTGAAAAATGTACAAGGGTGGATTTTTGTATAACTCATTCATTTGAATTATATATAAGGATTAAAATTACTCATAATTTGGGGTGTGTCTGTTTGAGTGACAACAGCTGCCAGATGTCTGCTAGGTGTCAAACAGTCGTTGGTAGCAATGTTTATTCTCTCTCGCTCCGCCCTCTTGTCAGAGATGGTTGACACTTCCTGCTCCAAAACATCAACAGGGCGACGGCCTGATAATGCCAAAGTCAGGACTTCAAATCTGTCATCCACAAACCAATGGGTGATATCACAGTGGCTCAGTCTACTATTTACTTTACAGTCTATGGTTCAAAGCTTGATTTCACTGCCGTCAAGTGGCCAAAAAATCAGTTAATGTAGGTTTTAACTAACATGTCAAACTAGCACCACAACTCACCATTTACAATAGCTTGTGTTCATGTACCCTTCTTTCTTCGATCTTTCTATCTTTAATCACAAGTACCAGCGCTTAGAGTACATACTTTTTGCACACAGGTTGACCATACATGCCTCAGTATGTGTTTTTCCAGAGGAAACATATTGTCATAATGTACTTATGACAAATAGACTTTTATACAAGGCACAAACTCATTGCTGCATATAAATTCAAGAACATTTTCTTCAACTTTGTGTTGGTCTTTTCTTGACTGCTTTATGGCTGATAGACATTTAATGACAATCCACACAAAAGTGAGTAGAGCAAAAGTCTTCAGCTGTTTTAGCAGCTCTGAGGCTGTACGGGGGTTACATGTGCTTTAAACACCTTTTTCCTTAAACTCGGCATCACAGAGAACCTTTCATGGAATTCACACTATATCAACGTAAAAAAACACTTAAATCAAAAGCGACAGAAACAAAATAAAACTCATCAAAACCACCTTTGCTTGCCTTTCCACTGCAATCACAAAGTCTGGTTTAGCAGAAATAAACCCTCCGTTCATGGACTTAGATGTTAAAATATCTGGAGAGGAGTGAGTAGTAGGCTGGATATCAGGGAAGTTGGGGAAAACAGTGTGTAGAGCCAGAATATTTTGCCTTCTTACTCTGTGAATTAATGTTGTATCTTGACCAAACCAGTATTTGTGGCTGTCGGAACAGTGGGAAGACTAGCCAAGGTGGCTTTGTCTGAAAGGATTACACTGCAATCATTTCAGCTCTGTTGCAGCTCCTTCTTGAGGCAATCTACTGGACCAATTCCCCTTTGAGAAAGTGAATTCTCATGCCAAGTTCTTGTTAATTTATACAGAGGTGTGATGGAAAGCATCCTCACTAGAAGCATTACAAAACTAGCCTAAGATGTACACAGCCTAGGACAGACAGGCTCTGCGACAACTGCTTAATGCTTCCTAGAATAACATCTACTGAGAATTAGCAATAGTGTTTAGGTGTCTGTCCAGAAGTGAAAGGATACTATAAGTCAATACCCATCTCAGTCTCTTCACCATAGACGTATCTGCTGGCGTACACCCCAAAGACAGAGCAGCCCTTTTTCTTGGACTTTGAGACTCCTCAATTCATCCTCTGCACTCCACCAATAAAATAAAAGTTTATTTTTATAACTTTTTTAGTCGTTCACTTGTATTAGTTTGTAGATTAATACATAAATAAACCTTATATATTGTACTTTAAATAACTTTACATGTTGGAGAAATTGAAAAAGTTGAAGAATGAGCCTTTTATATCTACAGAGGGCATCCTCTTCAGCAGAGTCCACTCTGTTTCTACAGTAGCCCAGAATGGACAAACTAAACACCATCCCTAAAGAAGACCTTTCGCCTTTTTTGCAAGTTTTCATGGCTGGAAAAGCTTCTTCCACATGCTTGAGGGGGGAGGATGAAGTAAGAATATTCAGTTGCATGCAATCTGCAACTTCACCACTAGACGCCACTAAAACCTCCACACTGAGCATATAACAGATCAATCAAAAAGATAGACATGATTTTTTTTTTAAAAAGGGTATTTAGATATTTACATACAAAAAAATACAAAATAAAGTTCTGACCAGACATTTTGGTATTAAATCAAAGGATAATTTCACTGATTAAATGAATTATTACAATTCACTCAGAGGGGGTGGTATTAATGTCAAATTTGATGACAATCCATACAATAAGTGTTAATGCATTTCAAAATTACAAATGTTAACCCATGATGATGCTGTTAGAAAAGTCAGAGCATCATAAAGATCAGTAGGATTCATCCTCTGGTCACCATGAAAGTCTGTCCCAAAGTTGGATTGTTGACTGCACTGAGATGAACCCAAAGGCAAAGAACAGTAAAAGAAAACAGAGTTAACACTGAAATGCTAGACTGCAGGTTAGATATAGACTGTCAGAAATTACAGATGTGTTTATATAATGATTTTTCTGTTTCAGATAGACATCAGTGTAGACTTTGGAGGCTAATGCACCTTGTTTTATGTGCAAACATTTACAGTGAGTTATCCTCATTCAACTGTAGTAATGCATGTAATGCCCTCAAACCAGCAGCACACAAAGAATAAACTTCTGCCCTTTTCTGTTCTTGAAAGTTAATCTTTTCATCGTTCTATTGTTAGGCTGCAGCGTGGGCCAAAGGACCT
>JAQFJA010000003.1:4003260-4015221 GCA_029874485.1 Naso brachycentron
GAGCAAGCACCTCCAAAATAATGAAATCTAACACCTAGCTATAACATGCTACCAGCTAAAGATAGGCTGACTTGGCTTGTGATCAAATACAAATGAGTCAACAACTTCGCTAACACAGCCAAACATGGAGCGAGTGCAGCAACATAAGACACAGAACTTGGGAAGCTAATACTAGTAATTAGTCCAACAGCACGAGGTCCACCTCGGCTTCCGTCTGTAGCCCTTTATTTTGCAAAGCTCTCGCCAATGACTAAAAGCCAGTTTGACGTTAACATTTGTCTAGATCTTCTTTTTCCATCAACCTCCCTGTCTGTATCTTCACCCTTCCTATGTTCATAGAGAGGCTGCTACGCCCGTTAGCGTTGTCAACTCGCCTTGCTCTGACTCAGTTACCCCTTCGGCCCTGCTCACTGCTAACATTAACAGCTGGGTCTCTTTCAATTTTGTCCGCATGGCCTGCTAAAGCTCCTGTAAGAGCGCTATACACAAACACTGGTAGGCGTGTGGCTAGTCAGCTAGCCACATGCCTAACAGAGCTAACAGGCAGCTAAAGGTAGCAGCAGTTACTTCAGAAAACTCTGAAACACACAACACAAACACACTTTGACAGAAAGTTAAGACAGAGCAGTCAGAGAAAATCAAATGCAAAACCAAAAGGTATTTTCTCGATAAAATGACCCTGTTTTACAAAAATCAGTGATAGTCTTTGGTGTGTGGGATGGAGTGCCGTAAAGCATTAGGCTACATCTACATTGCTGCATCTTTAATTTAAGAAGGAGTCTTGAATCAAACGCTCCTCGTCCACATGCACAGTGTAAGCTCCGTAGCAGCTCTACTCTCCAGCCAGACTACTCGCATATCACATGACCACTCAGTGTCACACAGCACCTGTTCATTTACTTCAATGTGTTTGTCAGTAACTTCCATGCACTGTGACATAACTCATCGATGATAAACTCTATCACTTCGGGCTCTGTAAACCTTGTTTTGACGTAACGTTAATCTGGCTCCAGGAAGATGATGATGACAGCCTTACAAACTTGTCCAATGACAGTAACAACTTGTCAGGAAAATCCAAACGCGTTGACAGTTTTCTGGAGTCTTCCTCTGCTAATTGAGCGATGTTGAGTGACGTTAAGTGATGTTAAGTAACGTTAATTCAAAAGTTATCCATGAGCGCCCACATTGTCGTCGTTCCCTCCACATGCAGATGCACTTTTTTGTTCGGGTCAATCAGGGTCAATCTCGACCGATGTTTTCTCACCATTCCTCTGGAACCGCAACTCCTTTAATAAAGTTGTCTCAGTTAATGTTGGCCTGCACTGATTAAGGAACTGTGACAGTTTGCTGAAAAATATCTTTCCTTCTGTGCATATAAGCAGTAGCAGCTGATGAAATGCATAAATTAACTGCATAACAGCTGCTAGCATAGACAACAAAGTCAACAATGACTGTAATTTGTTATCCATATTGGAATAACGTCGGGGAGTCGAGGCTCACAGATACATGCATGATACATACATGTTTGATTTTTTTTCATAAAATAGTCACATGACTCTGGCGAAACCAATCACTAAGCGTGTCCATGCCAGGGGCTCCAAACCCTTTCATTTGTGCTTGTCCACAATGAGACGCCAAGATGGAGAATTCAAAATAAAACGGGGGGCCCGTTGTCTTTGAACTGCTCCGACTTTGAGCCCCAAAGACGCCGGGTTAGTGAGGATACAAGGTTCAAATGTAGCAATACTGCTGCAGCAGTGTAAACTAGACTTTACACACAGCATTCCTGTGTGACCCCGTTACCTGCGCAGTAATTGGCAACTGAGGCGCAGAGTAACTGAGACAGACACTATTATAAGTCAGTGTACCATCAAAATGACTTTAAAGCAGGTTTTTAAGGTAAAATAGTTACATAGTGTTGCTTTAATATAATTCAATGGCCTCCTTAAAACCAAGATGTATCACACTGATGTAACAATTTACATTATACATATTTCTAATAATGGTGTAGTAAATCCAGAAATACTAAGGGGATACTTGATAACAACAAAGTATACACATCTGTCTGAAACTGACGTTCTCCAGCTCATTTTACCCTCTTTGGAAGAAACATATACTTAGGGCTGGGTATCAAACTGAACTGCCTCAATACCTTGGAGTACTGAAAAATGTCAGGTATCGAAATTTGGTAGTGAATGACCAAAGGAGGTAATCTCATCAGCATCAGTGAGCCAATACGCATGCAGCATGCTCGTTGTGCCAAGATCTAATAGTACTGTTGATTGGCTATACTCGTGTGTTTTGCAAGAAAAACACCAGATTACACCCAGAGACAGGGCTGACAGTAAGTATGTGTAATGTAATCTTTGTGTAAACAGATTAGATAAAATTGGTATTGAAAAAAGTATCGTTCAGGAACCGATATCAAAGTCAACATATCGGTATTGGTACTGGTATCTAATCTTTCTTAACGATACCCAGTCCTACATGTACTGTATTCTGTGCTTTCCCTGCCACCAAAGATACCCTTTTCCGTCACATGGGATCAAGTACACGATGTACGTTTTATGTGTCTATGTGCTTGTGACCTTTGCTTGCGCAAGTGATTCCTCCGTTCCCCCAGTGAGCCACAGACATAAAGAAACACAGTGTAAGCCACTCAGCAGTTTACTGTAAACAGGCCCCAAGCTTCTCTGAGACTCATCTCTGACTTTCACACTGTTTCCTCAGTACACCCCTGACACATTACCAAAGACAGTATGCCCACTAGCCTCTCAGAGTGTATACAGTGAGACACAGACAGTGTGTATACTCCTACATAGCTCCACTGCTCAATCTTATGTTAGATCAATGCTGGATCCAGAAGTGTTTATACTCACACTGCTTTTAAGGTGCTTTGGATAAAAGTTTCCACCAGGAGTATGTCATACAGTTTTATTAGTTCAGTTCAACAGTTGATGAGTGCATCACTGGAACCTTGTATAACAGTCTTTCCAAGGTAGCCCGGGGTGTGCAGTAAATATTATGATCAGTGGAAAAAGGTTGAAGGGAATGACAGAAAAGAGAAACAAGAGTGGCTACATGTGATCTATCAACACGGACTTCTGTCCATACATGTTCATACATTTCTAGTACACGACTCAGTGTCGTCATTGACCAGCATGTGAGCTTCACTGTGTGTCCACGCTCTATTGACTCAGTGACATATGAGTGCAATGATATCAGTGACTCATTCACTCCTCCACTCCCCCACCCGCTCTTGCTCTTCTATGTATCTTTCTGCTTTTCCACTGTGATTGTCTCCTTGGGGCTCTATAAACTGGCTGCGTCAACAGAGTCAGAGATGCCTGCTCTAATATGGCCCCAACTAACGTGGCCCCGACACGGACGTTGTGTTGTAGTTGTGTCTCTGAGCTGAAAATCTGCACATTCTGCAGAACTGGATTTAACCACACGAATAAAATAACTATGCTAGTTTTTCTTTTACTGGTCCTTTAATGGTGATTAATGATCAGCTCTAGGGCTGCTGCATTCTGTCTGTTCATGCCTGTATGGAAAGAACATCCTGCCATACTCCATTTAAAAATCTGACAGTTTAATGTTGCCTTTAATGGCACTTAATGGCAGCGATACATACACTGTCCATGGTAAAACATAAAGTACAAGCTTCTACAGACCATTTGAGGGACCTCTGTTTATCTTCATCCTTTAACACTGGTTCACATCTTTTTATTGAAATACTACAAAATCAAAAAGATGGTGATCATGATCATTTCAGCATGGCACATGTTAGAATCCATTGATTGATTTGCAATAAACAAAATAGCAGCATAAAACAAGGTTAATGTTTTCATCATACTGACAAATGAACAAACTAAGTGAACCTGGAGCTTTTGGGGCCCCCAGGGATCTGGGGCCCTGGATCATTTGTCCAGTTTGAATTACTGTTTGTATATTGTTAATTCATCCTGGGCATGAGTTTGACGACATTCTTTGCTATTTTCTAACATGCTTTAGATAGAAAGATGAACCTACTGGTCCAAGAATGTTTTAATGAATAAAAATAGTTGTTACCCTAAAATGAGTGTAGAATCCCCTTCCTACAGGAGAGGAGGGGCTACTCTAATGCGTAAACCCTCAAGTTAAAAGTGTGAGCTGAGGAATGTCTATACTAATCCTGCTGAGTGGTGACAGGCTCCCAGCTGGGTAAAACCATTTCCAGTCTCCCCCCTCCGACGCTCATCCCCATCCCCACCTGCCACCCCTTCACTCCCACTGGGATGTCTGAGGGTCACTAGGCCACTTTGGGTTACTGAGTCAAAAGCGACTCATCAGACTGTACCAAACAGTTCAGGGGAGAAGGGGGCATAATGAGTGAAGTGACGTGTTAAAAGTGGTTACAGGATGTGCAGTTGAGTGTGAGAGCATCTGAAGGGCTGAGCGAATGAGGAACAGTCCGACGACAAAATGGGGGTTAATGGGGCAGCAGGGCAAGGATCCCACAGGGTTGCAGCTCCAGAGTTTCTTTACCTCAAGCGTTTCCATGGATACCACAGCACTTAGCATCCACTTCCTGTTTCCTCCTGCTCCTCCTCAGGCAAAGATGCTAGATTTTCTTGAGTGCAGGAACAGCAGCAGGGGAATGAATGAATGAATAAGTAAAGACTTTCCCCTCTGCTCCCTCGTCACATTCAGCACAACAGACCTCGCAGACCTTCCATATGGAATAATTCAATCGGGGAGCGACGTGGCAGCACTCAGACAATAGCAGGCAGGGAAGACATATCAATGGCAGACAGAGCACAGTTGCACTCAGCTCAATGCCGAGCCGTGATTATGAGGCCCTGACATGTCACACCAATGTGAAAGCATGGAATTACATCAGATGAGGGCATGACAGCGGCGTATATCTGCAATGCTGCTGATACCCTCGTGGAACAGCAAAGCATTGTGGGAGCCACAGCTACGCCAGGAATATAAATATAACAGGAAGCTTGAGGCCAATTGAACATGTGTAGTACAGGCCAGAGGTGGATAAGATGAAGGGAAAGTTTTAAATTAAAGAGGGAGAGAGAGAAAGGGAAAAGAAAATGAAACTGAGAGGACTGAATTTATCCACTTTCTGGGCAATCCCCCCCCGTCTCTCTCTCTTCCTCTTTCTGTCTTTCTTTGACTCTCTCCTTCCCTCTTTGGGGCGCCGAGTCTTTGATCAGATGCTGAAGCTATAAACATTACCAGCTGGCCTTGTGCTCCACATAAAGAGGTCAGCAGAGTCGGGGGCGTAGGAGGGGCGGGGGGTGCATTTTGAAGAGCAGTAACTCAACTCTCTGTGGCCGCCAGCACCCACGGCAGACATCTGGGAGAACTTCTCCATTTCAGAGACGCTCTGAATCAGCTAAAAACAAACCCTGCTCCTCCAACACACGCGCGCACACACACACACACACCGTATCAAACACGGCAGAATAAACAACAAGGTTGTGTTCCTCTTTTTACAACTGACTTGTAACACTTCTGCCATCTGTTTTCTTAAGAAAAACTATAATAGCCACATATATAGCCACAGGTAGGTCATCTGTGATTCTCTATTCCTGGGCTTGTGCATTTAAAATTCATGAATGAACAGAACAGTGAAACAGCGAATAACCACCACCACCACCCCACCGCCCAGATGATCTTTCAATGCCTAGTTTTTCTCCTCCGATGGACGGGGATCACGTTTCAAACTGTGACTCAGTCTGACTTCGCACAGTTAAATCTGGCCCTGAGGAAAGCGTTAACTATTCAACATTTGACATGTGTACAGTCTTAGGTTGCCAGAAGACAGGAGGTTAAAGGTCTTGGGGTAGAGAATGGGAGCACCACCAGTGGCAACTCTTGCGGTAACACTAAAGGGAATCCAAAGACTTAAAGGTGCAGGATGTTGTAAACAAACAAAAGTTGTTTTTATGTTCAGTGTTTCTAACCTTAACACAGCGTGCGTATGTGTACTGCTGCAGAACAGTGTTAAAACCAGCCCCCATGCTGAGGACGTGCACAATAAAACCAAATCAGAGCCATCTTGTAAAAGCATTGCTTTAAGTTGTCAAAAACTTTACGGGGTACCTGTTTCTGCTTTTAACATTGAACTATCTGAGTTACAGTGCCCTCTAAAAAGTTCATATAAATTATTTAAAATATGCCCAATCTATGGCTGCAACTAAGTTATTTTCAATGTCAATTACAGGTCCATGGCGTAAGATTTAGTGTAATCTACTTGAAGAATATAGAAAAAAGGAAATCTAATTTTGTATATGTTTATTTACATCAGTGTTTAATGGCCTGGCAATGAGAATCATTGTGTTGCCATTAGCTTAGATTGAGCCTGTTATATCTACAGAGGGAGTTGGTCCTCTGTCACGTTTCCCTTTCAAGTTCCTACAGTAGCCTAGAGTGGACAAACCAAACACTCTAAAGAGGGCCTTTTGCATTTTTTTGCACGTTTTGTGGCCACTGAATGTTCTCCTGCACACTTGAAAGGGGAGGGGCAGCGGAGGGATATTCAGTCGGGTGCAATCCACAACTTAACTGCTAGATGCTGCTAAATCCCACACACCGGACCTTTAACACTCTACATTTTTAACAGCACATAATTGATTCTCAAAATTGCTGCCAAGTATCGGTCTCAAAAGACTTATCACTTACTTGTCTGATCATCTAGGTTATAATATAGAACAAATGCTATTTGTTTGTTTGTTTGTTGCAAAGTGTGCAAAGGCTTCTCCCAGATCTTGTGCTGATGCCCTAAACAAGCCTGTCTGTGTCTATTGTGAATGTTCACATCATTTCCTGTGTGTTTACACTGGCCCTTCTGCTGAGTGGAAACATTATTTTGTGTGTGTGTATGTGTGTGTATTTTCAGTACAGTTTTGATACACACTGAATGGCACATTGTAAAGAAAAAGCCCTGGCATTAGGCAGCCCTATTAACAAAACTGTGACATCACTACTGGACATAGGAGCCCTGTTCACCACATAGTACAACTATTGAATCCCCTTCACTACCATCACTGTCCATGGCACACCAGACTCTGGCAGTAAACCCATGTGCGAAAGCCATCACCTGTTGCAGCTTAGTGTCTGGCCTGAATATGAAGCCTGTGGGGGTCGGATAGTTATAGGTCCCAGGAGCACATGGGGAGACTGAGATAGAGATAGAGTGAGATACAGAGAGAGTGTATGTTTGAGTGTGTCCTTGACATGCCTGGCACCAGGCCAGAGGTAAAAAATAAACTGTACCTGGCCAGCTGTGTCATAAAGTCCCAGCAAGTACTGCTTTCCACCGACGTTCACACTCACTGCAAGAAAATGACAAAGAGCAGTTGAGAGGAGGAAGGAGAGAGGCTGAGGGTGGGGAGGGGGAGCAGCAAGGCAGGGAGGGGAAGATCAGTGTCCCCAACCCCTCTCTGCTATGAAAAAGGCAAACAAGTGGTTTTGATTATAGCAACAGATGCAAGCCAATGCAGTTGAAGAAAGAGTGACTGAGGAAACGGGGAAATCACTCAGGCAACACTAAATTCACTCTTAATATATGTTAATCTGAGAAATTATGACAGAACACAGCATAGCAACAGTGCAGTATGTCATGATTTTATTACTGGACGCTTGATAAACAGAATAACAGAGAAACTGAATTCCTACCTGCATAATGATCAAAGACTGTGGGTACATACTCCTCTGGAAAGGCGTCATTGGCATAGCTCATCAGAAGACACGTTTTTCCCACTGCACCGTCTCCGACCACGACGCATTTTAACATGATAGTACCGGTTCCGTTTGCCATGATCCCGACCTTACCATCATCATTACCGACCCCCCGACGCCCTGTTGTCCTGTCCTGTCCCGGTCGGTCCTGACCTGCTCGTCCTGCCGCTGCTCCTGCCGCTGGTGCTGCTGGGCGGTGATCCCCGCACGGCGGGCATCACCAGCGTCGGAGGCGGACTGCGCGGCGCGTCGAGTCGGACTGAAACTGCATTTTTCTCCCCTCCTCCCCACCACTGGTTACGATACTCCCAAATTTGGCGAAGGAGTTTCCTTTCAACGGCTGAAAAAATGAGCGGGACCCCTACAGTCCAATTAGGTCCGAGACAGGCTCTCCCTATGACCAAGAGACAAGCGTCTCGTCTAAAGAAGTCCTGCCGCTGCCCGTCCGCGCTGCTGCCCGTCTGTCGTGCCCGCTCCCCGGTGAGCCCCACGCCTGTCCTCTGGCTGCCTGGCGCACTGTGCCGCTGGTGGACAAGGTGGGTGTGCTTGCTGGAGAGGCGGAGCTTAGTTTTGAAACCAAGGGGCTCTGGCTAAAGTAGACTGCGCTCCACCCGATGGAGATGCGCGGACCGAAGACCGTAAGAAATTAGGCTACATACAATAATAAACATTTGGGAAGACTTTTGAGAATAAAAAAGGTTTCATGGTCCAAATGTAGATAAATTGAAGAGGGCTTTAGTTAATCCCACGGGAAATAACACAACAGTATCGTATCATAAACTTGCCAGTGTGTCGGACTACCACACACACCAAAGTGCTCTTTGGGGCTATTAGCTACTCCTGATACTGTAGGCTGGAGTTGGTGTATCCAGCCCTTCTATTGTTATAAGTGTGTAATATCAAAGATATCATCTGAAGGCAACTTTAAGTAGGCTAATACTCCTTCCTTAATAAAAAAAAACAGTAGTGACATTGTATTAATTTCACTTTGGCAAGTGTTTTAATTGGCATCTGTCACAGGCTAACATGCAGTCTAGCATGACATGTAGCCTAAGAATACACCCTGCCTGTTTGTTAAATTACTGAAATGTGGTTTAGCCATTATATTTTTGAATTTAGGCAATTCTGTGTCTGTCTTTCACCTGACTTTGTGCAGATGGAGACGCCACAGGAGGAGGTATGTGTTTGGGGAAGATGGAGGGGAGATACAGAGATATGACCTCTGTGGTGCAGTTGGCCAGGTGTGGGCTGTCTCCTTGAATTAGTGCACCTATAACCATCTTAATAAAGCATGTCTCTCAACAAATGGAAAGGAGTGAGCATGCACAGAGACACACACACACACACACACACACACACACACACACACAGTTATTTTCCTGTCTCCCCTTTTCTCTTTGCTTTGTCAGCCAAATACTCCTGAAGGGAGGCCCAGAACTCCAGGGGGTCCTAACAAAGCACCAGGGGGATTTCCAAAGCAACTTAAGAAATTATAATATTTTACCGTGATTGTTGAAATAGGGGAATAAATCGTACTAATCACAATCTGACCGTAAGTATATAAAACAACTTTGTATAAATCTCCAAGTAAATGTTCCTCTTAATATGCTTCTCAACCAACAGTGTAAATAATACCTAACTGTTCATGCTATGTGTCAAACATACTCATGTATCATGTAGTAAAACAAACCAAAAAAAAGTGCAGGTGAACCCCTGAGAAGCAAACAGTGACCTTTACATCTTCTCATCCTAAATGGGTAATGGTCAAAGATGTGAGGTCACATGACTCTACCAGTCTGTTTAAGAGAGTGTGGAGAGTTGCTTGTTCATATCATGTGAGCTTTGCCATGTTGTTTTTTTAAAATTACCAATGTGTAATGAAATTTCTATGTTAGATTTTTAAATTTTTTTTTTTTTTTTAATTTTGTTTAAATCGTACAGCTAGAGAGAGAGAGAGAGAGAGAGAGAGAGAGAGAAGAAAAACCATAATAGCAATTAAGGGCATAATAGAAATATACATTTATAAACAATAAAAAATTACTGCCAAGATTTAAAGAGTTTAAAATACTATAAATAATATTGGTATTTCCCTGTTTTTTCACATGGACATGCTGAGTGCTTGCCACCAAAGTTGTTATTTGAGTTTATAGTTCATTTTCTTTTTTCAGTAAAACTTTGCTGTGAAATTACAGAATAGCCACAAAATAGTATTCTGGGTCTCCTTTTCACTTTTCTTTACATTTCCTGGTATAACTGGAACTCTGTGTGCCTCTATAGGCTGATCTCTTAGTTGATGGTCCCTAGACGGCTGTGGGCTGTCCAATCAGCTGCAGGGGGCGGGGCCGAGGATTCTCCTGCTATCATCACATTTGACAGCTGCTGCAGCAGCTCACATGACCAAACAACAATTACCTCATACATGTAGTACTCCTGCTGAAGGTGTTGCATTGGAGACAGTGCTCTTTGCACTGGGCTGGGCACACGAGCAACAGGGGTGCTCTGATGCATGCACCTCACACTGTCAGCCCACTGTAAGACTCTGAACATCAATCAACGTCATATTAATCCCACAGTGGTGTCATTAAATAAAAAGGTGAATAAATTAAAACATCCACACAGTGCGGATCACAAGGCAAAAAAACACCAGTCTGCTGTACATCCCCATCGACATACTTCATCTAATGGCCATCATAACACAAAAATATAGTAATTCTGTCCACTCTTAACTCGATCATGAATCTGCATTTATGTTAACCACAATATTTGATCTTTGGTTCGTCCATTTCTGTACTCATGCTGTGTCAAAGAGAGTTGTGCAAACCTAAAGAGCTTTAGTTTAAATTCTAGTCAAGATCTGAAGGTTTTATAAAAATTCCATGGGGACATTTGATATCCCTCTGGAATTATTGTTATTTTTTTATAAAGATAAGATTCTGTCATTTGATGTTAGGCTGCATCCATTAAAAATGCATCAAGGAATATTAAAATATTTTACTCACTGTGATATAGTGTTGCTGTAGCACTTGACCCAACAGATAATCGTGTGTGTTTTCAAACAGGATGGAATATCCTGTTTTAAAACACACCTATATTTGTCTCTGTAGCTTCTTAAAGTTATTTGTAAAGGAAATATTAGGATGCGTTAAAAGATGTGTAAGTTGTGCGAATTAAAAGCAGCACATAATAGGTTTGGTGGGGTGTCCCCTCTCTACATTTTTGCCAATATCTCAGTTTTGCATGATATCTATTCTTGTAGAGACACATTATAACATTATAGCATTTTACCAAGAAGTGTAGCCATTTAATAAGCAATAAAACATCAAATGGACCCACCTAAATTCAGAGTCATTAGTCATTCAATGCTTTACACATCTAACAACACAGTTCTAGTGATCCTGTCATATTTTCTGTGTTGTTGTTGTTGTTGTTTTGCTTTTTTAATCTCCCTGTGTTAATACTGTGTTTTTCATTTCGATACTCACATAGCCTAGTGTATCTGTGATTAATAATGATCTAATGTCACCTTACTGATCCACGTGTCTCCTCTCAGCTATCACAAGAACATTTCTATTATATTCTTGTAGGGGTTAACTTCCGTATTTTTTAAAGACATTTTGAGGGGATCGTGTTTTTTGTTCATGTAGTGTATCAGGTTTATTAAGTTGCTATAGTGTAGCTTAGCACTGGCATATAGCCTACCAGAACGCGTTGCTGCCCAGGAGTTCATTAGTGAGCTGCTGACCTTATTTCCCTTGTGGATGACATTTAATATCAACTGTCTATTTCTGTATGGAGCTAAGTTTAAAGGTGGAGGCTTCAATAAAATATATTGGTGTGCAGCATTCTGCATGTCAGCATGTTCCTTTGTAAACAACAAAAGTAATGTATATTCTCAACACAAACGATGATGCCTGAATGTAACTGAAATCGTTTTTTATGCACGATGAATGAACATAGTTGAAAAAAACCCATTACAAATAGTATTGCAGTATTACATCAGTCTGTTTGCAGTGAACTGCAGTGTAGACATGTAAGTAGTCTGCTGTTCTATTTTAAGAAAGGCAAACAAATGTAAGAGCTCTACACTCCCAAGTCTCCTATCCAGTTTCCAGATACTATCAGCTAGATTGCATAGTATGCACATATGAGCATGCAGGCAGACACACACATACACACACACACACACACACACACACACACACAAACACACTCTCACTG
>JAQFJA010000003.1:4132257-4152980 GCA_029874485.1 Naso brachycentron
ATCCCGGCTCTTACTGTGGTCAAATTTGAAAATGTGAAAAAAAATTACAAAAAATTATTTTGAATTTTTATATTAGAGTCTGCTACTTCTGTCTTTCATGTAAAAAAAATCTCCTGGGTCTCTGATGTCATCGTTGACTCGGGCCATTATTGGAAGAATCATTGGTTGAACTTGCCAACAACACTCCAATCAGATTCCTCCAACTTATGTCCCGCCCCTATCAGCCCATTCATTGGTTGTTTAATGTTTAAATTGCAAATACGTCACAACACGGCAGTGGACGCTCTGGAAAAAGGCATTTCAGCTCGTCTTTAAAGCCAAACCTTTGCTAGTACCATGCTCTTCTACTGCAAAGTAAAAGCCTGTGCATTTTGGACCAGTGGCAAAAAAACAAGACTCCCCTTTTCTGTGGGAAAGACTTCACAAAATGAAATGCGATGTTATCTGAAATTATGGACTTCTTGGGGTCTGAATATAGATGGGAATACTTGTGTAATGCAAGAATACAACTGAACAAACTATACAGTTTAAAAGAGATACAGCTGTTATGAGCCATTTTAATGCGGAAATGTTAAATATTGTATGTTTGCCAAAAAAAAAAAAAAAAGATTACTCAAATAATCAAGAAAATAATGTGCAATACCTGGGTTAATATTGTTAAATAAGAAAACAATTAGACCAGGGATTTGATTAGAAAGATATTTTTCATTTCAAGTAAACTTTAAAAACATTGGATTCTTACACAATTAAGCCAGAAATGTACAGTTTGGCTTTCAATTGGCAGCTGTGGATGTTATACAAATGCATTGACTCCTGCACAACCATCTATTTAATCGAAGTCCCTGCTTCCACTGTTCTTCCAATAAAGAACTGCATGCCAATACCCAATGCTAACTGATTCCACTACTTTTCTGCATCTGCAGCAGGACCTGGTTTCACAAACTGCTCGGCTGTGACACACTACAGTGAAGAAATTGACCAAATATGCCGTACTAACCTTTCAACTGCTCACAGAGGGATACATTAGGGATCTATTTAGGGCATGGCGGGAGGTGGTGGGAGGAAATGTGAAATAGGGATGGGAAGAGAAGCACCAGACACAAAGAAAACGATTTGTGATAGTAAACAGTAAATAGAGGTTTGTTCCATCCAGCTCTACACTGTTAAGGTATTGAGTTTTTAAAGAGGAAAAAGAAAAAACGGTACTATTTTCAGCCCCTAAAAGGTGAAAAGTACACTGGCAGCTGAATAATGCATCTTCACTTCCAACACCAGCTGTCTTTCTATGAACACACGCACACTTGGGATAGTGTTGATGTACCACAAATTACTGGGGATAACATCTTTGATCCCAATTTATGATCATTTTCAGGAAATGTTTAATATGCAAACATATGTCGTGTGCATGTATTAACCAGAAAAAAGGAAGACTTTTATCAGCATGTCACTATGCACCAAAAGAAGGTAATTACACCCCAAGAATGAAAACAAGTTTAATTATCTAACATAACTTTGTTTTCCAACCATGGGAGGAGATCAAACACTTTAGCACTTCCAAACTGTACTTACAGCATGGCATGTATGTCTGTAGGTGTGGGTTGAAGGTGAGAGGAAATGGACACTGTGGCCTAGTTTCTTTCTCCTTAGCAGCTTCGATCTGAAGCACAGGCAGGACACATCGTGTTCTGGCCCAGATACACCTGACTTCTATTAGTCCTCGCAGGTATTCAGGACAAGCACCGGAGCTGAATATCCAGTTCACCAGTCAGGTGTGTGCTCATATGATGCCTCGGCCCAAAACCCAATTTTTCAAAACCCCTACATAGTTATACACAGCACTCTTTTATAATCGCCTGGATCACAATTCTTTAGACACCTTTAAGTGGCAGTGTGACTGTTTTTATAGATGTCTGATCCACAAAGTGAAGGAGGCTTGTTTGCATACACACATCCCCACTGGGATATACTGGGCAGCTGGAAAGGAGGAGCCTCTGTCAGATGTAATAGTGTCACATTTCAGTGGCTATTCACTCTGGAGTATCCCAAGAATTAAAATATGGATGTGTGTGTTTTTGTGCCACCAGTGAGTCAGTGTGATTGCATGTGCATAAGTAATCTGGTTACTGTTGGCTGTCTAGAGTAATCTGAGATCTTCAGTGTCAAGTAAATGAGAAACAGTGTATTTACTTGGGAAGAGGAATTAAGAGAAATCTAGTTGCACGTCTCATTTCTGCCGGAAAGCCTGACAGGTTTCGTACTGCGTTTGACAAAAGCACTCATGCATGATCAAGACTCCAGAGAGGGGAAAGTCTTGCTTTGTACAGCTGGATGAAAGGGAAGATTATTACTTGTAGTGGTGCGTCCCAGTGTCCAAAATAATTAAATCCAAAGCCCTTGGTTAAAAAATGTGGTTGAGGGTAGGGGAGAAATCGGATTACTGAGAACTACATGTAAACACAGGTTTTAGAATAACACGGATGAGAACACGCTCTCTGATTTCCTGCCTAAACCTGATTTCTCTCAATAACCTTGTTTCTGTGTGCATGTAAACATAATGAGTGTGACAAACCCTCTGGCAGCACAAGTGAGCTCAAAGCTCCACATAAAGAAGTACAGTGGCGGTGGGTGGTGTGGTATTCTGACATCAAAGAGGCCGGCCAACAGCCTGGCAGTCCTGCCTTGTCCTCTTGCAGTCATGTGAAGAGCAGAGTCACCTTCCATTGACCTCATTCATTCGGTTATAAACAGCCTCCTGTAATCAAATCTCTGACGTACGGCCATAAAAGAGCACACAATCATTTCAGAAGCAGTTAAAAGTTTGCCCAAGTTTGCAAAAACACAGGCAGAAAGACTGCAATTTGACTGGACTGCTTCACTGATGTTAAGAAACTATATAATATATATTCAGTTAGTTGCAGAACTTACCACTACATCATATCATTATATAGATCACTAAATCACGGAAATTGACTATTAGTTAAATGCCTCCTCCAGACTGTGGTTCTCCAATCATAGAATCTAAGCTACTAGCAGTTAAAGCAGTGTGCATGGGGCTGAGGAAAGGGCAAACCTTTGTATATAAAAATTTCAGAGGGTTGTGTGTTTTTTTTTTAATATGCAAAACATGCACCACAGTTCCTCTTTATGTCACAAAAATGCCGCCGCGCAGCAGGGGGCTTGAGACTAATGGTGCGCCTTCATTACGGATGGAGATAGTCGAAAATGTGTTTGAGATAAACAGAAATCTTTCTCTGCATGCCTCCTGGTCAAAAGGGACTTTAGTATGTATGGACAGATGTATAAGTATCGCCTAGCAGCAAATGACAAATGGAACCAAGCGCTGACAACCCATCTTCACATGCTGTTACAAAAATTTATGTTATCAGTGGCTGATTTTAAGATTCTGAATTGTTCCTTCAGTCCATCTGTCCCCTCAGTCCAACAGTTTGCTGGCAGGACCTCATAAATATGTTGCACTGGTTAAAACAAGAGGACACCACAAGTCCATATTGAAATCCAAACAAGGGGAGCTAGTTAGCTACGAGCTGTTAGCACCTGCAGCAGAATTCAGCTGTGTGTTTGACTAACAGAGCTGAACACACAGCAGCACTGAGAGCTTCTGTTCAGAGGAACAAAGTGTTTAACAGTGCAGTTTGATCAAACAACAAAAGTGTACCGTAAATAATGTACTCAAGTACTTCAGATGAGTACAGTTTGGAGGTAAAAGTACTTTGAGAGAGGTGACAATTCACATCATGTACATTTAACCAAAAATGTAGTTGTGGATTCAGGGCACAAAGACTAGGGCCCAACCGATATGGGATTTTTAGGGCCAATATAAAGGAGCAAGAACATTCCAAATATCGAATATATATTGACCGATTTTAAATATATAATATCGGCTTAATGTGGTTATCAAACACTTGTGACAAACATATACAGTATAATGGAAGCTGGATTTATTACATTTTGACGAACTTTATTCCAAACATCAGTGCACTGAACAGTTAACACTTCTCTTATTAGTTATTAAATAACAGACTGCCCTCTGCTGGACAAGCTACATAATCACACCATTTTAAATTACAAGTCCCAGCGTTTTTACCTGTCTCAAAAAACAGAATTTAGATAAGCACATATCAAAGAATATATAAGCCAATAACAATATATATTTGTGATAGGCCAATATCGGTCAATAATATCGGCAAACTGATATATTTGTCGGGTCCTTACAAAGACCTCACTTAGACTGAGACAACTGAATCTGAGACACAAATTCTTTCCAAATTTTGTGTTACTAAATTATGTGTCCTAATTTTTTCCTTGGTTTTCTTTGTTTACAGTTTGGAGATAAAATATTCCTTTTTTTTTATTCAGGCAAAATAAATTTAACTATTTATTCCTTTCACATTTTAAAGATGTTTCAATTGTGCCACTAATAACTAACAGCTACAGATGGTAGCAAAATATCAAACAGCATTTTGAATGGTGATCAGCTAATACTGCTGAAAATGACCGGCCGCAAAAATCCTGATCAGAGCACCTTTGTTAAAAGTTGAACCAACTTTGACATAAAAACAATGCAGGGAAGCTCAGTTTGTCTAAAAACTGGTTTTAATTGGTTTCCATGGGTAATAATGTCGGAGCTGGCTGCTGAATTAAACGCGGGGGGCTCAGGGTTTGCCTCACAACACTGCACATAGACCTCCCCACAGTCAGACTCTATACACACACACACACACAAACAAACACTGAATAATGAACAGGATCAAAAACTATTTTACATCCGTCAGTCTGTCAGGCAAAGGCAACTTGTGTTGACTTTGTGATTTGTGATGCGAGTCTTTATCCTCGCCGATCCTCCTCGTTTGCTACGAACTTGCTCATGCATGGGCACAGTGAAAATGTACTTACACTTTCATTCAGGTTTCCCACAGGAATTGGCTAAGCGAGAGTGCTGCGTCTCTTCCCTCTGTCATGAATCTAGTTCAGTAATTGAAGCAACGGGAATGAACTGAATGCAGACTGAAAGCGATAATATATTTCTCTATAAAAGAAGTGTACAGCCAGAGAACCAAATATTGAACTAACCTCACCACTGCTGTACGGGAGCTTTCAGGTAAAAGTTTTGTTTGCTGCATTAAAGGCTCCTTTTATCTATTTTAGTCTTTCATTTCCCGCGACAAAGACAAATGGATTTACGGTCTGCAATACAGCTCTCAAACCCAACATCTTGTGAAAAAGTCGGGAGAGTGCAAATGCAGTGACAAAAAACAACAGAAAGACAAAACAATCAGCAGGTGTAAGAGAATCCTCACACTCCTCCACACTACCAAGCCCACTTCAATTGCATTTTCCTGTCTTAGAGTAATCCCTTCCCCTTCTCCCTCTCCTTGCACAGAAACTGAGTCAGATACATCCACCTCAACAAGCAACGGCGACCTTTCTTTGTTCTGTTGTCACCTCAGCATCAAGCTGAGTTCATCTCTTTGCGAACTCTACACTCAACTCAACTCTACTGCTACAATTGTCATCACCTGCAAATCACCTGAAGCAAACAAGGTTACGTAAGACTGGAGAGATGGACAGAAAAGCACCCATGAGGCCTTGCGCACTGGGTTTCTGAGGTGTTGTATTCATTTCAAAATGATAAAGCAATCAGTTGGGAAAAAGTGACGTCTACCCTTGCAATTTGAATAATAGCACAGAGGACTTTTGTCATGTATGTGTGAATAAAATTTTTAAAATATATTTAGATATTTTTTTAAAATTTGAAATACAAAATCTTGATTTTCTCAGTTATTGTTATAAATAATAAAAAAATATTGGTTATCGGTATTGGCTGAAATAAATTTGTAACTTGCACCCCAAATGCTATCTAGACTGCAAATTTAAACAAAAATTATTGCAACGTAAATCTTAACACTGATTGTAAAAACAAACTAATACATATTTTTCCTCAGATCATTTAGTCCTTTGTAACGTGCTCATTTTGAAAGAGTGAGGACAGTATATTAATCTGCAAATAAATTGTTGCTGTACGTTTGATAATTCCAGGCGTTGCAAAGAAAATACCCAAGAACTGAACTGTTTGACGCACTGCAATCAAGCGATACTGCAGTGTGACCACGACGGTATTCCCCACCTATTGCTTTCCTGCTCACGCCAATTATGGCAGACGTCTACTGTGGCAAGAGGCCAGTAGCTTCAGGCAAGCATGAAGTTGAGTTGAAAAAAGAGAGTGAGAGAAACTGAGAGTATGTAACAGAGATGAAAGAAAGTGAGAGCCTCAGTATTCAGTGCAAGTAATCAGCCATCTCTCTCCGCATCTATCTTTATCCTCAACCAAATCTGCATTCATTGCCTCATACACTTATCCTTGACGGGAAGAGCAGTCACGCACACACTCAGACAGTCCGGCACACACACACACGCGCCTACACAAAGAATAGAAGTTTATCGTCCACAGAAGTGGAAATTTGCCTTTGGCTTTACAAGGATGATCAAATACACGCAATAATGCAACAACGCAATAAACAGACTGCACAGTTGAGAGCATCTTTTTTATGTATAATCACACGCACATTTTCAATACTTTCTAAATCCTTTAGAGCAAAAATAACAAATACATCAAGTTCGTGCTCAATTAAAGCAGGCGTACGTCAATTCTGCATTCACTCCTGAATGCTGGAACACATTCACAACAAGAAGTGCCCACTTTGAAAAAGCGACAGACGAGATCTGTTCCGAGTTCAGTTGAGGACTTGGAGTGAGTGAAGTGCTCCTTTGTCTCGATCCTGGCTAATGGTTAAACTAAACAGTCTATACATTCAGTCACTCAGCACTTACTCTGTTTAACACTTATTTACATTTGGGCAGCAATTAATGACTGTCCCCTTGATTGGTTAATTATTCTCCAAACTAAGTGTTGAATTATTGTGTCTATAAGATTTCAAAAATACTGACAACAGCCCAAAGTGCTGTCTTGTGCTGACTTGTCCTTTTACTCTGAACAGATGATTTTACTTTCTTATGAATTACTGGATGGTTGCAGCGTTAATTTCATCAGCAACCCCTTTTTTCATGATGAAGTCAAAAAGATGACAAGCTAAAAATAGATCTATGATGATAAAATGATAACGAAATTTATGTTTTGATTCTGCCGACAAGATGAATACGTCAGTGAGGAATTATCCGACATTCAAAGATGACTTATTTCCCCTAACTGTGCATCCTGTCTGTCAAACTGGAGACAACGCATCCAGATCTTTGATTGATGTTTCATGCAGGTTGATGCGATTGCAGATTGAAGGTGACGCCACCAACCCAAACATACAGTAAGTTAGTAGTAAGATGGCTACAGCGCAACAGGGAGAGCATTTGACTAAAATGTAATGAATTTTGAATGACTAAAACTAGACTAAAACTATGAAGGATAAGAATGACTAAAATGTGATTAAAACCAATAATCATTTTCGTCTGAAGACTAAGACTACATTAAAAATAACTGTCCAAATTAACACTGGATGGTAGTTCCTCATCAGGCTTCTAAAAATCATTCAGGTAAACAATCGAAGAGGGAGAACCTACATTTAAGTCTTTGTTTGAGTCAATATATATATGCAGCCAGTTACGAAGGAGCCAAACCAGTCATTGCTTCATTTTCAAGGCCACCAGCAGCCGAGCAGTTAACAATGAACATTTGAAACAGGGAGAAACTGTGAGCCATGCTCTGTGCTTATGTGGAAAGAACTTTCCTCCCTGCACCTTTAAAGCTCACTGATTAACACGTTAAATCATGTTTGATTCATACAAAGTATAATATATAATATATAACATATTCGTTTTGATGTTGACAAACGGATTGCAATATATCACAGTGTATAATGATATAATCGTATCGTGACCCAAGTACGGCTGGGCAGTATATCAATATTTTATCGTATTGTGTTTTTTGGATGTCGGTAAATCGAGATATGGCGTATTTGTTGTCAATTCCTGGTTGAAAAGGCTTTGTTACAGTAATGTGATTTTCTGAACTTACCAGACTGTTCTTGCTGATCTTTTATTTACCTCCACCCACTTATCCACACTACTGAGGATTATTTATCAAAAAATGTCTTTGGGTTAGTAGTTTTGTGAAATCATCCATATTTATCCATACAATAATGTCTCTATATCAACGTATTTGGTCAAAAATATTGCGATATTTACTTATTTTATCACCTTAGCTGATCCCACCCTTTAAAATGCAAAACAAGTCGTCAGTCACCACCTACATGATCAATAATTATCGATATCGACCAATATAAAACTTCACTATCGGGGTAGATTTTTAAGCTGTATTGCCCAGGCCTAGACCCAAGTATCGCGATGCGTATCGTATTGCGAAGCTCTTGCCAATACCCAACCCTAATCCCTACTACATATGGTTCCAATATTCGGTCTCCACTGGTTGCCTTGCAACCTTACAGAAACTACAAGACTGCATGAAGCTACTCTACCAAGGCTAGAAATATTCCAGCACATCTGAAATATAAGCTATGTTGACTGATTTAGCAGCCCAAGAGACAAAGAAGAGACTGCTTTCAGGCGATGATAAAAGACACGCCAAAGTGTCTAACAGACCAGAGCAGATGGCTTAACCACCATTCATCTAGCAGTGACTTTTATCCATTTTTCACGCTGGAAGCTGTTGTCAGAAAGTTTCAGTGAGAGAAGCAATGCAGAAACACAGAAAGTGCACCTCATCAATTCCACAGCCTTCATTTGCAAATCAAACTATCTGCCAAAAAAGCCCTTTTGGCAGCTACGCTTGGACATCAACCTGACCGCTTGATTATGTTTGCAGCCCTTTGAGCCAAAAGCTGCTCTAATATTATTGCCTAATGTAGGCCACATGCTGTATTCCCAGAAGCCGAGAGATACTGTATCTAAGAGACCTGACAGACAGCAAGAGTCAAAGTCAGCATCCACAATGCACCAGGGTTCGCTCAGACTGTTTTTATTGCTAGACAGCTCTTTGAAAAGACGAGCAGGTTAAAAGAAAAGCTGCTGCTTTGGAAAAAAAAAACTGTTCAATGTGAAGAATTAGTGCTTTACAAGTTTTCAAGGTGATGCCACTGATGTTAACACTTGTCTCCTTTTAATGTGTATTTGCCCTCCGCCCACTTTACTCCGTACCTACTGTTGGCTGTGCAAAAGAAGAGTGTTTCATTGCTGCATAAAGGGACACAGTCTAGATTACATCCCTGTTATAGCAACACGGTATGATTGAATCCAATGCATCTTTGCACCAAAGAACAGACTGGACCTCAATCATCATGATAGTGGTCATGACAAAGGCAGGTACGATTACCATGATGGTGCTGATAATGCAACTGCTCTGACTCCTAACACAGCGGACAGAAATGAAATGTGAAGCACAGCGGTCATTAGTGTTCTGTAGGTCATACATAAATAGCACCTCATAATAATGATGGGAGGGCACGGAAACTGACTTCTGACATTAAAGATGGCAGAAGCTCTCTATCTATCTAACTATGGATTCAGCATATAGAGAAGCACACCATCTCAGCCTTGGGAGGTTCAGCCCTGAGCCTCAAGGTTTCTGCTTTAATCACACAGAACAACTACAGCCAAGAGCATCTCTCTATACCTTTATATATCTTAACCAACATGGGACTGTCTTGGCTTTTATCAACAGCTGGAGGGGTGAAAAACACACACACACACACACACACACACACACACACACAGACTTTTACACTTTAAGGACCGCCTAATTTATCACTCTGATACACTTTAAAAGAGCAAAAAAGAGAATATAAAGTGTAATTTGCTTCTAAACCGAGGTTACCGTTTTATATAAATAAAGGTACAACATGAAATTAAAAAGTTTTTTGTGTCATTTCTTAAAATAAAAAAATCACATTTCCTGAAGCTAAAATATTAATATTTTTCCCCGCTGCAGCTACAGAGGAACACAAACTCACTCTACAAACCAAATTAATGCTCACAGTCAGAAATTGGAAAAAACACCTAAAATATATTAAACATCAGAATTTTATATTTTTTCTGTTTTGCTTCTCTTTCATTTGAAAGACAGTTTAGTGTCATCTCTGGTTCACACACTGGTTGTTTTGTAACCGTGGTACATGTGAAAACAGAAGAATATTGGTCATTGATTGGCTGAGTCATTTTTCGAGCAAAATGCTCATAAATCTTTCAGGTCAGCTTTTAAAAATGAAAAAACATTTGCTACTTTTCTCTGTTTGGATCACAGTAAACTGAATACGTATGAGTTTTGTGGATAGCCGAGGACATCAGTTTGACCTCAGAGCAGTTATATTAGTCAAAATTCATGATTTATGACAGTTTTATGGAAACACAATTTGTCATTTCATTTAATAAAATAACCAGCAGAACTATGAAACAATTACAAAAATTGTTAAATTTGCAGCCCTAATAAATGTAATTATTTTAACTGACTTATAAATGTACTGACTGATTATTTACTGGGTGAACTGCTTCTTCTCACTGACAGACCAAAACATTTATCTCTATTTTTTCATCCAACCACATCATTTCTGTCAAAAAGAATCGCTTGGACATTCCCCTTCCTGCATCTGACTGATGGATCACTGTTACAGAAGTAATGCACCTACTATGTTTTATGCTACAGGCTGTAATTGTCTCCAATAATCACATTGAGGTTTGGCCTGCATTACAACAGATCTCTTGCTGATGGATAAGAGATGTCCTTTAGTCAATACCTTAAAAGAAAAACACAATATAATTATAAAAAACATATGGGGATATTAGAGGCCAGTGATTTCAAAAATACCTCCAGCTGCCATAGTGACTTTAAACATACATGATGTGAGTTGGCATAAAATGAGATGGTGGTGGAACTAGACGATCATTAGAAATAAATGAAAAGACAAATTCCAATCATATTTTTATAAAACACCTCACAGATGACATCAGTTTGGTCTGCAAACTGTGTATCAGTGAAAGGTGAGTCAGTAAAAGGTGGGAAAACTCTTTGCAGGCTTTTAAAAATGAGGTTTAAATCCTAACAGAAACGCATTAACAGACCCAGCAGCAGCCTTTATGATCGTGTTTCCATTGAGTATATAATGTGCTCTGTCCACTGGGTAAACACTGGCTGTGTGCATGTTATCAGCCTGTGGCCTGTTCCTGTGACTGGGGCCTGGGAGGAAAAGAGAAAACCCCGCCGATGCAACAAGTCCCCCATTCACTACCAAGCTTTGTCAGGCTGCCTCCCAGCGCTGCAGCGAAAATGTTTCCATCCTTTTCGCGTTTCACGAAGGTCAATTAACGATCCAACTCTGACGGAGACAAATCCTACAGTTTATATTTTAGTGTAGGAGAGACAGAAGTGATAGATAGTGATTGTTTTTCATTTGGTGTCGGGAGAAAGGAGGATCAAACTGTAGCCAAAGCGACATCTCTCGCTTTGAGGCTCACGCGGCAAAGCGTTAATAAGCTTGTTAGTTGTTTAACATCTATCAGGAGGTTGAGTGTGTCGATCGCGCTCGCCATGTCGCCGAAATTACTGTGCGAGTAATTTCAGCCTCAGTTGCCACTTCAGGGTTTCAGAAACAAGCTAAACGTCCGGCGGCTTCCAGACGCGCAGGCAACAGAGGACTCCTCCTTGCGAACTTACCTCGATTCATACGCCTCTGTTTGGATTAATTCACACACTTTTCCACGGATCACAGCCGCCACAGCATCGGGAAGCACTCCGCCAACTCCAGTCTCCTGTCGGTTTTGGTTTAATGAAGGATCGGGCGCGCTGAGTGCGTAAAATGCGCAGCGTCTCTCCAAGGATGCGAAATATGCGCGGAATGGGAGCAGGAATGAAATGAACGCAGTGGACTGAGTTGAACGGGGCGGGGTGAGAGGGACTGGCGTCACCCTGGATGGATGAAATAGAGTGAGTGAGAGATGGGAGGATGGGTGGAAAAAAGAGAGCGAGGGGGAAGGGGCCGGACTGTATGGGCTGCGTTCAACAACAAAAGAAAAGAGTGGAGCGCCCAAACTCTGTTCAGTGGAGGAGGAGAAAGGATCGAGATTAAAAAAAAAAAAAAAAAAAAAGTCTGTTCTGCAAAAAATATTGAAGATATCGGCCCACAGGTTTTCTAACTTAGGACAACATACCAAACTGTGGGTCAAAGTGGCTTATGTTGATAATAAATGTAATTTAAATAAACAAATAAAAAATAAAAAACAGGGACAACACCTTCAGTTGGTCCATAAAACTAAAAGTTAAAAAGTCAAAACAATTATAAAGTCATTTTAAATACTTGAGACGTTGAGACTTTGTGACTTCTTAAAGAAAAAACACTGTGTCACTAAGCTGCCACTTAATGATTGTTCTCTTTTTTTTTTTTCTTTTTTTTGGCTGCTGTCACACTGGCCTATAGTGTGTGTCAGTGTGATGTTACTGTTGTAGGACCTGAAATGATAAATTTCACATTTGTTTTGCATGATAAATAATTCAAACACAAAAATCCAGTAACAGAATATAGTGGCTGTTTCCTGCAAAATGGGCCACAGCTCAACTGAGTCAAACTTTTATGATGTTCAGGCATCAAAGTAGCCTCCATATACAAATGTGAATTTAATGTTTAGTTAAAAATTAGACAAGATGTTGATAAACCCCAAATACAATTTTGTTACAAAAGAAAAATTAGAAATCAACAGAAAAACAACTGGAACAACCACAAAGCAGGCGGGTCAACATGTCAACATTTATGCTGACGTAACTTTTGACGGGCTAATGTTACTTTCATTTAACTGTCTTTTGTGTCTGTTATGGTGGCCTATAAGTGCCAATCACAATCACAAAATGAAAACACAAAAGCAAATAGTAAAACACAGCAACACATCACAAACAGGAAATCACAACTGCAAAACAAAAACACAAGTAGAAAAAACACAATAACAAATAGATGAAACACAACAACAAAAAGAAATCATCTATTCATCTACTTGAAGTGTTTTTTCTTTTGGGGGTTGTGGGGTTTTTTGTTTTGTTCTTTTTTTTGCAGTTGTGTTTTCTCATTTTGTTGTGTTTCATCTATTTGTTGTTGATGTTTGTCTATTTGCAGCTGTGTTTTCCTTTTAACAGTTGTGTTTTGAGATTTGTTGTTGTGTTTTACTTTTTGCAGTTATGTTTTCATTTTGCGATTTTGATTGGCACTTCAGGGTCAGCGTAGTAGGTTTGTAGCTTCAATACATGCATGATTAATGTGGGCTGTGAGCTTTTTAATCTTCTAGATGTTTGCTCAAGAAATGTCACTTTGTATAACTATTCTAACTCTTGATGAACAAGCTGTGAAATGCTGCGCTGCTCTAAAAGACCCTCAGGGCTGCTGGGGATCACACTTATAGTTGCCTCTGCCCTGATCAGAAAATCTTTGTCTCTGTCTCAGATCTCTGAATGCAGCAGGCAGCCACCTCCTCATAAAGGAGTTGTTGTTTACTACTAAGCTCTGCCTATCTCAGGTTTCATCCCCTCAGGCACTGCTGGACTGTCATCTCCCCGGAGGGAGGGGCTGTGACATAAAACAAACACAGATATGCCAGGGTCACAGACTCAAACACCTTCTGCAACCCGACACCAGAGCCAGGCCAACCAGCATGCAGACCAACATTCCACATGGCAGCATGTCTGTGTTTGTGTGTGTAGCTAAAATTCTTACAGATGCACCCAAACATATCCATGCAGCTGACTCACATGTGGATTTTACACGTTTCTGTCACATCTTCGTGGAGGCACGTGGGTCTCTTTGTCAGACTCAGAGCCATGCAAACATGGAACGTGTTTGTAAAACATTCAGCTTTGAGACACTAAGGTCGACAGTCCTGGAATCTGACCTTACCTGCTTTCCTACGTTTATAAAAGCTCTCTGTACCTGGTATCCGCTATTTTCCTCATGTACGGCTTGAATCTAAGTAACGAGACATTCTCAGTTTTTCTCAAACATTTTGGCTCATTTTTTGAAACAGTCTTGACATCCTCTAAACTGTAAGTTCAAATGTCACAGCAGTCTTGTGGTATGTCAGAACTCTATTGCATGTTTGCAAAAGGTAGTAAGTCACCCAAAACATTTCATTTATATGTCAGAACAGTTTATTGGCCAGTGCCACCAAAATTAAAAGTTGTTTTGTTATCATTTGAGCCATGCTGGTCAAAATAAATCGATGCTTTTTCACAATGATAGTCACAAATAACCTACGTAATTATTATTCATTCATTCATTCGTAACTGCTTATCTGTTTTCAGGGTCGCGAGGGGGCTGGAGCAAAGCCCAGCTAACATCGTGGACAAGTTGCCAGTTCTTCGCAGGGTTGTCATATAAAGACAAACAACCATTCACACTCACATTCACGCCTACGGGCAATTTAGAGCCACCTGTTAACCTACATGTGCTTGGACTGTGGGAGGACGCCGGAGTACCCGGAGGAAACCCACGTAGACCAGGGGAGAACATGCAAACTCCACACAGAAAGGTCCTACCCTAGCCAGGTATTAAACCCAGGACCATTCTGCTGTGAGGCAACCGTGCTAAACCACTTATCCACCGTGCTAAAGCTAATGATTATGATTGTCACAAAACCACATCCTTGTGAAAAGCAAAATCAAGAACAACAACAAAAAAAATCCCATAACAATGAAAAAACCTGTGGCATTTTAGTTGAAAAAACAAAAAAAAATTTGTACATCTTTACAGTAGGCTACATGAAGTTGGTGTCAGACTAAAAGATATTTTTATTTGTTAAAATGTTCACTGATTATAGGATTATAGATGAATTCTTGCTGTGTCGTGGCCGAGAGACATGATAGACTACATGCTGGTCCCCCATTAATCATCGTTTGCAGTTCACTACATGTGTGATGTCAAAGGAAAGGAAGCACTCGCCACTGACTACTACTACTACTGACCTGACAAGCCGTGGTGTGACGTAAACAAAAAATCCAACATGCTAGTCTGTCTGTTGTGAGGTCATGAGGCATGTCAGTACATGATGTGAGTCCCCATCAATGTGAGTCACGCATGCACACGGAGGTCCGCCATTTTGGACAGCTAGCTACGGCTACACCACTTAGACAAATCACATGTGGTTATTAACGGCTAATGTTAAATGTTACTGATTAATTTTCTACTATTTCCAACTTTATATCTATATTAGGATTACATGTTGTTAAAGGCAAAGGCATGGTTTGTTGTGAACTGGACATGAAGTATGGAGTAATTTAGTTGCCAGTTACATTAGCTGAAATAGTGTTAGCAGCTAATGTTATGCTATCATCTTTGCTTGGTGCCAGCTAATGAGCAACCGCAAGTTGAAATTATAACACAGGCTGTCACTAGCGCTAGCTAGATAAAATAGTTAGCATTTCTATTTAGTTATGATGAAGTTTTACATCGTTAAATCTCAATGAAACTCAGATCATGACATGTGGATTGTCCAAGTGGTGTAGGCATAGCTAGTGGTCCGAAACGGCAGTCGTTTTCACACATGTACAACTCACATCAATGCTGGACTCGCATCGGGCACTGACAAGGCAACCCAAATGCTGCGACGGTTGTCATCCATCATTACACACTACAGGAGATAAAATGATCGATTGTCACGCAAGAGGCTCATTGATCTTTTTCTGAGCCCACCCAATGCCCTACGTCTTCTCGGTCAGGCTATTATTGGGCTGATATCGTATAATCTGACCCCATCAAAACTCTCACGCAAGTCCTCATCTTAGTGGACATCCTGTTGGTCTTGTTGGTCTGGCCAGAGATTTTCCTCAACATTATATCTGATTTGTGAGGTCTTTAGCCAATTTACTGTGACAGAGACCACAAACACTCCATGACATAGATATTTATAGCATATACATGTATGTCTTACAGATTTTGATCGTATTTAATGGATCATTTTGGCATCTGATGCTCAAACGTGCTGCATGCTCAAAAGTTTTCATTAGTGACCCATATAAAAGTGATTTTTCTGCAATTTGTAGAGAATTGTACTTAGGCCTACTCTTTGCACATATGTACCAAAACAACACAATTTGCTTGAATGAATGAGAAATTCTAATCCGTTGTAAATAAGTTCATTGTTCAGAGGTTTGAGCTTAATGTTTTGAAAAATGCTTTTCTCATTTGAGAACTGAGCGAAAGCGAATGAGAAAAACTGTAATACTTGAAAATTTACTGTTTCTAGTCAGCCAGAACGATAAAGTCTGGCTGCACAGGTTATCATTCTGCTGAAGGGCACAAAAAATGTTTGGACTTGTTTCTAAACAAATTACAATCGTCTTGGGTGGTGCTTGGCCCAGGATGCAGTAACTGTGTCAACATAGTTGCAGTTGTTCAGTCTGCATATAGAGGAAGGGGAGGAGAATGCAGGCTGAAATAGTCGACAGGCTCACACCCACAGTTTACATCCGATGAGTCAGGCTAAGTCAGCATTAGTGTGACTAGATCTATGTATGCATGGTGTTGGTTTGTGTTTCAGAAAAAGATCAAAGTCATTTCATCAGAGTAGTACAGCCATAAAATCCAAATAGATCTGACTGTCACTCCCTAGAAACTCTTTGAGTTGCTAAAAATAATTCTGTGGAGAGACAAATGTGTCCAGCAAGCTCTACTTTAGTTTGAACCTTCTAATCTGTGAATCCATTTTGATCTGTGTATAATTTAATATTTTGGTCTCCTCTTTGCCTGAAATGACAGAGGGGCAAGATAGAGATGGAGTAAAGTATGTCAGCGTTGACAGACGCAAAATTGTGCTCTCTTGTGGTCTGTGGGAAGCGATCTAAACAACAAGGGTGTGGAGTCTCCACATGGATTCAACCAGATTCTGAGTTGGGATGACATCCATAAATATATGTAAAAGCACTCTAGCCTTAAGGTTGTGTAATTTAAAACTCTCCTTTTGCACGGTCAGATTGACGTTCATGATAAAAATGTTTTGTCTGTGTTACCTGGACATTGGTAAAGCCAAAACAAAAAGGCTTTAACCCAAGTTTCAAAACCCATCACAGATGGATCATATGAGATGTAAGAAGGACCACATACTGTAAGCTGAAGGCTCTGGATATTTATATACAAGTTGTGGTTGACACATTGCTGTCTGAGTAACACTGATTCAAGAACTGCGACTTCTTTTTTCAGAAGAAATCCTGATGCCAGAACTTGCCTGATAGCAGCAGAGTGAAAAAGCTGTGGCTGGGGTGTTTACTGTCTCTCAATATCCTTTGTGCTCTGCACAGGCACCTCACATCAGTGATGTTTGGTAGATAGGTACCAGTGATGTTTCAGTCACTGCAGAGAACTCTTGTCAATGGGCCATACACATTCCATGCTCTATGGCGGCCCTAACCCAACAACAAATCAGGAAACACAACTGCCAATAGAAAAACACAACAACAAATCACTAAGCACAACAACAAATAGTTGAAACACAACAAAAATACAAAAAAAGAGAGAAAACACAAAAGCAAAAAGGAAGAAAAACACAAGAATCAGATGAATAGATTATTTATTTTTGTTGTTGCCTTTCATTATTTTATTGTTATGCTTTCTGCTTTTGCAGTTTTTTTTCTTTTTGTTGTTTTTTTCTTTTTGCAGTTGTAATTTTTTTCTTTTGTTGTTTTTTCTTTTTGCAGTTGTGATTTTTCTTTTTGCTGTTGTGTTTCATCTGTTTGTTGTTGTCCTCTCTTCTATTTGCAGTTGTGCTTGGTGATTTGTTGTTGTGTTTTCCTTTTTGCAGCTGTGTTTTGTGATTTGTTGTTGAGTTTTCATTTGGTGATTATGAATGGCACTTAAGAGCCACCATACATGCCAGTTAGAGAAGTCTTGGGACAGGATGCTTTCTATTTTTCTTCTGCAAAGGTTTATAAGAACCAAACATGAATATTTTGCTTTATTATTTCTTAAAGAAAGAAAGCTGTTGCTGAGCTTTTTCTTTTACCAGGGTGGCGATGTGTGATGACCATGTCAGGTTGTCTGTGATGCTGATCCCCAGATAGCTTTAACAGTCCACCAGGACTACCTCATTTCCACTGATGTGCTGTAATAAAGGGTGTGTGACCCTTCGAGGCTGTTGATTTCTGGTTGATGATGGTTGTGTCTGCAACCATCTGTGTTCTGTCTATGTCAGGTGTGGCAGTCATAGGTGTACAGAGAGAACAGGATGGTGTGCAGCACAACCCTGTGGGGCTCCGATGTTGAGCAGTAGAGTGGATCCACCAATCCAGACTGTTTGGAGTCTGTTGGTGAGGAAGTCCAATATCCAGTTTCATAGTATGGTTCTCAAGCCCAGGGTGTTACGTTTGCCAATCAGTTTCATGGGGGAGACTGTATTAAATGCTGAGTTGAAATCAACAGTGTCATACTAGTTATTAGTCTTGTCTAGTCTAACTCTAGTCATTGTTCCGACTTTCCATTATTCTTACCACTCAACCGTCCAACAAATGCACCATTGGTCCGACATCCAATGGTCCAACAGCCCGTTATTTCGCCAATGCATTACCCATTGGTCTAGCGCCCCAACAATAGTCCAACAATACACTTATAGGTCGTAGCCCCCCACAGAGTCGGTTTTTGGCCTGTGCATGAAATGGTTGTGTTACAACCTATCCCAGTAATTTTTTCCTAATCTTAACCATGAGGGAAAAGTAAATTACAAAAATCATAAAACAAATTATTTGAAAGGAAGAGGAACATAAAATCCGGTAGCCTAGAGAGAACCAAATCGTGGGCTGTAGCCAAAATGAATGAAATGAAATCAGACAGCTGTGGATGAAAGAGACTGGTGCATGGTCGGAGCAGTGGGGCTGTCATACCAATGGGCACTGTTAGACCATTGAGTGGTCATAATAATGCGGAGTCGGAACAATGGGCAGTCCCCCCTCTGTGGATCTGTTGGGTCTGAATGCAAACTGGTGAGGTCCCAGGCTGGCTGAGATGTTGTTCTTGAAGTGCTGGGAAACTGTTTTTCAAAGCACTTTATCAAAATGGGGGTGAGTGCCATTGTAGTGGGCTGTAGTAGGAGACTAGCCATGGCAGACGATACTTCCCTCCCTCCTCTTAACAAGTCTTTTGTTCTGTCCACTCTGAATGAGGTCCACCGTCAAGGGCAATAATTTGATCTGGGATGTTGGTGTAAACTTGAAGCCAGGTCTCTGTAAAGATGTGGCAGCAGTTTCTGATTACCCATTGCTCAGTTAGCCTGAGTTTTGTTTCATCCTAATGCTCTCCAGCAACTGGACATTCGTCTGAAGTGGGCTATGTCCGAGCTGGGTTAGCGAGGCTTTAATCCCTGCTCTCTCCCCTCTCATCTTGGAGTGCTTGCAGCAATGTTTGGTCCAGTTGGTTGGGCGGTATTTGGGGAATGCTGCTGGCAGTGATCTTTTCAAGGTCAAGTTCACTAAATCCAGCACCACCTGCACAATTTTTGCCATGTTAATTAAGTTTGTCATAAATAATCATGCTTGTAAAAAAATGCAAAAAAAGGTCTAAAAAAATCAACTTAAAACAAAAATGAGGCCAAGTTTGAGGGAGCTACTGGCTGCTGCATCTGCATGCACCACTGTTGTCATGGTAATGGAAATAAGAGCGGGAGCAGGTGATGAACCTTCGGGGTAAAAACATACGTAATCCGCTGTGGAAAAGTGGACGAGCATCACACTCTCCTGCATGTGATGGAGGGGGCACTTGGAGGTTGTGTAGGGTTTGATAATCCTCTTTGCATGTTTGTTGCAGATCTGGAACTAGCCCACGACTGCATATGTTCCCTAATGTATCCTGCGGTATGTATCGCTAGACAGGGATGCCAAATCGTAGCTGTGCTCAGTGAGCACCCCGATCAAAAGCCATCTTTGCAATCCTTGCATTGGTTAAAAGCAAACTTCGGCAAGGACGCTCCATGTCTCCACTGCTGCTAGTGTTTTTTATGGACTGAATCAAGGAGAAGAAGAGAGCAAACATTTTTGAAACATAAGTGTGTCATTAATACAAGTAGACAAACAGATTAAAATTAAAATTAATTGAACTTTGGCCTTGATGCTTTGGTAATGCTGCAGTGCACCACTGAATAGATCTGAAATTGAAAGAAAATGAGTAATTAAAGTAATACTTGAGCAAATGAATTAATCAAACCCTCACCTGATCAAATTCATTCTATTGCAAGAAGAAATGATGCCTCGGAAGAAACCCTGACGCCTTGCAGTGAGTAGAGCCATTCTGATAAATTCTCACACTTAACTGAAACCTTGGGCTTTGTGACTGTCGCTCACTTCCATCTCCCAAATATTAGTAATCATATTCTAGAGTTTGTGTAGGCTTTAGTACAACCTTCAGTAAATGTATGTGTGTATGCACATGTGTACGGTTTGTTGGAGCAAGACTTTTCATGCAAAGAACAGGATGAATACATATACAGCATGGAGATTTCAAGGCTTTAATATTAATGTCTGCATAGGCCGCTTCTGTTTTTAAACGCTCTTTCAGAGGCAAAGCAACTCCATGAATGCCTGAAATGCAGTTAATTTATTTTTTGCTTACTTATTCATTGCTTTCTTGCTTAGTTATTTCATCAGTCGCAGCCTTGAAACCGCCTAAATATCCAAGATGGCAAGGCACTCTGAAACTATTGGACAGCTTTAGTAAATGAAAACTATTTCA
>JAQFJA010000003.1:4159876-4175548 GCA_029874485.1 Naso brachycentron
CCCCCCCCCCCCCCCCCCCCCCCCCCCCCCCCCCCCCCCCCCCCCCCCCCCCCCCCCCCCCCCCCCCCCCCCGAGCGTACGGCATGGTGCCTTGGAAAAGAACAGCAAAACACTTTATAATGACATTCTCTGCTGCGAAAACCAAGTGATAAAAATCTCTAATGCTACCTCCACTTGGACTCAGACCTCAGGAGAGCCGTAGAACTAAAGCATTTTTGTTTCAATTTATTTGGCAGAAAAAAGCCAACTACCAAACCTGGAGAAATTCCTGCACTTCCCCTGTTTGACTCTAGGAGGCCAAAAGAAAACAGACAAGTTGCAATGAAAGAGCTCAAAGACAAACAAGCTCTTCTCGAGCACAGAAGAAAGTAAGTTGATTTCCACAATAAGAGTTCAGCCGAATAAATATCTCACTTACTGTTTAGCTGCGCAACATTTTGATCATTGAATTCCATTTGATAAATTACAAAGAACATTCCAGCCAGGTAATACCAAAGATAAGACAGCATGTGTCATAAAGCAGGGCTACATTTACATTTACACATACATGTGCTCATTTGGCATTTGTCCAGGCAACCATCAGTAAGGAATCCTTATTATATCCACTGTGTAAGGAATAATCACTGTTTACAGACCCCTCCAGGACCCTTTTAGACACAATAACCCAAGAACCTCTCCTTGACATATCGTGCATTGTTATCTTGGTCCCCCATAGAAGCCAAGAGGCTTCACAGAAGTGGCATACACAAGCCAAGATCACACAGGAGAAGAAAATCTCTGAATACAAGAAGAAGGAGCATAAAACACAAAGAAAACAGCAGGTATGTGTCGAATTAATCACCTACATTTCCACCTGTCAACCTGCCGGCCACAAGGGGGCAGTGGAACACCACCTCTGTGACACCGAGATGTGAGCTATAACAATAAATATGGATGATAATGTATTATAATGCTAGTGAATGACTTCTCAGGTTGTAGCTGTTTAAGGCAGCAAGAGAGTTTAGTGCTTGTGATGGATTGTGCTGATTCAGCGATCATGCAGCAACCAAGTTCAGCCATCAAAGCTGATGCTCAGCATGCAGACATGCACTAACTGTAGACAATGCAGATGGATGGTTTTGAGCTATTTGACTCTCAGCTGCATTTCCATGCATACAGCTGAGGAGCAGCTTGTAGTATTTGCATTAAATAAGCAAAAACAGTGTAAATATTACATGAGAAATGTAATAAAACCCAGGTTCATTTGGGTAATTTGGTACAATAAGGTTGTTAGTGTTGCAGCTTTGCAACTGCAGCTGTAATCTGTGTTTGTTGAATGTGTCAGCTGCATCATTTATGTACACAAGGGCTGCATGCTAGAAAAAAATACTACTGTATATGGCAATAAACATCTACTCTCTCTATTACAGACAGCAGAAACAAATATAAAACCTGGCGGGGAGATGTCCAGCACAGACTGTGAGGAGGCCAGGTAAAGGGGAACTCTGGGTGACCAAATCACTGTTTCCTACTCACCAGAAAAGTAGAACATTACAACCAGAACCTTGATACAGTATAGGAATTAGAATCAGACCGCCTTAAATGGCCAAGAGTGTTTTTGTAGTCTGTCTTGTCAGTGAGACAGGGAGCTTTAACCCAGAATGCACAAAATACTTGAATCATTTTCCAGATTTTCAGCCTTGCAGCCTTGTTTCCACATCAACCTCTGACTATCTCTATCACCTCCTTTGAGATGGGTACAGATTTAATAAGGAAAATCAGTAAGTCATCATGTTCATCTTATCAGTGTGCCTAATGGAAATGCTGCTGCACATACTGTGTCTGCAATGTTTAGGACATTGGGTGGAAGCAGAACAGTCTGATCTGCAGAGGTACAGAGACAACAGGTCTTTGTCCAGACCTGAAGGCATTACAGCATCCAACCAAATGGCATTTTTCACAGACCAAAATTGCCTTTCAGATGCAGGTAGAGGGACACCTAGTGGACAGAGAGAGACTGTGCACCCACCAAAGAACATCTGCAGTTTCTTTTGTTCTTCTTGGGCAACATTATTTTTTAAAAAAACAAAAAACAAAACTGATGAACCAGAAAAGATGTACATCTTAGAAATTCCTGTTTTCATTGGTCCTCTAAATTCTATCAAAGGAGAAAACAGCCAATCACAACTTTGCATTTTTAAACAATTATCTGCTAGGCGTAAAGGCTCTGACACCACTGGCCATACTTAAACATTTAAATATTTGGTCTTTCGGTGTGGAAATGTGACCTTTGACCTGCAGGCCCTACAGATCAGCCCGTAAACTAGAGCAGCAGATCTGTGCCTGCGTTGAACGGATGCAGGAGAGAACCAGGAATCCCACGGGCACAACCACAGAGCAGATGGCAGAGGCAGAGGAAGATGGGAGAGAGGTCACACCAATACTTTATTATTCACACAGCACATTTACATTGAACTCACAGGTTATTGATCTGAATTTGTTTTGTTTCTTGCACTTTGATCAACAGATGAGGAAGTTACAGCCTCGACTTCTACAGAAGAAGAGAAATCTGGGAAGCGATCTTGAAAAAGGTTTTTATATCATTCCAGGAGACACCTGGCAGAGTTTCCATGACAACTGACAGATATTATGTCTCTCTCTGGTGCTGTTTTATTTTGGTGATTTCACATTCATACACAAATTTAATTGTAAAGACCAGTCCTACTACATTTGTAATGCTCATAATTTAAAAATAAAGACCACAAGACTGCTACTGGGCATGTGAGTGTTTTAATTTTTTGATTATCATTATTATTTATTTATTTATTTATTTTCACTTTTTCTGCAAGACATCCCCTTCATTCTACAGACCTCTTATTTTTTATTATTGCCTTAACAGAGTATCTCAAATGAGTAACATCAGATACCCGGGCATTAGCATCATATTTCCTGACACAATTTTAAAAACTGAAGTTTCGCCATTTAATGTAAATTAAACAAGGCTTAAAAAATAAGGATCTTTAATGGGAATACATCAGAAATAGTAAAATAAAGGTAAAGTTGAGCTCAACTCATCCCTCTTTTATCTTCAGATGAGATTTGTAGCCTGACATAAATAACATGGCATAAATGGAGAGGAGGTATGTTTGCAGCAGGGTAAAGTACCAAATTTAGGAATTTAAGGCCTCATTTTTAGCAAATAACACGTTTAATGCTCATGTGAAAGTCTAAAGAAATGTAATTGAGGTATGTGGTTTTGTAACTTGTGAATATTAAAATGCAGAAATTCTTTTTTAAAGATTTTGAAACGGTATCTTGCAGGACTTATGTTATTCACGCTCCAAAGCAATGCTAGTATGCGTCTAGAACAAAAGGAAAAGAAGCTTTTAGCTGTAAAAAGCGGAGGCATTCCCTGTGTAATTTGTCCGTACTAATGTCTAGTATGAAACAAGTCAGAGAGAGACAGAGAAAGGGTAGGCCTTGTCTTGGGAGATTTTGCTCCTCTAGCACAGAGAGCGTGATGTCAGCGGTGGCAGTACTGTTGTAATTGACTTGGTGGGGGTGATGGCGTCATTTTATGCCCTGGTGTAGCCTCCTGCTCCAATAGCGAAGGGGAGACGGATCTTTGGCCGACGCGACCGTGGCTCCCTTGGCCGGGATCGAACACCGCCAAACCGGACACTTTACGCCGGGAAACATGGAGGCTGTGGCCGAGGAGCTGCGGGCCGGCTCTCGGGTACCTGTCACAATCGATCAAATAGTTAACGATACACTGGTGGTGACGCTGACCTATCGAGAAAGGAGCTACACGGGGATATTACTTGATTGCAACAAAAAGTGAGTGTTTTTTCGTCTATTCTTTTCCTACATTTATCTCTGAAATTAATTTGCTAAACTCAGCTAACAGCTAATCTTCCTTTTGATGCTAACAAGTCAAAGCAAACGTTAGCTGTTAGCTTACAGGGCCTCCATACAAAAGACTCGTAGGTTATTGTAGCTGACAGGGTAACGTTAGCTAGCTGCTACCTGGTCGGCTAACGTCAACTTTAGTGGCAAACTGTTTTTATTCAAGCCTATATAGAGATGCTTAAATACGTTATATCGTGAGGGTGAAAACCTGTTTTTCAAGACAGTAGTTGCCCTCTCTAAAACCATTGTCAGGGAATTATTCTGTAAAATAACTAGTGTCAGTGGGTTCAGCTATAGCTTATTGTTAGCCAAATCAAATACAGAGCAGCTAAAACGTATTCAGTAAAGGAGTAGGCCTTGCCTGATTATTATGCTGTATATCAGATATGTATGGGTGAAATTTCAAATACAAATAGTATGCATTGTGTGCTAGTTTTGTGCTGTGATGTTTCAATTCAAATAATCTGAAAGACAGTTGATGTTCTGACTAATATTAGCCTTTCATAACTAATCACTTTTGATCCGTAGACACAATGGAAAATGCATGATACATGTGGGACTTGTTAAATCATAAGTGTAATACATCTTCTGTAAACCTGGTGCTAATTAGACACAATGACCACTGTAGGATTTGTGTTTTACAAGAAAGGCCTTGTCTTGCCATTAACTAGAAATCACAATCCCAGTGAAAAATAAAGTGCATCTTTAAATTGACATATGTATCAGTGTCAGGTCCTATCTGCCCCTTTTCGTGTGAGTCGTCTAAGCCTCATGTTGCTCTTGGTGCTGTGCACCTTAAAAGCTACTGGCATTAGCCTATTTATAGACTACCAGAATCAGAATCTGACCAGCTTTGCCCCTTACTTTGCTTAGATAGTTTTTCATGCGAGAGCTCAAGCTGTCCTGAAAATAACCCACCCAAATGGGAAAAGGCAGGCCTTGGAATAACTTAAAATAGGCCTGTATTTTAGGCCTTGTCACTGACAAAATTTGACTTCTTTTTCCTTTTCAGCTCATGGAAATACATTTCCTGTCATTGTCTCCACACAGTCCCACAGTTTCTTTTGTTTTCTTCTTCTTCTGTTTTTTTTTTAAAAATGTCATCTAGGCCTATCAATCAGGCAGATCTCCGCATCTAGTTACACTGTACACAACATCAAACGGCAACAGTGCTGGGAATCGTTGCTAGTCATATGCTCTGTCCTTGTCCTGTGCTTAACTAGCACTGCCTGTTCCCTGTCATAGGCTGCCCTGTTTGTGCTGTGTCAATCACTGTGTGGACTAATATTCAGCTGCTTTAGGAGAGCATATAAAAAGGTGAGGGGAACAAGCTGCACCAAGAGACTTATTATTTGGAGGATCCTGCCAGTTACCTCTCCTGGGGAGGAAAATGGGCTCCCCAAATGTGCACTAATTAATAATCTCTCCACACAAAATCCCTGAGTAGACACGGATGCAAAAACAAACTGAAATCTCCTGACTCCTTCCCCACATCTCTGAATCCCGAGTGATTCATGGGATTGTTTTTGTTCAGTCAGATGTTGGGGAGGGGGGTTCCTGGGTATCCTGTAGTCTCTTTGTCTGCTGTCTCCTGACTAAAGCAACACAGCCATGTTACTGTTGCCTGCCAGCTACCTCTCAAAGACTGCTTGGCAGTTAGGCCTTCTTTGGACATGTTTGCTGATTCCAGAATTTGAAAAAGAACACATAAAATCCCCAAAAACCAGTCAGTCAGTGATACTTTTGCTTCTTTTTGTGGCCAGGCTTAAGGCAACAGAGCAGATAACCACCTGAGTGCTTGTGGTCCCCAACCCCCAAAGAATTTTCAGCACACAGGTGACAGTGACAGGGGAGTGGTGTCCATGGGACATTCAAACTAAAACAAGTAAAACAGCTTTGATCGCCCTTTCTTTTTTCTTTCTTTCTCTCTTTTTTTTTCCACAAAATACAAACACAGAAATACAGAGTCAATCTTGTGAAGGAAATTGCCCAACCGAAAAATTCAAGAAATGCTTGCAATGTGAAACAGGAATGTTTGTGTTGACTAGCAGGAGCTTAAATGAAGCACAATGATAAAGCTCGATGAGAACACAATTAATCATTTGTTGTTGCTCTTTTTTCTCTCTCTCTCTCTCTCTCTCTTGGTCGTCTCAGATCTGGGCTGTTTTGTCTACCAGATTTTACTGCAAAACCTGGGGACTGCCCAATATCCAAGCCAACTTGTGAAATCCAAGAAGTTCTGAGTGAGGAACCGGTTTCCAAATCTCCCAGCCAGACTTTACACAGACCAAAGGATGAAAACACTCTCCCTGAAAGCAGCATACCTACTGCACCCCTTCCCTGCCCCGTACCAACACCAGTGCCAGCTGGACAGACTCCTTACCCTCCTTATTTTGAAGGAGCCCCCTTCCCTCAGCCCTTATGGGTGCGCCACAGCTACAGCCAATGGGTACCTCAGCCCCCTCCGCGACCAATCAAGAGAAAGAAGAGGCGAACACGAGAGCCTGGTCGTATGACTATGAGTACTATCCGTCTGCGGCCACGGCAGGTACTATGTGAAAAGTGCAAGAACACACTAAATAGTGATGAAGACAGCAAAGATGGCATGAGCAACAATAAGACCTCGAGAAAAGAAAATGCACTACAGAGCGATGATGATGGTGATGAGAAGGATACTCCGTCTAAGCTGTTGAGAAAAGAGGATGTAGTTGCAACCAAGGACAATAAGAGACGTGAAAATGGCGCCAGCCTTGACAGCAAGCGCCTCAGGAAGGACAAAAGGGGGGAACCTGAAGGGGAGAAGTTCCCCGGAGGTGACGTTATTCCCCACAGTCCTGTCATAAAGATCTCCTACAGTACTCCACAAGGCAAGGGGGAGGTAATGAAGATCCCCTCCAGAGTTCATGGTTCAGTCAAGCCATTCTGCCCCAAACAACTGGTGCAAAATGGTGTAGAAAATGGCAAGATGCCCTCTGATCCTACCAAGGAGCAACGGCACATTCTAGATGCCACGAGGTCTGGCCTCACAGTGTCCATTCCCAAACTAAAACTAACCAGGCCTTTTACTACTGTAGGTCAGGACTTGCCCTCTCCTAAGATCCGCTTGAGACCCCCTCCGAGAGAGGGTGAGGAGGGTGTAGTCGAATATGAGGCAGAACTTGTCGGAGGCACCAGGAGACGAAGCCCCAGGGTGCCTGGTCCCTGCCTCCCACACTCTGAAGACTCAGGGGAAGGTAAAAACTCTCTGGAGTTGTGGTCAGGAAGTTCAGGAGAGGAGGCAGAGCGTGGCCACAACGACCTCACCCTTCTCATCAATTTCCGCAAGCGTAAAGCAGATTCTTCCAGCCTGTCAGTCTGCAGCAGTGATAGTCTAGATGAGTCCAAGTCCTTTAGCTCTGATGGCACCTCACCAGAATTGTGCGATATGGCCCCGGGTGAAGACCTGTCCGTAACCTCATCTTCTGTACCATCACGGGAAGACTGCAAGACAGTGCCACCACTCACGGTGCGGCTTCACACCCGCAGTATGACAAAGTGTGTAACAGAGGAGGGTCATGCCGTGGCAGTGGGTGACATTGTGTGGGGAAAGATTCATGGTTTCCCCTGGTGGCCAGCACGTGTCCTCAGCATCAGTGGCACCCGTAAACAGGAAACGGCCAGTTGCGAGGCCCAGTGGCCCCAGGCAAAGGTGGCATGGTTTGGTTCACCCACCACTTCCCAGCTATCTGTCGCCAAACTGTCACCTTTCAGAGAGCTCTTCAGGTCCCGCTTCAACCGCAAGAAGAAAGGGATGTACCGGAGAGCAATCCTGGAGGCAGCCAAGGCCGTGGGCCACATGGGCCCAGAGATTACATCACTGCTTTCCCACTGCGACACGTAGGTTAGTTCTCAGTCTCAACAGTCAGGAGTTACATGGGGCTGTACCATATCTTCTATTTTAAATAAATACGTGCCTGTGATTTTTAAGACTTCAAGTTGGGCTCAACAGTGATCTGAAAAATTTACCAAAACCAACAGTAGTAATCTCTCATCAGCCAGTTTATGTTATGTCCCTGTTTTGGCTTCAGCTCTTTCTAATAGACAGTGGTCAACACCTTCACTGTCCTGAACATACAACAACAACAAACCACATTTCCCCTCACACAGGCAGTCAAACACTCAGTTACCGGTTGCTTGTTCCTTTGTGTGGGTTAAGCTGAACAGAGGACATCCAACTAGCACTTTAATGTTGTGTGAAGGAGTGACAAACTAATAGAGAGAAAAACTTCTTAAATGTTGGAGACAAAAAACAGGACTTTGCAGCAGCAATTTTAAAGGGGATACATTGCTGACCCTTCCTAAATTGCTTTCCATCTCCTGTTGAATCTTTTTAGGCTTAGCACTCAAAAAATTAGAAGTATCTTAAAATTCAGAAGATTTAGTTAAAATCTCAAGGCTGGAAAGCCAGAAACTGTTTTGAGTTGCTGTCTGATTGATTCCAGTCTGCAGCTTACAACATGAAAATAAAATTGAACTTAAAGTCCACCTGAAACGGCATTTTGAGAGCATCTAACCTTCGTATCCTGATGTCTTTCCGGTATAAACAGGATAAGTGGGCGGAACATAATGTTGTGAGGAATTTGATTGGACCATTGAGGATTACAGTGATACATTGAGGGATAGATAATAGCCTGTAATTATTGTATTGGTTGAAAATGTTTTTGGCATGATAACAAAAAATTTAAAAAATAAATAAATAAATAAATAAATTTTTTTTAAAAAAAATCAGAAAAAGTGATTATATTTTAATACAAAAAATGCAATTAAACAGATATTTTGTAATTTTTTAATATTATAGTTAAATGAATATGACCGGGGATGTGGTCTTGAAGGATTGAGAAGACACTTTTAGTTCAGGTGGACTTTAATTCAGCTGAATTCATTCTGACCTAAACTTCCATTTATCTGGCATATAATGGGACTGGTGGGATGCCGTTAGCCAGGTTTTTTTACAGGAGGTGTATCAGTGTTTGAACTACAATGAGCAGGTGCAATATAACTCGGATGTGTACGGTCAGTGTGCTGAATTATGGGTTAATGGTTACATCAGTCAGCATTAAATTAACAGTTAATATCATCTGCACTTTGCTGTAGAGGTCCCAAATGTATTTCTTCAAAGTGTAAAAAATGCGAAAGAAAATCTCATGACATAGACAGTGTTTGAGTCAAAAAAAATTTGAATGTAGTTAAAAGAAAGAACAGTGCTTTAAATTTTTATGTTAAGATGTTTCAGGAAAGAAATGTGTGTTGAAGGAAGTCACAGTCAGTGATGGTAAGACACGAGAAAATAAGACTTTACTATTTACTACTTGTCCATAATATACAGTTGTACGAGGTGAAAAGTCGTCATGCCACATGTCCATTTTCTCACTCAGGGAAAAACAAATTTATAACTGATAACGGCACAACAGGGCACAGACAAGAGTCTTGCCACAGCATCTCTCTCTTCTCTGCACCGTGCACATGCAGGCAGAGGTGATAGTGAGTTATGGTTACATGGACACTCTGTTGCTCTTAAACTTGCTTTCAATTTTCAGTTGTATGAATGTGTCCAATTGAGTGACTCTCACTGTCAGTGCATAAGAGATGGCACTACTGCAGAGCGGGAGAGAGACGAGCAGACACAAACACAAGCAGCAGAGACTCCCCTTTAACGTTACGGTTGCAGAAAAAGGAACAGATGAAAAGTCTTTATGTCTTAATTTTGTTATGAGCTCTACATGTAATTAGACAAGAGACGGAGAGCAAAATCACTCAGCACGAAGAAGTGCGCTTCTACTGCTGCATCTGCTGTGCTGTGAGCCTGTGAATAGTCAGGTTACTGCCAGTGCAGAAACCGATCTGTTGCAGACATAATTTGTGACTGTTTATGCCTATTAATTCCGAAAGAGCAACAACCAAAGGGCCAGCAGACCGCTGTTGCAACTTCTTCTAGCATTCAGTGACGTCTGCAGCTCTTGACCCACTCCACAGCAATCCAGCTAGATATACTCAAGTGGAGTTTGTTCCCTCACAAATGATCTTAAACTGAGTGCAAACAACACCATGCAGAGAGAACAGGCCAGTTTAGTTTTGGTCAGTCATCGTGGTATCCACAGAATAAACAGTCGATGAAAATGATATGACTTGCTGCTGGCCATGTTTGTCATTTTAAATGGCATAGGTTATAATCCACACTGGCTAAGAGGAGAAGCTGCTGCCTTAGTGTTTTGCACTGTTAAACATTGCTAATCATTAGGACAAAGAGTAAAATAAATATTTATCATTTAAATTTTTTAAATCTCCATGGTTGGAAGTCATAGTTACATGTGCTCAAAATGCTCACGCTGTCGAACCGTAATTTGAGATGAGATGAGAGATGAGGTAAACTTTATTGTCCCTAAAGGGAAATTTGTCTCGAGCACAAAGTGCACAAGGCTGCAATGCAGTTTGCACTGGCATTCTTTTGCTGATAGAATGAGATGCCATAAACATGTTCAGAAGTATTTTAAGTAAGAGTTATAATCCATGTTTGTTTCAGTGCATGTAGTTATCAGGTCTTTGACTGCAAGGATACAGCATCTTATTCTCAAGTGAACATGTTTGCGTTATTTTCATTACTGAGTAAATGTGGCTATTAGTTGTGACATACTTCTGGGTTATGTTGCCCAGCCCTACCCTTGGATTTCTTTTAAAATGTAAAGTTTGAAAATGTTCATGTGCAACTTTAGGAGAATGTGAGCTGGGTGAAATAACAACCCTCTTGTTTACACATACTATAAATACTTGTAGTTCTGTCATGCCAGCAATGGAGGAGTTGCTGTATTTAAAACAGCCCAACAACATTTATAAAAGCTTTAATGTGGCTGCACGCTGTACTCCTGTCAACACGAATGGCTTGTTGAAACAGCTAATTTCAGAATGAGCCCTGACAAGTACACATACTGCTGTAGCACAATGAAAGCAAAGGTATATTTCTACTGCAGCTGCTTAAAAATACGTGTTCTGCTTTGTCTTAAATATGCAAACTGTCATGCTGTTCCCCCTGGTTTCCTCATGCATTTTCCTGTGTAGCCAAGCAGCCAGTCTTCAACACACTCAAAGGTTAAATATTGTCTTTGAGTGATATGAGAGACAGGCAGCTCCAAACCCTTCTGTTTACTCTGTTATGGGCTCAGTAGCCACAAAGGAGGTTGGTTGTAGTTGAGAAAATACACAGTAAGGCGTTAAGACGAGCCTATATTTGGTACTTTTTCCAGAGCTCATAAAAGAAGCGTTTCTCTTGCTCTGTCAGCTGCACAGAGGTTTCAGCAGGCTGGAAAGTAGCTGACATTCACTTCTGATTGCTCAAATGAATAACATCTTTCCACATTTTTCCCAGTGCTGAGGCTTGGACACTTGGATGTATAACCTGCCTTGTTTGCTCCTTGTCTTTACTTTGTGCTCTCTCCTCTTTTTCTCTTGTGTAGAGGCTGAGGACTGACTGGAGGACTGGTTTTTCTGAAATTCTCAGACTCTGTCATCAAGACCCAGGAGGGATTACGTGAGGTTGCCACGGCTACATTTATATGCCGGGTTTCTTCCCCTTGTTTTTCTTTTTTTTCCTCGAGGCTGGTTGAAAAATGGCCGCCAAGGTGGAGTTTTGTTGAGACTGTATAAGGGAGCAAAAAAAAAAAGGGCCAGGCATCTCATGGTCTACTATGAACTAAACTGTCCCTACTTTTTTATTTTCTAGATTTAAATCATATTTCAATAGAGCTGAATAACGACACTACAAGAACCCAAATGTATTTATTTACTGTAGTGGTTTATTATGATCCATTCTTCTACAATCTCGCAAAACCTCCCAGTCTGCTGCTGTCATTGTCACGGTCCTCGCCGCTGATGTGTTCACTGCGAGGTCCAACTGGTCCGGCCAGAGGAAGCCGGTGACATCTTGAAAGGAGTAACCACCACCACCACCACCACCACCCACTCACCCAATTCGACAAGAGACGTTTAACTGCGGTTTAAAAGTCTTACCCTGAATCCTCTTACTTCTGAAAATGTGAACGGCTCCATCCAGTGACAGTCGTGACTGTTCCAGCTCTTCTAGCGATCAGTGTTCCATCCTCGTAGCCTTCTGCGACATTAGTTGGATTTGTGGATGTATTTATACTGAACTCTGTTCCTCTCCAGAATCATGTTGTGTCTCTCTTTCATTTCATTTTTAACCTCAGTAGTGTCACATCACAGAACTTCCCCCTCCAGTTTTATTTTTTCCTGAGAACCATTTTTACATCACTTATTTAAGCGTCACGTTTAAGAGAAAAAGCACTTTATCTGTACCTTGGTGGCCTGCTGTAAGCTCACTGTCTGAAACACTATTGCGAGATACAGCCCTGATAGGCAGCAGGGGAGTTCAGAAGTCTTTGTGGTTGACTGTCCATGGCCTTCGAGATACACAAGGAAAAAAAATTTTTTTTTCTTTACCTTATTGTACGACTTTGGAGACACCAGACACGGATGGTTGTGTACACTGTATTCTCGCATTTGACTTGTTTCTCTCTCAGCTTATCTGCCACACACGCGACAGAAATCCACGTGTAACATTCCCACTGGAGTAACATGGGTGAACAAATGTGTCAAAGCCCCCCTATGCATTATCAGTTAAAGCTTTATAGTGACTTTGGGAGAAAAAAAAATTAACAACATGCTGTAAGAATACTGTGAATTCAACTGCTGAGTGTGCTGGAGAAAAGCTCGCTACTAGTCGGAGCCTGCAGTTATTAAGTCAGCTGGCGAAAGCGGACTGCAACGCTGACCTTTAGTGACCTTTGTGTTAAAAGCAGCACTGTTAGAGTCGGGAGAGGAGGGCGGGGGGCAGTGAAGGCAAGAGACCACGGCTGTCGAGCACAGCCCGGTCTGTATTAAAACTTACCGAAGATTGCACACGGTCACGCTCAGCCAACCAACCTGTCTCCTTTCTTCCTCTCTGGGAACACTTTGTTCAGCTCGGGGCTGAAAATTAGTTCAGTGATTGTCAGTGAGAGAAGTGTTTATTAGGGGAGCGGGTAATGCACTCTTCTTATTTTGATAATCTGTGGGTTGACTGTTTGCTGTCAAGCCCGGCTAGTTTTCAGGCAGCCTTGCACAACGAGGAGCGGGAAAGTCTAAATGTATGTATGCCTGAGAGGGGAAACAGTCATCAGGATTTTCCCTTGTATGAGCAACATGGCTGTCTACTGTTGCGCATGTTGGTCAATGTTATTGGCTACTTTTTTGTTTTCTTTTTTACATGTACTGTGCATAAAATAAAATATAAAGCAATAACTGTGCTGTTGTGAATGGATCACTTTGTTACTGATGACCAGGCGAGTGAGTCTAACTGTGGTCACTCAGGGTATTTGTGTCCTTATTTGATTGATTGCCGTTTTTAATTAATCGAATCGATAAAGAAAAATTGTACACCATGACATTCACATTTTTTAAGTCTTCGTTAAGAGGAATTTCACCCATTTTACAGTGTATTAGAATATCTGCTAACCCTTCTTAATGCATTTTGGCCTTAAAGTTCTCATGTTATAAGCTTTTACAATTGGTTCAGTATGGACGTTCAAATTCTAAGGCAACAATTACCTGGGTTCTCTGCGTATCAAGGGTTTTGACTTGTGTGGGTCAGACAGAACAGACGCTAACAACAGCTTCTGCTAATAGCACCTGCAAAAGATTCAGGGTTAGACCGAAGCTTCAAGTCAAATCAGATTCTGCCCTGATGTGGATACTGAGAGGTTAGAAATTTCTTTTTCAGACTTAAAAGAGGATTTGACTTCTCTTCAAACTTCAAATGATCCAATGGTCAAACTGGTGCAAATTACACATGGTGGGGAGGTGACGGCGTCACAGAGTAATGACAACAAACAAACATTAAAAGCTTACTTCAAAAACTAAAGTCAAAACATTTATTACGGCCATAATCAACAGAATATGAAGAAGTTAACAATTCTGACATTGTATCAAAAATGTCTTGTGTGTGTAACTGTGTTGCAGAGATATTTACCTAAGTTAGCATGCTAACCAGCTAACCCCTGCCTGTTCTGTCTTGAGCTTTTACTTGGCTTAATTTGTCGAGAAACACTTAACACAAATTTAACAGAAACAAGAGAAAATGAAGCGCACCAAAACCAACTTGCTTTCTTTTTCCATTTTTCTAATCCTATATTCATTGTTGTATGTTAAATACGTGTGCTGCTACAGCCAGCACAAGGTTAGCTTTGCCAAAAAAGACTGGAGACACAGTAAAGGTTAGTCTGACTTTCTGTCAAACTCTTGCTTCATTCCAGGACTCAAGTTGCACGGAGACTTTCCGTCTGTGTCAGGTTGCAACACAACCACAAATCCTCTGTTTTCTCTGTGGTGATATTTTTGCTGTCATCCTGTCAATTACGCTCAGGCTGGGTAACAACTTGAGACTTGGGCTTTCTGTGCTGCTAAAATGGTGTGGCTGTTTTTTATCCTCTGTTTTTGATGTAGGAATGATTTTAGATATACTTAAACCTTAAAAAAAAATTTTTTTTTTAATCCCTGTGCTGTATGTCTGCACCTTTGCATCTTTGAGTGGAAACTTAGCAAAATCTTGCAAGCCTGTTGGCACACAGAACTGTTCAAAAAATATTGACTGTGTTGCTCACTCTGTCGCTCTTCCTCTCTGCCCTCCTCACTTTTCTACCAGGCTCTCCCTCAGCTGTGGCCATGCTGCTGAGCGTGTTGATTTGTAGCCTCCATGTCATAAATAGGAGTGGTTAAGATTGTCTGTTGCACAACTAGTGTGTGCAACTCAGTGGATAGGTCGGTCAAGGTGAGTGACCCTCTGGCTATCTCCTGATCGGATCAATTTACTATGCTGGCTCAGCTGTAGATCTCCCTACATGTCATAACGTGGCTGTTACAACTGATTAACTTTGGACTCTGGTTCTTTAACTATGAAGGAGCCGATTGAGCAGTGCATATTGGCGAGACAAGTCAAACTTTTCAGTTGCTTCTCAGCTGTTAGCTTCTTAGCTGTCGTCTATCAGACACATAGACATCACTGGCCACATTAACACTGTGTTTAGTCCCAGCAAATGTAGCCTATGGAACGCACGCTATCATATCTGATATGATCGCTCATGACAAAAGAACTTGATTGTTGGTTTGATACCACAGCTCATGTGGGTCAGTTGTGTTAGCTGGTGCGCTGCGCTGAAAAGGAAAGGAGGCTAAATTAAGCCTTTAAACTACTAGCAAAGCAACCACCTTCCACATCTATGAGAGCTGCCAGGAGGATCTATTTCGTTTTGAGAACATTGGCTTATGAATGAGCTATGAATTTGTCAATAACACAGTTTAGATTTATGACTAACACATGGTCATACTTAGTAACTGTTTACAAAACAGGAAAAAAATGCAGTGTGTTAATAAGTGACCTTCAAAGGTGCTGATAGGATGATTTTGTTACTTGTGGACAAAGCCAGACTAGCATTTTCTTCCTGTTAACTACCTCCTGGCTGTGTGTTCATATCAGCGTACAGAAGCCCCACGAGCAGCTGCTCAAGCTGAGCCAAAGATTATCATCAGTGAGATTTTATGGACAATCCTGAATGATAGGAAACATCGTTTTAACACAGCCGATGCTCTCCCTGAAACGGTTATAACAATACTCACAATCAGGGCAAATTTTGCCTGTTTCCCAAGTGACAAAGTAAGTAAACATAATGTCTGGGAACATGTCAAACATGGCATCGGTTC
>JAQFJA010000003.1:4213172-4225218 GCA_029874485.1 Naso brachycentron
TAAAATTTTAAAAAAAAAAAAAAAAAAAAAAAAGACAGTATGCCAATAAGCTGTGTTTACAGACAAGGGGTATCCCTCGTACACTCTGGTGGTTGAATGAGTCTAACAAAGACGCCCATTTGCACACAGTCACAATGAACACTAGGCTTGGACGATATCCGAAATTTAATGTCAAGATGTGGTCCCGCCTAATTATTGCAATAGATGGTATCAGTGGGATGGTGGTGGGGGACAGATGGCTCGGTCTCCAGCCTTTAACCCGAAATATTGGCAAGCTGGCGTTCTTCTTCTGAACTAAGTCTGCCATGTCTGTGTGTTAAAGCGCCGCATGCGTGCCTACATCGTGCCAATTAACTGGAGATAACCTCTTCACCTCATCCAATTAGCAACGTGCGTTGCCTCCGCCGCCACGGCAGCTGCTTGTGCATTTTCTTTAAAAAAAAAAAAAAAAAGCCATAAATAAATTAAAAAAGAAAAGGCAGAAGATGCATCAGCAGCTGTTTGATATTCGATACTGTGAAAACGTCTCTCTGTGTGAGGTACATTACCTTATCGCCTTGTAGAAATTGATCTTTAAAATAAATATTTTGTAACTTTCCTATGCTAAGTACAGCTCAAATTACTTGGCTGCAGGCTTCTGTATTTACAGCCATTGCAAATGTAAACACACGACTAACAGCTCCATCTCGCAGTTGTTGTGTGTTTGAACAAGAGGTGTCTCTCTGTGTATTGATCAAAGCCTTTATTGTAAGAGATACCCATTTTTTTCCACATTGATTAAAGGTGAAGGTGAAGGAGGTACCAGTCCTTAAGATGAAGAGGACATGATTGTTGTGGGCGCATGTCAATTGTTGATTAAAAATTTATATTTGGCTGATGCTGGCTGTGTTATCTAATGCTGTTATGCCTCAGGGTCTAAAGAAAGGGCTAGAAAGACGCAGATAAAATGTGTGAGTGCCACACATTGGGAGTGAGCAGAGAGCACACTGGACACACTCAGACTGATTCACTTTCTAAAACTGGTGGCCTACATTTCATGTATTTTTTTGTGTTGCTACGCATGATTTTGTTTAGAAGTAACACTTTGAACGTTCATTGTTTCATAAATAAATGAAAAGTTGAATTCATAAATAAAACTTATGGTGGCTAATATAAGCCAATTTTCTTGCAAACAATGTTACACACCCATTCACACCTTGCATAAAAATGCAATCTCTATCTAATAAGTTGTCCAGATAAGGAAAAAAACGCATGGATCTGCCAGACCACACCTGAAGGTAGTCTGGCTCGTGTTGTGTTTGGATCTTACGTAGGTGTAAATGCAATCCGTACAACTTCCTCGCATTAGGCTTGCTGTAGCCTGCAATGTTCCCGATGGGCAGCACCGGCTGCACCGTTATTTTGCCTTTTGAAAAATCAAATATTGTCGAACCGACAGACGCCACAATTAACATTACATTATGCATCCAGCTGAGCCGCTGCACGGAGCTGCTGAAGGCACAGTGACATTTCACTTAAATATGAAGACTTGAGCGGGACGATAGCGGAGGAAAGAATGGGATCTCATCGGGACGACGCCTTCTGGCATAACAAAATGGCGACTGCCATTCAAAGTATTTTTTATCACAGCCACTGAAGTTTGTTTTCTTAATGTCATTGCAGCACGTCTTGTAGACGTTAAAACTTTGTCGACATGAGTGAACACAGCGTTGAACATTGGAATCTGGAGTTCATTTACTATAAAGTTCGTTTCCTTAATTGTTTAAATGACATCTGTGGTAGTTGGCTAGTTGTTGTGGTAGTGGCTAAACTAGCACATGGTATCTCGTCTGCGCTGACTAGATGCACAGAGGGTTGAAACAGCATTTGACTGATCAGCCGACAGCAAGGTTTAGGTGCATCCCTGGTACGCATTAGTAGTGGTTTTACTGCGTCCTCTCAGATTTGAATGTGTCAGATGTGGATGCTTACCTAGCAACATCATTGCAAATGTTTGAGAATCTCCCACAGAATGGAGCTCTGTGGCTAAATTTGCTGTAGAGCAATTTTATGCATCCAATCACAAACACAGTGTTTCAGATGATGGATTCATCACAGCACCATGGCTGTGCCCTCAGGCTGTGCTCTGTAGGTGGCCCAGAGGGAACAGAACCTCCAGCTCTGCCTGTCTTAGTGCCTGAGCACACAGTGCTTACAGTTAAATGTCCAAGTTTGCCCTTTTTCCCACACTTGTAACAGCATCCCTCTGGATGTTTACCTCATGCTGTTTCATAAATAATCTCTAATCAATTGTTCCTTTTTAAAAACATAGTCACGGTCTGTCCACGGTGATTAAAACTGGTGCATTGATGTTAAACCTGCTTGCATTGCTGTGTCGTTTAATCAGTTTGAATTTTCTCTGAGTCTGATGATCAGTTATTGTTGATCATTTTAAGCAAAAGAAAATCACCCTCAAGCTCATTTTCCATATCCATTGTTGGCCGACTGAGCCATTCTCTGTAAATATGACTGCAAACATCAGGTTTCCCATGTTTGAAACAACAATCAACAGTTAATCATTATTTGCTTTTTGTTGAGTCTCACACTCTTCCTTTGTGTTTCTGAAGTGAAGCCCCCCCCCCCGAGCTGTAAGCTGATTTGGTTTTTGCTGCTTTACTTTGTGAAGTTAGCCACTTGAGTTAAAAACAGCAGGGCTCAGTTTTGACAGATGACGTGATTAAATAGAGCAGCACGCAGCCACTCAGATGTACCTGCATGACCATTAAAGAGACACTGTGTTGTCCATGTGAAGCACCACACACAGCAGACACTAAACTGAAATGTTTTTACCCGTTCTGTCTGGTTCCAATTCATTTATTCCCATCCAGAACTGTCGTTTTTTCCCCATTATTTTTAGTCTTCACCGTGTTTCAACCAATCTATTGCTAGATTGTACTTTTAGTGTTATGTTAAAGTGATAATGTTTAGACCCCATCACTGATACAGCTCAGAAAACTAAGCCCTGACGTAACAAATTTTCCTTTCTATGTTGAGGAAAGTGTATGACATGTTGACCTTGTGCTGAAACAGTTACAGGGTATTAAATTACTACTGGATGACAACGACGCTTTAACATACGTTGTCCTACAAAAGTCCCTGCAAGCCTAAGGATTGTTACTCCCCAGGCTTGGTTTTATTATCCGTTCCCATTCTAAAGACACAGTGGGAAGGAACATGTGGGACTCCCGTGTGTCCTGTGGGATTTCTGATTCAAAGTCAGCCTGCAGTACACAGTTCACTATGTATAAAGCGATTTTCAGATTTTCCTCTCTTTAAACTATTTTTAGTTGTCATGCCTGCTGCTACCATTTACAGTAAAATGGCACAAAGAGAAGATAAGTGCGTCAAAGGATTGTAGTGGCCATTTATTGACAATACAGACTTTTTATCAAAACCATTAAATGACCACTGACGCACCATGGGTATCTGGATTACGCAGGCAGAACGGGCACTGTCCATTCCAAAATGTTGATTCATGAAGTGCTGGTTTATATTCTCCAAGATGTGAGCAAGCAAAACAAAAGGACAAAGGAAACATGGCTGTTGCTGCCTCTCTCAGGCTGCTAAAAAAACCATATGCCCACCCAGGTGCATGCCGGTACTACCTGCCTGTCCCCCGTATCACTGTGGGTGCTCCAAGTGTCATTCAGCCCAAACAAATATGCTTAACAAGAAAATCAAACCAAACAAATAACAAAAGAGAATACTATCAATATATTATCAAAAACGTAATAAAAATAAAACAAGAATTTCTCAACCGAAATTATTTACCATTTGCAAAACAAGCAAAATACTGAGTGCCAATGAACAGCTCCAACAAGGATGAATACAGGAAGCTTGATTGCTCCACTGTGGTAGCCTTACAAACAAGTCACACTGTGGCCCTACTGTTGCACCGACCTGAAGTTGATGATGGAACAGAATCAGTACATTTGCTTTCTGGAACTCTGGTTGAACTCTGGTTAGAAACTCATGCCAGGACATTGGCATGTTCAAATCAAACATGTTTGTCAAGCTGTGGAGTGTTTTCCTTTTGGTACTGGTTTGTTTGAACAGGTGGGCAACGTGCTGGCCGGACTTGGGTGTCACCAAATAAAAGCACCATGACGCCAGAGGTGTGAGTTTTGCTTTGAAAGAAGATGGGGTTACAATTGTTGAAGTGTTAACTGTGTCAACAAATTATTTCCAGGAAGCAACTCTGAAATGGAAAGTTTTGAAATTCATGCTTGAAAAACTTCACAAAATGCTCAAGTGCTGATTGCAAGCTACCACCCATAATTCCTGTTTTCCATACCTGAGTTCTGAAAAAATATATTTCAGACAAGCCCGTACAGATATGTCCATCATGCTTAAGTTGCATGACTGGAATCCAGTTGATTTAATATCCTCCACCACCCAAAACATATTACCTTTCAAAAGTCTCATCAGTTATGTTAACAGGCCTGGGTTTGCTTCCACTTGTGCTGTTAGGATTGAAATACTAGCACCACTATTGTTTGTTTGTGAGATTTTGGTGCCCATGTCAATAATGTGATCTTTGGATAATAAGTGAATCTGGTATGCTGACACTAACCCAGAGATCACGTCATGACTTTAGGAACTTTCTCAAGTTTAAAGCTCCAAATGATCCAAATCTGACTTGTCTGACTCACCGGATGTAGATGTAAATATGAGCTTGCTACTTGGCGACTTTTTCCAGTCAGCGCTCTCCTCCTCTTTTGTTATCTGTGTGTCACAGTTTTCAGAATGCTGTCGGTGCGTCCTAAGATTATTGTGATAAGTCAAAAAAAATACAAACCAGCTAGAGCATTTCACCCCTACAGCAGAATGATAATTGGTGCGGCCAGACCTTTCTCCAATGCTGACACAGCGCTGTGGAAATAGGGCTGGTAGTGCGTGACTGAAATCTGACCAACAGCTGCCGATTCTCCTGCTAGTTTTTTATTGCTGAGGATGTAAATTGGTATGTTGCCTTGCTTTTGAATGCTATGCTAGGCTTCTCTCTGTCCATATCCTAATGACTGGTCTTACATTCTCCTCAAGTACTCTCATTACAGCAGACTCGTTGCTCCCTGCATTTTTTTGGATTACCAACGCTCTTGTTTTGATTACATCCACCTCTTGTTTGCAAAGCCAAGATGACCGTATGGTGATGCACAAGCTGACTGTGAATAGCACCCCCTGTGGGCTTGGTCTTCTAACTTTTTCATCCTGTCTCTGTTTCACCCACTCTTGCTCCTGCTGTTTCTCCTTCTCCTGTCCACTGACAGCTCATTAGCTCAGGCTATTACAGCCTGGACCCCACTGAGCTGGCATATTTACACCACCAAAGATAGAACAGAGCAGGAGAAATTTCCTGTCTCAAACCTGGAAGCTGTGCATTCACTGTTCACCCAGTATTCTGTCTTTAATGACTGTTATTACTCTGTGTGTGTGTGTGTGTGTGTGTGTGTGTGTGTGTGTGTGTGTGCGCGCTTGGGGTGGCCTTTGTCATTACCATATGTACTTGTCTGCAGTGTGCTTAAAAAGTATTTTCCTTGTAAACAAGTGAAGATGTCATGACTCTGAAAACTATATTTAGCTTTTAGTCACATGTCTAATGGTAGTGAATTTCCTTAGTCGCTATTGTAATAGAGCCTTTAGGATGTGTATTTATAGTGTTGGCCACAGTAGTGCAAATGTGTGATAACTGGAGTGATGTTGTGTTAACAAGAGGGGTGAAAATGAGGAAGATTTCAGTGTGAAAAATTGCGTCATTCCTAACATGGAATTCACTTGGTATCCCGCCATCCATGTTTTCCCCTGATTATGTAGCTTAGTTTTATGAGTAGAACTGTAACAGCGGCGACTGTAACTAAATACTTCATCAGTCAGCTTGATTGTGCGTTTTTTCGTCTGCCAAAGTCTGTTGCTGCAGGACTGGAAAAGTTTATGAAAGAAAGATCAGATGATGCTATTTTGGCGTTCTCCCTGCTCTGACCCCCTCCATCCTGTCATAACACAGAATTAGAATTTCAAGAGGAAAAGATGTTGCAGAGAACTGAACGATGCCACCAGCAGGCAACACAAAGTCTGAATTTTAAGTGCAACATATTCCTCACCGGTGTGTAGCATCCTGCAGTGGCAATAGTACACGTAGTAATTTCATTCTTAAAACAAGACGATATGAGACAATTCATAGTATAGCTGTTACAAAGCAGTGTTTTTATTTGGTTATCATCATAAAGTCTTTGTCTCAGTGTATGGTCTTAATAGTACTTTTGAGACATTCCATGCATCTTTAAAGATGGTCAGAAAATTGCAGAAAATTCACTTGTACTGCATAATGCAGCACAAGCCCTATGTATTACAATTAGTATGTGGTACACTGACAAGTGGTAACAAATGCTTTTATTTCAGAACAACACCTGTGTGGTTAAGACAAAATTAACATGATGGTTTTTATAAATGTGGTGTGAAAGTTGCAGTGTTATTGTTGTCAGTCCAGCAACAGCACACAGCGTGGAGGGTAGTGCTTATATTGCATGTTGTGTGTTATTTCATGGATAATTCATTGCATTTTGGAGGTGGAAAGATGTTGCCATAGCGGAGTATAAGAGTGTTCAGGTCTACAAAAAAAAAAAAAAAAGCCCTGCAGCTGTAGGACATTCTGCCTCCCACAACCACTGGAGCCTTTCACTAGGGGTAAAAGTTGAGGGCCATTTATTTTCTGTTTTGTGAGGAAAGCCCCGTTGTCTGCGTCACTCAGTGTTTTCTGCACAGAGCTCGTCGCTCTCACAGTGGAGTGTGTCCCAGGCACACTGACTTGTTTCAAGTCACTGTGACAGCTGTGCGTTGATCAAGATAGCTTCATTAGTTTAATGTTGAACATTTAACTGTGCAAGCATTGGTCAAGAATATATATTTTTTCCTGTTAAAAGTGTATGTTGAATTCAATATGGGAATCACTGAGCACCAGAACAAGCTTCGTATGGCTGTGCAAAACAAACCGAGTGTGGATAAAGAAGAGGGCAGGAAGTTACTGTGGGCAGCGTGGCCTGAGATGAGGGGTGTGTGATGTGATGATATTAGACCGTGAACTATTAGAATGCGTCAACGATCAGCCATTACACAGAGATCATTTGCATCGTGCCTCAGTGCACATTCTGTCTGTTACAGTTTCAGACTCATACATGCAACACTTTTTTTCTCAAGCAAATCACACTATTTGCTATTCTGTTCCACGCCTCTATGAGATACACACAAGTAAACCAAACACAGCAAACATGTAGCCCTTCTTGGCTTCCCCTTTCACGATGTAATGGTATCATGTATCAAGACACACAGCCACAGCTGGAATGTTTATGTTAGCGTAACATCAGAAGGAAGGCGGGCTTTCCATTTTCTATCATTAACTACGACCAGTATAATCATTATTTCTACACTATCAGTTGTTAAAGTCCCATAAATGTGCAGTTGTTTTGCCCGACGTTTCTGATTCGACGTCTGGATATCGGGACGTTTGTGCCTTCAGGACGTCAGTAACTTCAGGAGAATGTCAATGCAAGTTGGCTGTCGCGACACAGCTTCACACAAATTCACCTGAAAAGTTCAATATTTTCAACTTTAATTTGTTTACTTTTCCAGAGCCTGCCGCTAGTTTTCCAAACACATTTAACTATACATGTAATTCTCAGAATTTAATAATTGGTAAATCAAAACAAAATCATTTTGAGGAAGCTGGAAGCAAACATAAGACTACCATATGTTTGTAAACAACACTGTTAGCCCTGCATTTGCCGTAACTTGTAACATAGTTTTAACCAATATGAAAAACTAAAATTGAGATTGCAATCTTTCCAATAAAAAAAAAATCATGATATGATATTTTTGAGATATCGCCCACCCCGACTAGAGACGAGACATTTCAGCAGAGCACTTACATTCTGCTTGATCAACAAAGTTGATCACACTGCCGTACTTTCATTGCACTCAGATATAATGAACATTGTCTTCATGACCTCCAGTGAAATATAGCTGAAAGTCTGTTTCATTCCCTCTTTTGGGTGCCCTACTCTGATCGTCGGTCTGCTGTTAGTGTAGGGCAGCACTGCCGAGCTCCTTACACACAGGCAGCAGCAGAGATTATATACACATGTGTATTTTACGCCCAGCAAAATGCTACTTACACGTACGTAGGACACTTAATGACTACGCCATAGCTGCCTTGGTAGCTCTCTGCAGTTGTCTCTTATGCTGTTATGTTGTTAATGTCTATACTTTTGCATTACATCGTGGAATATTTATGCCTGCATAATGTCCAGTGGAAATTCCCCAGAAATAGAATGTGTGCACATCATTTATTATTTGTTTTATACCAAAGTTTCAGACAAGCCAAATCTCACATAATGTGCTGATGTACTTCATTGCGTGTTGTTCTGGAATTTTAGATGTAGCCAATTTTTAATTTCCAAGTTTCCCAGCAAAATGTACCCCCCCCCCCCTTTTTTTTTAAACACAAAAACTGATATTAAATGTAATTTGTAACATGAAAGTCACATTTTGTACATTTTAATATGATGTTCTTGAAATTCTGCAGGAAATTTAAAACAAGAAAAGGTGATGAAACGTATTAATTCAGGAGATTCGTTGCCTTTGATTTCTATTCACACCAGTGACCATTATCGAGCTGTTTATAACTGGGGGGCACAGATTCCTAAATGTAGAGCATTACATTAGCATTACTGTCAGAATACGAATTGAGGAAGAATCTACTGACAGTTATGAGCAAGAGTCACTGGTGCAAATACTTTAATTTCAATTAACTAGTGTGAATTTTTTGTCCCGATTGCAACTGAGCTAACCAGATGTACAACTGAAAGTAAGAACACTGACTAGCTTGGAGAACTTTTCCCACTTCTTCAGTAAATCGTAATGAACTAAAGTAATGTAAATCCATGAGAGCACAATGGCAGGTAAAAGAAACAGCACAGCAGAGTTCAGGGCAACTGTTGTCACTGACTAGTGCCGACATTGAGCCTATCTGGCTGTTTTTCTAAACGGTATCTCCCAGTTGCTCAGTCAGGTCACCATGCCCCCTCAAACTGAACATAGGAGTCTGCTTGGGCCCAAACAAGCGGAGGTGTGGACATGATCCTGCTGCTGATGTGGAGAATGATCTGTCCCCCTGGCTGGTCCTAGCTGTTGGTCTTACAAAGCAAAATAAGCAGTCACTCACTGAACCAGACGGGAGAGTTTAAAGCTGGGGTTTGATGCAGTCACAGACGTATATTTGATTTTGGCGGTAGACATTCGTACCAGCTCTCCATGACATGAGACAGGGACTTTACTGGGTCAACACAGCCAACTTTTTCCAGAGTTCATTGACTCAGCTCAAAAGAATTTGACAATGTGTGCGTGAGCTGAGCGGACAGTGAATATCCAGGCTTGATTGTACCCAGATAAGAAACTTAGATAATGGTGGGAGTGTCAACGCCAAGCAACGGAAGCTTGGGTTCACTCCAAGAGCCATAACTATCCATGATTATACAACAAGTGGTTCCAACCAAGCAATCTGATTGGTCAACAAGACATTTAGAATGTGCTCAAATCAGCATGACAGCACGCCTTAAAATCCTTTCTGCTGCTGGGTCGTTACTAAGGGTCGGATTATTTGCTGTAGTGGTAAACTAGGTTCCATTACACATAGGAGTCTACTGATGTGACCGATTGTGCACCAGTTATTAGTTAGACCCCACGTTTTTCCAAGGAAACGGGAAGCATGCTCACAAAAAACCTTTTAATTTTGAGAGCAAATCGCCCCTCAACATGAATCCATTTTGATTCCACATTTAATTTTATTGGTGATAGTTGTGTGTGCTTTAACGTCATTTAAGCACTTCAGTGATGCTTGCGAAACGCATCACTGTGTGCTCAAATGATGTTAACGCACACCCTCTCGTGTAATATTGCTTAATTAAAATGCCAATCAGGAAAATGATGCATGTATGCCCGCAAGGAAATATCCCAGTCACTAAATATTACTGTGAAAAACCAACAGGGGCCCGTTTCACAAAGCAGGTTTAGTGAAAACTCTGAGTCTGCTGACCCTCAAATGAGGGAAACTCTGAGTTTTCTGTTTCATTAAATGAGGAAAGTCACACCCAAGAAAAAGGAGTAACTCCAGCCCGTTTCACAAAGAGAAGGAACTTAAGCTCTGAGTTAGTTGCTATGGTAACGGACTCTGTGAAGTTAACCTGGTCGTTGGCAGGTTTTCATCAACAGATCTCGAGTTTCTCTCTGTCTCCTCCCTCTTTCAGTACCAGAATGCTGTTTTATCTCCTCATTCATTCATTCAATCCATATATCACTCGCATTCAAAAAACCCTGGTTGGTTTAAATAGTCTGTTAGTCAGACTATATAAAACACACTTTTGTATTGAAGACGCTGTGTCCTTTTATTGAAGATTTTATAGATGAAGAGGCTGCGTTACTGCGCAAGGATTAACACATAGACGTCAGGAGATGATTTTGAGATGTTTAATCATTTGCAGATGACGACGTATTGCCGTACTGTTTTTCTTTACAGTCTGTTATCGATCTGCATAATTTTATCCGTCCTCTCATCACCACCATCGCTCAAATGTTAATTTATTTAGACCTAATTAATTAACTAAACAGGATAAAGGTAAGAGGGCGTGTGTGTGTGGAGAAAAAAAACAACATTATGTTGGGGATAAAGCTGCACATTGAATTATCCACTGATTGATTTTTATTTGTTAATAAATACGATTGAAGTGAGGTTCCACTGAGTCTGTCACACCCGAGCCTTACCTGTTTAAACCCTGTTCCAATATTTCATTTGAACTGCTTCCAAGTCCGCTTTTCACCCGCAGGATATCCTACATGAACATGAATTTTACTTTCAATACGATTCAGTTTTCACCTGTAATATTAGCCTGTAAGTGTGATTAAATATTAAGTAAATAAACTACACTTATAGTGTAGTTTATTTACTTTATAGTGGTGGTGCGTAACTCAGAGTGAACTGAATTAAATTAAATCAGCTTTTCTGGAACCAGAAACTCAGAGTTTCAAAACTGAAGTAACATTGTTACTCGTGTTAGTCTATTATTGTTGCTTTGATTAACATAAATCCAATCAAACCTGCTGCTGTCACACTGCCCTCAGTGACTCTCACCCATGCGTCCTTTCTGGCTCTTGGGGTCAAATTTCCTCCAAACATTTGCAAGGTCTTTTTCTGCCACCACACCAGACATTGGCAGGCTGATGGCGAGTGGGGGTCTGTTGCATTTCAGTCAGCTAAAGATGTCTAGCACGGTTCCTATCGCCCACTATGACTGAACCACTGTTGAAGTAATTATAAACATTAAATGAACGTAACGTATTTGAATCCAGCCCTTGTCTAGTCTACTTCCTGTACAAAACAGTCAGCATTGCATCATGGTTGAGCAGGTGGAGTCAGCATTGGGGAAAACAATCCTTTGCCCGAGCTCGGAAAGCATGGAATGTACATTTTAAAAAATGGCAAAGCACAAGTTTACTCCTAATATTAACGTGACAACTGTAGTCATGTTTTATGTAGAGCCACGGCTGCCATCTGACAGAGAACAGCAGGAAAAATTAGCAGTAAACAGACTCAGATCTGTCTGCTGTTCGCATCAATTAATTGACTGGGCAAATGATAAACTTCGTGGCCTGAAGTGTCATTCCCAGACATCTTCTGCTATCTGGATGAGTCGCCTCATAAGAGTCGCTATTATATTAATGTTAGATATGATGATTTAAACCTAATGTTACAGTAAGACAGTAAGGCAATAAATAGTAGCTAGCTGGTGAGTCTTGTAATTTGGTGCTAACTACACACATAAACGTGTTTTAAAGGTCAGATTCCATAAGCGACTGATCTCATACTTCTCCTCTCTGGTTCTGTAGTTTAATTTGTTAAAATTTAAAACTTAAACTTTCAGTTTTTTAATTTATTCAAGGTAAAGAAAGACATACAGCG
>JAQFJA010000003.1:4230120-4240654 GCA_029874485.1 Naso brachycentron
CGTTTTGACATAAATACTTATTTGCTTTCTTCTTGAGCATTGGATGAGATCATTGATACCACTCTCGGATCTGTGAGCTAAAAAAGAGGCTGTACAACCAGAAGATGATCAGCTTAGCATAGAGTAAAGTAGAGGTTAATTGATAATTGGTTTTTAAAGGCTGATATGATAACGATACCTTGGAGCAGTACAGCCTGCCATTATTGAATCAGAACAGCTAATATTCCAGCTAATTTTATTAGTGGACTCCAATCAGAGTTGCCTGGCCAGTTTCTTTGTGTTTGCTGAGTATTTCATCTCGAGAAAGCATTGTTTGTGTATTACACATGAAATGTGTAGATGTTGATGAGTCTTGTCTCTTAAATCCAAATTTCCATCAGTATTTCCCATTACTGTCTTTATTTTAATTCCCTCCCCTGTAAGAAGAGCATAAATATCCTCATCACCCTTTTCACGGCTGCATGCCAAGGTCCTGGCCCTTTAACACAGATTTCAGAGTAAAGGCATATCTTAAAGATGATGATTGTTGCCTTCACTTTGCAACAATGATGATGGGTCATTGATCATTGAATTGATATACCGATTCAGACTGATGAATCATTGCGCCAGTAGCTTAAATAAACTTGGTGGGCAGGTAAAACAAAAACATTAATTTTGGACATTTGGGGAAAGTCTTAGTTAGCAGGCTTTTACTTGCATACTCGGCTCACAAGCTGTAGACTCTCCTGATGTGTTCAGTGTATAACTGTGCAGGCTTATTAATCTGAAGAAATGGTTAAAGGTTTTCCAGCTGGGTTGTACTTCTCCTCTTTTTTCACTCCCTTTATCTCCCACAGAGACCTCTACACTTACCAGTCCTCCTTGTCTTTTTCTCATACACACTTAGCCACACATTCCCAACAGGACGGGTGTTTATTTAACCCTAAGCCTTTGATGGAGAGTGCTTATTGTCTCTGGTCCTCGTACAGTCGGTGGGTGAATATTTCCCAGTTAAGGCCATTGTGTTTTTTTCCATCTTGGCCCCAGCCTGAGAAAGAACAAGCTAGTCTGGCCAAGTCATTAAGCAGAGCCTGGTACTGAATATACTTATGACTATACTTTTCCTCTAGCTTCTTGCTTTTTTAAGGTTTCCTGGTCTGGAGTCATGCAGTTGGTCAGAGCACCTGGATGGTATTACGGTAGGCAATGCTTCTATAAATATTGGGCATGACTTCATCATGAACATACATTTTTGAGGAACTTAAAAGCATGTAAATGCTCCAGTCAGTATTACACTGCTCAAAAGTATATCTTCCATTGCTCAGATCTACGTCTGGTTTCTCTCAACAACTTGCTAAGCCATAATGGAAAACTCCCTTCCAACGAACATCAGTATTTTACTGTTTGACATTCTCCGGTTCCCATTTAAGGCAAGCCAAGATGTAAGCTAATAGAGCAATACATAATACACTCACACATATACACACTAATACACGGCTGGCACTCCATCACTACTGAAATAGCTTGATACCTGCTGTTATAAGTCTCAATGCAATACAAAGAGTTTTAGCTTTGTTTTTATTATGTTCAAGCAAGCTTGTGTGGCGCACTGACTATAGATGTTACGGTTGTAATTCATAAGTTTCAGTACAATATGAATTATATCAATTCTTTGGGCAATGATGCGACATTTGCAACCATCACAAAGTCTGTCAAGATTTGATTCGATTCGGGGTCTACTGATCAATATATGATGGTATCGTCTGCCCATTTAATACAGTCGGTTACATTTCTAATTATTCACAGAAAGCATCTAAAAATCTCATTTGGCAGCGTTATTTCTGAGCTCTTTTTGGACTTTTAAATGAAAAACAATTTGTGCTTCAATGTATAAATAAGATAAGACCCCCTGTTCTCTATGAAGTGCCAAATTTTGATGTACATTTTACATACATTGTACATTTTATAAAAGTAAACTGAAAGAACTTCTAAGTTCCTGTTTTTAATCTTTAAAACATTAAATTTTGAACAATGTGAACTTAAGTAACCAAGGTCATCAGTTAGTCTCTACTTTTAAGTGCAAATGCATCAGAGTCTTCTGCAAATCATCTGCTGTCCACTTTACATGAGGGTTTTCTTAATCAAATCAAAAATAGAAATTTCAGTTGTTAGAAGAAAGCAAATGTAAACAATTACACAGTTTGCCTCTACTCTGGTTATGGGCATGTTTCTTGCATTATCTGTACAAGTGCAGATGGTTTTGTCTCCTATTTTCAATTCCTCATGTGCTTCTTTCAAAACTGGCCCGACATTTGCTCCTGTGTGTGCGTCGTTCAAAACATGTATTTGAAGAACATCATTTTTCTTTTGCGAACCCGTGTCAATTTGATGACAAGTCACAGATTCATGGGTTTCTGTTCTGCACGATGTCATACACGATGTCTGCCCGTCTGTAGCCATCTGTTACGACTCGTTATGCTTTCTTTACCTCATGTTTGACTTTATGTTCAACTTGATAGAATAGACTCAGAATGCAAGTTTCACTGAAGTGCTGTCTCGACAGGATTGCATATCTCAGTTCCAGAGTATAAAGAAACTCACAAAAATAGTTGTTCTCAAAACACTGTGAGGCCTCATGTCTGGAAATAAACTGTAAAATCACAGTAACCACTCTTTTAGAGTTGTGGTTCACACTGGCGGATAAAAGCTGGTTGGTTATGAAGATGAAGAGCAGGCGTCTTACATGTTAACACTGCTAGCATGCTGATTTTTCTTTTTCCGAGTGTGGGGAGTTAATCTGTGCAGAATTGTTGTTTGGTTATTGTCCAGTTATGCCGTCACTCCCACTTGCATTGTTTGGACGTGGGCTGGGGTGGAAATGGTGACACAGATGTCAATTGAGAAAATATCAAAATAAAAACATATATTGTCGTAGATTTTGTTGGATTGTAGTTCATTCAGTGGAAATGTCAGTGTAGATGGATGTACTGTTGCATCCCTAACAGATGTGTGCAGATGAGAGGAGATGAAAAATATTGACGTCCCACCAATAAAATGTAGTTAGGTAAGATGTCAGATGTGCATTAAGTATACAGGTTTTGAACCATTTTAAAAAATACATGAATGTGAAGTTATTGGTCATCTTCTCAATAACACCCATTAGATTAAGATAATTATAGGCTATCAGTATGGACTGAAAAAAATTATTATGGTGCATCCCTGCGGGACTTTGTGCTTGGATACATTTACATGTACTTAATTTATTAGAAGCAGGACCCTGATACTTTGTAGCAACTTCCCAGTCACTACAGTTGTGTACAGTATCCAATATCTGTAAACTGTAAACAGCTTGTGTAAATTCGTGCACATCTTTAATGTGCATGCAGGGTTAGTAGTTTACACCTGCAAGAACTTCTGTAAATACACTGGTATCGAAACATTACCTGATTTGAGAACATACGCAAAGTTCAGGCTTGGAAATCCACTGTTTCGCTGAGGATTGAGACATAGCAGTGGGGCAGCCCCGCTGTGAAATGAGTATAGGGGGAAACACTGAAATCTGTATCAAAAAGGAACAAAGTGGTATCAGAGCATCTGTACTTATGTGTCCATGAATATGCTGAGCTTGTTTTGTGGCTATCGATGGTCACTTGTCGTGCTGAAACCGGAATGCTCGTGTTTTTTTTTTGCCTCAGATGCAAATAGAGCTGCAGCTGCACAGGGGGGGTGGAATTGAGGGTTACTCCCCAGCAAGCTGCTGTGGTGTTTGAGCTCGGTGCTTGCTTTAATTACTGCGTCATTAGTCCTTCCACTCTAAGCCTCACTTCTGGAGAAAATATAGGTCCAGAACAGTTGAGGATGTTGAATGTAAAATGTACCTTAGCCAAAAACTAACACAGCTGACCCGCAAGTTTTAAATGTACTACATTCTTTATATAGGGCACACAGCACTGCAAGTGCTCTGCATTTTTCAGTTCATGGGAGAAAACACACAGTCTACACGCTATTTTTCATGAACACCTTCTGGCATTATAAGCAGCATGTAGGCAAAACAAATAGAGTGAGTAAATAGTGAGTCATGCTTAAATGTAATATGTCAGACTTTTAACACCGTTTAACACATAACATATATTGTACATACATGTTAAATAAATCATTTATCTATTATGAATGAAATACTTATACGCCCTATATTTATCAATTATTTTTTTATCAATACGTCTTGATCTTCAGTCTCCATTACAACTTAAGGAACTCCATCTGCTGACATAAGAGCTCTGGAGGAAATTAAAGGGGACCTCAAGATAAGAATTTACTGTTGTTATTTACTATTTCTTAGGTTATGAATGGATCTTTGAGCCCAACACTTCTTCATAAGTTTTAACCACACATATAAACTGATTTAAAACTCTGGCTTCTTTTTCATTTAAACCCCTAATATTGCAGTAAATGTTGGCATTGTGTTTCAAAATTGTAAATCTATTTGGTGTCTGTGCAGCTGCTTGGTCTGTGCATTTTATTTATAGACCATGCAATTAGCTCACGGAAGCATATTTAAGGAACTTACTTTCCTTGATTTTTAATTGAGTTGTCTAAAGGATGTGACTGGCAGAGGTGCAAACTATTTTTTCCCTCACCTTCCCAAAAGTCCCATAAAATCCGGACTATCCCAAATATTAAATGTTATCCTTTTTCGTTGTTTTTGCCATCTGTTGTATTTATTTATTTATTTACTTTAACATAGAAACACTCAATTCAAATGCTGGAGACATACATTTATTTTTCATAAAATATTTGCTTTGATTAAACATTTCTTGGCATTAGTAGTTTTAATGATGTATTATAAGCTGATCAGATTGGTTATAAAGTTAAACAGGTTGTAATTCCCCCTCCTATATCTATTTTAAATTGCTGTGAAAACAAACAAATGTCTCTTTCAAACACTTGTATTTATTTAGATTTCACGGCTAAAACTAAATTTTACAAGATTGCATTTTAACATGTCCTAAAACTATTATTTACCTTTGCTAAATGGTACTCATCTTTGCTGAACAGAGACTGATGCAGCATTGAAAGTGCGATCACACACGAGGCTTTTCACTTTTGGCTCTTAGAAGCATGTAAATCTTTTTTCAAAACTGTAAAGAGCAGGTGTTACTAATCACTTCAGTGATCACTGTGATCTATTCAAGTGTGCCAGTAAGTCATGACAATGTGATAGTGAACTGGCCGGTGCAGCACTCGAGCCCTGACACTGAAACATTAGTTTTATCGTTTACTACTAAACTTTTCTCATTGTAATGTGTCATGATGTCATCAGTGAAAACTGTGTATGGAAATTCAATTCCTTTTTGATATATTTTGTAAATAAGGAATACAGTAACATAGAACAAGATATATATTTTAGAATAAAACAATGGAATTATATTGTATATAGTGTTAAAAATTACAATGATCTTTGTGTTTCTAAAGATAAAATAGATCACAGTCCTAAGTGAAAATGGTGAGTAGTTGCAGCTCTGTTGTTGACCGTACTGATGTGCCTTAGTTGTGAACAGCAGGGTGGGAGAATAACCACTCCCTGCTGATTTCCCCTTTGTTTCAGAAATTGTCACTGGGTCTTCGCCAGTTTTCCAACCCGCACGTATGCATTTGTACAGAGTTGGTTGTGTGTGGTCCCCCTCACTGGCTTATCATCTCTGGCCTTTGCACGGGGTTATCACTTGGTCTTCCACTGCCGACAGTAAAGTTTCCACTGCGGACAGCTCGAACAATGCGGACCCTCCCTCCTCTCTCCACCACTTCTGCCTCTCTTCTGGCAGTTAAATATAGACCTCAACTACAAGTATATCTTTGTCTTAGACATCCTATTATTTCTTTATTGTGTTGCCGGAAAAAAGTCCCATGGTTCTGTTCCTGGGAAACAGTATAACAGTTAAGTATTTAGCCTCACCCAAATTTCCTCTTCCAGTGTCATAAACAGTGAGAAAGTCAGCAAAGTAGATAGTAAATCAAGTAGGGGTTGAGTATTTAAGGGTCGAGTTGGCGCAAAGTTCTCTGAAGGACACAGTCTAAGCTTGACGCTGTGTTTTTGTCGTGATTTCTTTCTGTAGCAGCTCTTGCATCTACACCTCGCTGTTTCAGAAGTGTTTCATTCAGTCTGTTTGTGGTTCAGTGGACTTTATTGATAAAAGAAAGTAGATTTGAAAAGAAAAGGGGAGCAGTGTAAGATTTCATTTAGACCAAATCACGTAATGTGGTGAAAATGCAAGTTTTCCCATCAGTTGTTTTTTGGGTAGTCTGTTAAGGCTGCGGTGATGAGGACCTGGGGTTCTGAAAAATAGAAATGCAGCATCCTTGTGGCAGACAGTTGAAGTTAATTCAACTAGCGCAACCCGACCACGCACTGCAATGGCTCCTCAGCTGATAGGCCGATCAGACTGAGCAGAGCTGAGCAACCCGCCAAAACACTGATGTTATTTTGAGTTTGCAAATAGGTCGACACCTGTGGTGATTGCTGCAACTTCTGATCTGGTTTGAAACTGCCCTAACAGCGATTAAAGTGTTCTTTGACAGGCGGTTGTTAAAAGGAGGACACTTGCTGTGACACACACACACACACACTTGTCTGAAGAGTTGCCCTGGCCATTTGCCTGCAGCCTGTCAGCACCCTTTTAGAGAAGTGTCTATTTGTCTCCAGAGCTCCAGGGGACAGGCCAGCCTTGAGATGCTAGTTCACATACTAGCTAAACAGATGGTACCATCTTGGGTTGTGCTGATTGACGATGCAAATGTAGATCGGCAATTGCAGGGACAATTGGCAATACTTGTTTTTATGCAATAGAAGGTTGCGTGCATAGGGAGTGTGCTGTGAAGAGAGGGAAAAGAGAGAGACAGAGAGTGAGAGCTTTTTTATTGTTTTGCTTTTTAACTTAGAGTGATCATTGACTTTGTAAGGATGACTTTGTCTATTTTTGTACATCATGCCAGCTGGAGACACACCCGCAGCGCCTGAACCGGAACAGAACATGGAATTTTTCTCAGCTTAATATCATGACTTGAAAAGCACCAAATGGCTTGCTTTAATAAATTTTGTAAGTTTATAATATGAAGAATTATAAAATATCATTTCCATTAGGCTGTTCAGTTAAAAAGTGACAGATCACAAGTAATAAACTTGCCATGTCATCCTTGCTGCGTAGCCACAGTAATGTTAAGTAGGTCAAAGCAGCTTTATTGCAAACACTAAAAAAAATAACTTGTTTAACTTAAAATATTGCACATAAAGTAGGCCATTCAAAAAAATTGTTAGAGTGCCATGATTATGAGATTGGCCTACCTTCATATCAACAGACAATGGATAGAGAAAATATTACACGCAAATGTCAGTGTAGGTTTGTGGTCTGAGATTCCTTCACAGGTGCAGCAGTTTGCAAATCACCTTCGTGACATCCAGTGACTCGCCTTTTGCATCAGGTGTAAAGCCGAAATATTCCCAAATAGAAGACTAACCTGACCTAAAGGTGGTCTGTTCGATCTTGGAGCAGCTATTAATATCTAAAAAATATATATTATAAATAAATAGGCCTTAATATTGCAGCCCAACGCAGTTAATATGTTGTGTGACTTGCATCAGTACAGTAGCATCAGTGATCCTAAAGGGGGGGAATAGGACAATCTGACAATGTACAAGATCGGCCAATTCTAGTACCATCTCTACCTTGCCTGCTTCACAGGTTTTTATGACCCATTTTAACCTGCTAGTCCGAAAAAGACAAGTCTGGTAAAAAAGGAGTACATGTATCCACCTGCTTGTGCTCATTATTTAGCTTTTTTAGGTATTTGCTTTGTCTGATAGGTGGAAACCTTGTTAAATCATTAAGATCTCAAATTTAAAAAATGAGTCAGTTGGGTTGTAGAAATATTCCAGCTTTACTGCACCATTAAAGTAGTATGGCAGAAAAAAATTATGTACTCAAGCATTTTAAAGCTGTTCCATAGACATTAAAACTGAAAGACACAAGTATAAGTGTTTATAAGTGTTTACAAGGTTTGGCGTCTGGTTTGTGCTCCTGTTTTGTAAAATGAGTTAAAGACTATTGTTAGGCTGCGTCTTGATGTGGCACATCTTCGTTAATTTGATATCTAGAGATATAGAGATGTGAGTTCCAGAAACATTAAGCTGTTTTTACTGTCAGCTGTGTGCTGTTTACTCTTACTCTTGACAGAAAATCAAATCTTTATCTAGATATTTAACTGGAGAATGCTGTAGACTGTAACTGTTATGATATGTACATATCAAATCAAAATTTGTCTTATTTATGCGTCTGTCTGTGTAATGTCCAGCTGTTTATTTGTTTATTTCAGATCCCTGTTGGTCACTGCCTCAGCAGCTGACCTTTGTTTGTTTGCTGTTTCCCGTTTGGGCTTTTATTATCTGAAAATAAGCTGGGAGGTTGCATTTCCCTCGTAAATCAAGCCTGTCATTCCATTTTCACATTCACGCAGTAGTGCAAGTGTTCAGCTTGTACGCTATTTTCAGGGATAAAAGATTCACTTTGACATGAACAACTCGGAGAATTGTGCTAATGGCCAGTACTTTGTCTATTTGGGTCACCCAGTTTTTAAAGATGAGCTAAACTGCCTGTTTCCAGAGCGTCAACTGCTGTGTTGTGATGTAATCGTTATTCAAACAGTTAAACAACCAATGAATGGGCTTTAGGGGTGGGACGTAAGTTGGAGGAATCTGATTGGAGTGTTGTTGGCAAGTGTTGTTACTCCTTGGCAACCGTTACTAGGGCTTTGCTAAATTATAACACCAAGCTAGCTTCAGTTTATTTAATACTTACAGGTCTATGTAACAGGTAAGAGCAGCTGCATGTATGCTAGATAGCGGGCCTGGCCCTTTCGCTGACTGGTATCTATTACTCCCCCTGTTACCGGAGGCCCTGGGTTTGTATCCCAGTCCAGGCGGGGGGTGCTGCACTAACTATATTCGGTTGTTACATTTCTTTTGATAGGTGGATTGGCGTGATATAATTGGTTGAATTAAAAAATGATTCAACCAGTAATGGCCCGAGTCAATGCTGACATCATGGACTCAGGAGTTTTGTTTCAAATGAAAGACGGAAGTGGCAGAATTTAATGTAATAAAATTTAATATATTGATCATTGGTCATTGCGACAGGCCCACCTTTGAACCACTGTCGTCTTCAATGGAAGTGCTAGGTGACTGTGGTTTTCTTTCTTTTTTTATTTAAAAAAATTTTTTTTTTAGTAAATATACTAAAAACTTCTGCCTATTGGATGGATAAAATGATTGTTAAGTGGAATGAAAGCTGTTGCAGTCTTAGCAATAAGCTGAGCACATTAGGTTTTGACTGAGGCACCTTTTCTGTCCCTTGCTCACATCCATGTTTGCACACGTGGATTTAAACACAGTGACAGTGAGAGGCGACTGTGCAAGTGAGCGTCTTATCTGATTGGCTTCTGGAAGAGGTAAAGTGGTGTGTGAAGGGACACTTAAGAAAATAGTTGGCCTGGGATACTGGTCTAGATTTGACCTTTCCAGTCCATCATAATCCACAATTCATTATACTTTTACTTCTCTCTTGTCAGTTAGGAAGTCTCAGTATATTTGGTGACACTGCGAAACGGTGCCTACATCTAATGTGGCAAATTAATGTCGAGGATTTTGCTGTTTCCTATTACTGTGAGGGTAGTCAGCTGAACTGAACATTATGATTTCTCAAAATATATTATTAGTTTGATAACAGATACATGTGATTTTAAGGCAGGAGACAGCCATATATTAAATTTGGTTACTTGCGTGAGTATAAAAACCTGCTCATAGTTTCTCGAATCACAACAAAGTGCTAAGATTCATTCTAATACGAGTCCTTTTTACACAACCTGTGAATGTCGGGATAATTCTGTCTTTATTATGCCTTACCATTTTGTATAAACATACGAAGGATGAATGGGGAGTCATTGTTGTTCTGCCTCTGAGCTGGCAGGGAAGTAGTAACAACACCAAATAGACTAATGTGTAAAAAGCTGAGCTGGCGTGTTGGCACAAGGGTGTAATGTTGTGAAGACATGTTAAGTGTGTGACCGTTCAGCGAGGGATCAACAGCTAGTAGCACTTAGCTAAGTCAAAGAAAAAGAACAGCAACTGAAAATGTCTTCAACTTGGGAAGACAGTGTGGTCAGGGAGCTCGTTACCGTCTGTGAGGAGATGAACTGCCATATGACAGGCACAGTAAATGATTGTAGTCGTCATTTTTGCCATTTTTACTGTCTGAAAGGTGCTGACAGATGTTATGTTATGTGCCAGATATGATGCTGCTGTGTTACACATGAAGACCATGATGACTCTTTATGTTCTACAATGTTTTCCTTCATTTCGCAATTTCGCCGTCAAATTGCGTCGTCTTGATTTCACTTGTCCCCAGCGTTGGCCCAGTGTACCGCAGCATTAATCATCCATTCCAAACAAGGTGGACTGCACACATTTACATGGATTAAATGAAGCTTTCATGTAGATATCAATAAT
>JAQFJA010000003.1:4272871-4282986 GCA_029874485.1 Naso brachycentron
CCCCCCCCCCCCCCCCCCCCAAAAAAAAAAAAAAAAGTCTGGTGAGGTTGATGTATGTCTCCTGTCTGCCATCTATAGGTCCGACCCTGTGAGTGCTTGTGAGTGCTCTAAATCACTCTGTGGTATTGATTTTCCATTAGAGGTCAGCTACTCTGAACACCTCTGACAGGGTGCTCACAAACACTTCGCTGTGTGTAAAAGGGAGTGTTAAAGCAGAGCAACATGGGGTCATGAGGCTCCGGGTGGAATAGCTTGCAAAAATGGTCTTGCTACTTTCCCTTTATATACAGTATGTAGCTGACAATATGTACCAATAACAGAGCACGTTTGCACGTTTGTACTCGAGGTGTTCTGATACTGAGACCAGAGACCAGAATACCAGATACCAGAAAATCTGAAAAATCAGAAAATGTCTCCGATACCACCCAGAATGCTGTTATCGGTATCAGCAAGTACACCAGTCTGTGCACCGATCTGATACCATGTGATTTATTAGCTGCTAAACTGCACTCAGCTGCTTCCCAGTTAGCTTAGTTAGCTCTGATTGAAGTTTTGTACCTAAAATCAAGTACACAGCATGTTGCACTGCGCTGCCACAGTTATCTACTATTTTTAAGAGTGGCAGAGAAGAACAGAGGAATTGACTGAGCTCGCAAAATGTCTACATTTGGCAATATTTTACACTGGAAAGTACCACCCACCAGAAAAAAGGTGATGTTTAAGGAATTAGAATTTCCTAGATTTTAGTTTGTCTTTTTATTTGATGAAATCATGATTTCACCTTATGCTTTAAAGGAATTAGAGGGCTGCACAGTTTATCAAAATTAAATCAAATTTGCCGTGTGGACTGTTGCAATTTTTAAACTGCAGGGGGCGCAGTGTATGTGCAAGGAGAAAATACTTGTTTTAAAATACATTTTCATTCAAAATTATGGTGCTGCAGAGTCTTCCTGGTCTACAGTGACGTCCTGGTTTACACTAAACAAGAGAAAAAATATGTAAAAATTATCATTCCCTGTAATATCGAAAATCATATCGCAGTGGTGATATCAAAGTAATCACAATTAGTTTTTGGTTGCCCCCCCCCCCAAATTGTGCAGCTCTAATTGTTAATTTTGTGCGCTGGTGTCAGATAAGTACTTGGTATCGGCTGCTGTACAAATATGGATATTGGAACATCTGTAGTTTGTACTTTTTCTCCATCGCAGCCTGTGTTTACTGGAGTTTCAGGGTTAGGGTTATTTATGCTATTCTAATAAGCATTCCCGACATATTCCTGCTGCAGTGGAGTTGTTACTGGTATAGCAAGTGATGTGTCAGCAGGAGTGGTGACGTGTGAGCATCTGTCACACCCTGCTGTACATGCAGAGTGCGCTGCAGGCACATCTACAGTGGCAGATGAAGAGGGGCCGACGTTACGCTTGTGGAACAAGCTCACTAAGTGCCCTCTGCCTACATTAGCAAGGCACTTTGTCATGTGTAAATATAGTAGCATGTCACTGTGACGAGTTAGGAAGAATTGTAGGGGCCCGGTGCCTCGCTCATATAGGTTTTGCGCTTGACTAAATAATTCAACTTAAGGTTTGTTTATCATGAGCAAATGGACTTGCTGAAGTGTTGTTACAGCTGTTAACTGCAGTGAAACTGTTTGTCCCTTTCCCTCCCGATCTGACCCGTGTTTTATCTCTTTTCTTGCAGACAGTACAGTCACATAAGCCTCACTTCTTGGCTGTGCATTGTCAAGAGGTGGGCGGGAAGAATTATGAGGAGTCCATGTCACATGTGGATAGTTTTGTCAAGTAAGTATAGTGCTTATAATGTGGTCATTTACCTCATTGTTTTGACTACAGTATCATGGTAAGGTAATAGTTTGGCAGTTTCTAATAAGGAAACACCCACTTGACTGTGTGTGGAATAGCAGGATTGCTCTGTTTTAAGCTGAACAGACTACTCCCCCCACTGGCCACATCACAGCTGTACGTTAGGAGCACAGCAAAATATGTTGTTTTGTTTTTAAAGAATATGTATATTAATATTATAATATTGTAAATCTTGGATCAGGATTTTGGAAAAATAATGAATAACTGAAGTCATGCTGAGTTATTTTAAATTTTGATGAACCTGAACAAAACCTCAGTTGTTGTTGGTTTTTTTTTTTTTTTGGAATTGACTGACATTGACCAATATGTATCTGTGTGTTCTGTTCATCAGAGAGCTGTTATCCAGTGATGCCATGAAGGAGTACAACAGAGCTCGCGTCTACCTCGATGAGAACTACAAATCCCAGGAGCATTTTACCGTAAGTGCTGTTTAATACATTTGTGTTGCATTTGCAGTCCGTCAGGAAGTTCATACACAATTTTGGAATTAGAAGTGGCTTTTTAATCGAAGCTTACACATGTTGAGTTCACAGCGAATCACAGGCTTAATATTTGTGACTTTTTTAAAGTTGGAAATTAGGTTCATATTTATTAGTTAGGTTCTTATTTATTAGTTTTCTTTCCTGACTCGACATGTTACAAAAAAACATGATTTTATTTGACTCATAGAGGTTTCATGACTACCAGTTTTTACTAGTTGTTTCAAGTTTCTCAAAATAGTAGTTGATTAGTCGCTATGTAACTAAGACGCACAAGGAGCGTTTTTTTCTGAACAATGAAAATTGTATTCTGTATTGCAGAGGGCTCAAGCATTCAAATGTGACGTGCCAAACTATGCAGGATTATATTTTATGATGTTAACAAAAGAAATAGCTTACCAGTGTAGCTCTTCCAAACAAACAAAGAACAAAATCAGCAGTTATCATTGCCGTCCACGACTAGTTGACTGTTGCCTACAGCGCCAACCAGTGGTGAAGGTAGTCGACTAGTCGATTAGTTGGTAAAACCCTACTGATAGCTGAAAGTCTGTAACAGTGTGATAATAGTTTTGTATTTTTAATTTGGTAGCTTTTAAGTGTCACTTAAGTTTGGTTTTAGTTTAGTTTTGGCTTTTACGAATTTATGCTCTCTCTACAGGAGTTACATTTCTTTGTAGGGCCAGGTATGACCTCAGAACGTAGTTTAGCCTGCATTCATAACACATTTTTTGCAACTTAATGCTTGGAATTCAAATATTTGTATATGTTCAGTGTATGCGTAGCATGAATGGGTGCCAATTTTTATTCTGTTTTTCAAGACAGTTGCAGTTCAGTTTTAGTTTTTCTTGAAGATATTGTTTCTGTTTGGTTTCAGTTTGACTTTTTCTTCACTGTTTATTTTCCTTTCAGTGCATTTTGGGTTTAAGATAATAACCCTACTGTATATACTTAAAAAAAACACATTAGAATACAATGAGAAAGATGAAAATTGTTCTAAAGCTATGTTTCTGTCATTTCACTAAAAAACACTTAACCCTGCAGACCTCAGACTCACTGCATGAGTTTGTTGTCAAATAGGAATTTTGTTTTTAGACAAGTTGTAAAGCCTGAAATTCTCACAAGTGAGAAATACTTAATGTAAGAACTAAAGACATTCTAACCTTTTGACAAAGTTTTCCTACCTTTGCCCGACCCATTTTGACTGCATGCTTCATTACATTTTTCAGTAGTAATGGTTTCAGCAGTAGCACCATTAACAGCAGTAATTGTGATACTACTGACAGTGGCAGCGGTAGTAGTTAGTTGTAAAAGCTGTAGCAGCAAGTGTACCAGTGTCATGAATCATCACACTGTCATGCTAAGTAGGACCTTCCGGCTTGACAGACCACATTTTTCAGAATTTCGATGTCACTAACATTTCAGACAGTGAACATGTCATTTTGAGATCGCTGCTCTTAAAATAGGACAGTTTTAGCTCGTGTGTTTTTATTTTTACAGTCACAACAGCTGTTTGTTTTAGACAGAAGGAAGCATGTGCATTATGTTAGGTGTGAAAATGCCTGGCACAGTGGTCCGATGCAGCCAAAAAATGCCGACTAACGTATTTGGTTTTGAATGGCTTGCAATTACTTTAATTTCAAGAGAACACATAGTAAGCATTTGACATACTCTTATCTGAGTAGAGCAAAAACTCACAAATGGGCCGCAAACATTACACAAGAGCTCCAGCCTTTCATAAGCTGACTGCCCTGCAGCTGTTGTTTGATGCAAAGTGAGCTATATGTAGATACTCATGGGATCTACACATTGTACTGTGCAAAGAGAAACAGTAGCAAGGCAGAGTAAAGCAGAAATTAAGGGGAAAGTCCCCGGTTGATAGATTGTATGAAAGCCTGCAACTCTTTCTTTAATTTGTAGTAACAGCAGATGGCCACCAGATGTCAGTAGAGGTTTGGAAATTATTTTGTTGTTAGAGGTCAGGTAAAAAACTTGTTATGGGACTGCCTCTTTATTAATTTTTTTCCAGCAAGCCAAAGCAAATTAACATTTGTTTATAGTTACCTTTAGAGATCAAAATTAATTTTTGGTACAGCTCAACCTGAAGCAGTGTATACCGGTTGAAATCACCTTGGCCTGAGTAATAAAAGAAGTCAATGCAGATATTTTTATTTCTCAAGTGTTCCCTGCAAACAGTGGGGTAAGGTGTTAAACTGTTCTCTTAAATGCACATATTAGTACGCTGTCTTGTTAATGGTGTAAGTTTCCTGTTTTCAGTAAATTATATTAACGTCAGTAAGTATCATTTGGTCGAGTATAGAATTTAGTCTTGTCAAACGAGCCTTTTCATTCATTTTTGTGTCACAGTTGATGTTTTGTAAATGGCCTCTTGGTGGAGCCAGATACTTAAAAGTGACAGCAGTAGCAGGGGACTCAAACTCTGTGTTATTTAATCATCCTGAGATTTACAAGGAAACATGGCTGCAAGTGTACTTTTATGTCCAGTGCTTAATTGACGGACCACACGTATGTCGGATGTTTGTTCTTTGCATTCTCAGGGTATAGAATAATATATTGGCATTAGCTCTGATATGGACTTTGTGTGTGATCACTGAGTTGTGTATGTCTTGGTTCTCCTCCATGTTTTCGGTGTTATCACCACGCTACACTGCACCTCCACAAATGCTCATAAATCACAGCACCCACTGAGTCACATTTGCTCTTTTCAAAAAAATATTACAAACATTGGCCTTTAGAAAATATAATTATCTGCCATTTCATATAAGCGATGCTAATATCCCAACATTGTGAACTGTTTATTTAATGTTGTTTGTCTATAGATTAACCTTTTTGTTGTATTTTCATATTCATCAAATAGAGATGGCAGTTTGTGCTTCTCTTTGTGAATCAGTCAGTGGAAAGGGAAACATCTGATGTGCTTTCTATGATGTTGATATTGAAATCCTGGCAACAGTAAATATGAATAGACTCTCCAGTCTTTCTCACACAGGGCTTGCCATTTAGCTTTGATGACATCACCCGTATTTGTTTTCTCAATCTTCGATTTTTATTCCCCCCATGCTGCGGGAAAAATTGTTTGTTGTCTGCCCCGCCTGTCAATTTCTCACATAATGTAAGTGGGGACGCTTTTCTGGTTCCAGAGCTTCTACTTTGTATGAGTGTGTGTGTGTTTTGTTGTGTATTTATGTGCAGCTGTGTGTGGTTTCTTTGCAAGTAGTCGAGTGAATGTTTTGGGTGAGTGGGCGCGGAGTAATGTGGCGAGTCTGTGGTAAAAGCCAGTGAGATTGTTTACATGCCGGCCCAGTGTGAAAGTTTGTTTGAAGAGCATTTCTCTGTCAGTGAAAGAGAGGAATGTGGTTGATAAATGAACGTGTGAAAGAATTTTTTCCATCTCTAATTTTTTTTTAAAAAATGAAAATTTGTTAGACAATAAACAAAAATGTGAAAACCAATTAATATTTTTTAAGCAGAATGCCCAAAAACTGAGTAGTTCTGCCTCTCAGACCTGATTTCTTGTTTCCTTTCTAATGTTTTTGTGCTGCTTTTCCTAGTCCCCTGATTTGGTAAATTGAATTACTTTGGGGTTTTGGAGTTTGACTGGACCAGACAAGCAATATGATTTTATCACTTTAGGCTCAATTTGAGAATATGTTACCGCAGTTTTTACTGTGAAATCAACCAGAATATTACTTGAAATTTTTTTTTTAGTTCATTATTATTTAGAACTGTACCTGTGCTTGAATGTGGGGAAAAAACAGACAAAAAAACAAAAATAAAAAACAAAAAAACATCCCCAAACATCTCACAAGAAGACTTTGATTTCTTTGAATGGCAGTAATTCAAATAATGTAAAAATGGATCGACCAAATCCCCTTTATGGGGCATCTGAAATTCTTGAGCCAGTTTAAGAACACACTTAACAAATTTTGTCAGAGAAATGGAGCTGAAATGAGACAGTATTCAAATTCTACCCCCCAAAATTTGTGAAGAGTTTTCTTCACAAATTTCAGCTGCTGATTCATAATCTAGAACGCTGTGTCGACTCTATGTTGAACTGCAATTAGATGTATTTCTTGATGTTGAAAGGCTACATGTAACACCTTGATGCTGAAACATCCTCTTGTCCCAGAGGAAGGCAGCAGTGATGGGAAAGAGCTTGACTGACACGTTCCCCCTACGGCTGAGCCCGGGCCTGGTGTTTTACAGCCCTGTTAAGGTATACAGCAGGTAAAATGTCAATTAGGAAGGCCCGCCCTGATAACTCAACTCCCAATCCACTTGTTCTTGGCCATTAATATTTATCGTGGGCCTGGCCCTGGAGCTGCAGCCCATGTCATCTGCAGTGATGTGGGCTAATGTTACCACTTCCTGACACGAGCTCGTACTCTGTTGTCTGTACGGCTTAACAGAAACGCCTGCAAACCCTTAATGCACAAACACACACCTAACACTGTCACACAGTCTAATCAAGCTGTCCACATACACACAGTGACACACAGCAGCACACACTGCCTCCTCAGCCCTCAGTTGTTCCAGGGCATTTTAATGGGAAATTAAAGGCATCCCTCATGTCTGTGGTCTGCGAACAGGAATGAGAGGGGCGACAGAGGATAAATCAGGCTCCGGGCTTGACAGCGCTCGCTGTCTCCTTTTACCCCTGGCTGTGTGTGTATATGTCCATGTCTGTGTCTGTTTGTACTTGCAACTGCTTTCACCCTAACAGACAGCGTTATAGTGTGTTAACACTTTGTCCCGCTCAATTTGTGTAATGGAGCCACCACGCTCGTATTAGAAGTTCACAGCAAGCTGTTTGCAGTTTTTGATTTCATATTCATAGAGTCTGCACATACTGCAAACGGTCATAAACTTCTAATGAAAGCAGCGTGAATCTCAGTTTAAAGAGAGTTTTGATTTAAATTGATTTTACTGTGGTTGCAGTTAGCATATACAGTAATACTACATTAGAATTATATGGGATGAGACAGGTGTGACTGTTAGGTTGCATTAAATGTATTCCTTTAATGTGAAAGAAGCTGTACTTTATAAAAACATTAAAAAACCCAGCTTTATTTTTTCTAAAGGAAATGATGAAGTTAACAAACACATATGTTCACAGTAAATAAGCTCCTCTGAGATAATAAGATAATTGGAGAAGGACAGGATGACATATAGTTGAAGCCTGAGGTCAAATTCCTAATTTGTATGGAATCCAGTTTCATACAAATTACATTTGAAGTGCTTCACAGAGCAAATGAAAAGCAAGACATACAGGAACAAAACGGACAGAAAGACAGTAGAAACACACACATATTTTCTCACAGGGAACTCAAGAGCATTTAGTAAGATAAAAACAGAATTAATTTTGCAGTTTTGTCTGCTAATGTATTATACATTGAAATGAGGCAGTTACTTAGACAAAGGCCGAATGAAGATGAAAAAAAAAATCTCTTGCTGTGGATAAAGTTAAAGCTTGTAGCGTTTCTCTTCTTCCTTTGGCAATTAGAGTACAGTAATTAGAAAGCATGCAATATATACATACACAATATACATACTGTTGGATGTGGTGCTTTCTGTCCTTTTCAAATGTTTGATTAAAACAGTTTTTCAGTCCAATGTAAGATTGAACAAATGTGTGTGGCAGAAATAAAAACAAACTAAATACAAATTTGAACGATTAAAATACAAAGAAATTATTCAAATTCTTAGCGTAAAGAAAGTGTTCATCAGATAAGCTGCTCCAGACCTTTGAAGCATAAATACTGAATGCAGTCAGACCAGGTTTAGAGTAAGCACCCGTGCTCACACAGTTGCAGGCAATAGAGGAAGCAGACAGGTGTAAAAATCATGAAGGCAGAAAGTTTAGGGTAAAACAGATCCCTTGAGGTCAAGCAGATGCAGCTAACAAGTCTTTTTAGAGGCTGTCTTTTAAAAAAAGAAGTTGATAATTGGCCCCCCAAATGCCACAGGTTGATTAGCGAGGCACAAAAAAGCTGGATGCATCATTTTGCCTTCCCTTCCTAAGTACTGATCTCTGGTCAGGAGTGCAGCCCGTCAGAAGCCGCTCTCTACTCCTGAGGTGAGTGTTTAATTCGACTCTAGGCTGCATGCTGTAATGCAGTCATCAGTACCACTCTGCTCGGACAGGAATTTATGAACACTTTGTGTCCCTCTGAGCTGACAGGGCCTCGGCATGAGTGTGTTTACGGTATTGCCCAGAAATGCGTGTCGCTTGTCTTTATCGCCTTTTTTTAACTGCATCCTATATCACCCCCCGTCCTGCCTTTTTATGACGAAACAAAACCAGGTTGCATATAGAGATTATATACTTACCAGAGAAAGTGGGGTCATAGAGGAGGGGTCCTTGTGTGCAGTCTGTTGGTTTTTACACACAGAGGTTAACAAGCAGGAGCAGCCACCCTCCTTCCTTCCCTCCCTCCATTCCTCCTCCGCCTCTCAGCTCTGTGTTTAAAAGAAACGCAGCAGGCATATCAGAAGGTTAAAATATTGCTAACTAAATATAAGAGAGCTCTTATTTCAATATGGTGAGAAGTACGGCACCGACTGAGGCCACTTGAACAGAGTAGATGTCAGCGCGGTAATATCGCTGGGCCATAACTCTCCACGGCCATCACTCATAGTCTCAGGGCAGACATAAGTGCATAAACACACATATATAGTGACAAAGCGGGATAAGCACTGACGCAAACACGTGCGCTGAAACACACACACACACACTCTCAGGACATAGGTTGAGCGACAATCAATGAATCTGCCATCACACGAGAGTTATGAGGGAGAAGGAGTGGGCATTCCCTGTGTGAAAATATTTGGACTGAAAATGAGATATAATTAATAGTTTGTGTAAAGAGGTGGAGAAATTGATGCCTTTATTACAAGAAGTCAAATCTGGGGGAGCTGAGCCTTTTGCCTCTTTTGGATGATCAGTGCAGCGAGCGTGAACTGCTCTCATACACACTTAGTCTTCCACAAACACACACTAAGCTTCTCGTCATAAACAGCGGTCTGATAAAGTGTTTACCAGTGGGTATGTGTGTGTGTGTGTGTGTGTGTTTGGACGGATCTAGCTAAAGGGAGTAAATCAGTTGTGTTGGAGGTGGAGGTGGTGTTGTCCTGCAGTGGAAGGTGAGATGTTGTGCTACTGTTTGTGTGTATGTGTGTGTGGTGGGGGTTTTTTAGGAGGAGGAGGGGGGGGGGAGCGTCTCCAGCCACAGATAATGATGTGATTCCAGCATGAGGCGGGCCGGGTGTACCTCGCCACCGTCCATTATGATGTGCGGCCCCCAGCCACCGAGGGGGCAGAGTGAAGGTGAGCCTGTCATATCGATCTTTTTAGTGCTAAAATATGAGCCACTTTACTCTGCTCCCCGGCGCAGTGATGTGAAAAATAATAACTCGAACCCAAATTAAAAATATTGATCGCTTAGGAGGTGTTGAGAGCAAATAAACACCCTCTGAAGGATTTTTATTCCCCCCTCTTACCCTCCTCCCTCCTCCGTCTTGTCCCTCCCCGCCCAGTGAAAGGGCCGGGTCATTGATGGTGGCTGAACTGTAAAAAAAATCCCAGCGTCTTGTTGCTCAGCGGTCTTCATAATAACCACCTACCAGGCTCTTGATGCTCTTTATTGTTTCCAGACACAAATCAACAAGCTTGCTATCTTTTCAGCGACTCTCTAACACTGATTGATCGGGTTTTGACTCCATAATCTGGCATTAGCTC
>JAQFJA010000003.1:4348274-4362456 GCA_029874485.1 Naso brachycentron
GACCATCTCCCTGTCAGTGACAGTTTATCACTTTTTCACACGAAATAATGAAGATCCCATAAAAAGAAGGAAAAATATGGCCCCTGTAATGAAAGCCAAGTGTGCAGTGTAAAATCAAATTAAATGACCTCTCACCCCAACATTTATTGATGGATTTTAATGGCAGCAGGTGTTGTCACAGGGGATATTTGACAACACGTAAATCAAAGCACAATTACAGGTGTGAGGGACAGTGAGAGGGACAGTTGGGGCCAAAGACCATATTCCCTCTTTTTTTTTTGCCCAGCTCAACTTCCTGCCTCTTAACTATCACTGCCTCTCTGATTTAAGAGGGTGCTGATCATTCGAGCAAAGTCAGAAATTTGAGCTCATGACAGGGTAGTTTTTACTCAGACACTTCCTCATCGTTCCTCTCGGATATTGCCGGAGCTGCATCACCTCCTCCACAACTTCCAAGGTCACTTTTGGTTGACAAACTACTCCTGATCTTCTAATGTCATGAGGCCTTGAACCAATACAAGCTGTTTTTTTAACCACTGACCAAGCAGAGCCACAGTGCATTATGCTTAATTGACCTGAAATGAAATGTAGTGTGAAATTCAGAACCGCTGGGTGTTTCATTCACCTGAGTGAATTACTTAACATTCACTTAAGTCAAACCATGGATACAAACGGCCATATGCTGCTCATGCCCTGCTGTTTAAACTGTGTTACACAATGGTTATCTGAGGTGTCTTACTTCCAAATGAACAGTCACACCTGTGACTGTCCAGATTGTCAATTATCAGTTGGAGCACTTTATACCGACGTCAGCATGTATTGCTAAATAAGCTATTGCGCACATGTTAACTTCACGATTTTTTTGTCTGTCTCCTGATATTGGCTATTCAAGATTAGCTTACTTCTAATACATCAGTATTTGTTGACATGACTTCCTATAATTAAAAAGAAATTCCAGTACAGAAATTCTTAAAAGATAAGGTGATTTAGAAACAGCGTTATCATTTCATAGTTTTCCAACTGCAATGTGTTCCATTTGTTACTCGACAACAATTCTTTAAAAGTTGGTTTAAATGTATAAAAAAGTATGACTGGTGGTTTCTTTTTTGAAGCCAAATATGTAAAGGATACATTAAACAGTGTTTCTGCCTGTTCCAGTATAAACTGCAAAACGCTACATTTTAAGCCCTGTTAATGACTCGGGGTAGAAGAAAACTTTGATACACATTTATAATCGCGATATTATGTTTTGCAATATTGTTTTGAGTCTCAAAAACACTGTATCAGTTTTTAATTAATAGTTACTATGCAAAGATTTGTGGCAGTGATTCATGTTGTGTTGCACAAAAAGTATTGCTATAATATTGTGATTCCATAAAAAATTTGCTTTGTTTTTTTAAAAAGCAAATTTTATTTATTTTGTGATTTGTTTTTTATACTATAAGTTTTCCTAAAACTAGATTGAAAAATCATTGCAATATATGGTCTTGCTTACACTATTGTAATATATCGCCATATATTGTAACCCCTGTATCTTGATACACATCGTATCACTACATTCTACACAGCCCTATTGATAACTAGCACAACCGCTACTGTGACTTTTCCGCTGGCACTTTAGGCTGAACATTCAAAGCATGCCGTGTTGATTTGCGTTTCCATTACCACTTTTACCGCACCGAGCTGCGCTGAGCCGCACCCGTGATGGACCTTCTTAGAGTTGGGCCAAAGCACACTGACCCCACCTCCAAGTGGGCTATGCTGACGTCAGGGGGACTCTGTCATCATTCAGCTTCATCTCTGTCAGCTTACCAAATCGGTGAGAAGTGATATCTTCACAGCGGCACAGAATTTGGTCACACGTGGTCAGACGGTTGCTCTGCTCACTCCGAACAGATGCACGATGCTGCGTTAGTTTGTCAGCAGCTTGACTGTCACTACACCGCGAGGATGAAACGGCAAGTTTACTACTTATGCTCGGTCCCTTTCTGACTGAACAACCTCTCCGAAATGATATTTTACAACTCTTCATATTAAAAACTAATAAAAATTCATCAAAGCAAGTCATTTGGTGCCTTTTAAGTCACAATATTAAGCTGAGAAAACATGCTTTGACAACATTTTGTCTCACTCCCTCTCTCTCTCTCACTGTCTCAGTCTCTTTTCCCCTTTATGTCTGTTTGTGCCTGCCCCACATAAATGTTTCCATGGTCATATCCCACGAATCAGCGGGGGGCATCATCAATTAAATGCACACCCACAAGCAGATGGCCCTGCTGTAATGGAAATGCAAACCTCTGCTATGCTGAGCTGATGTGCCAAGCCAGTCCAAGCCGAGCCAATCCAGCACATGTATATGGAAAAATGCCATATGTAATGGGTCGCCTGTGTGTTAAAGGATGTTACAACATTAGAGTGTAGGCTAATATTTTTCAACAAGCTCTGCATTGTTACTGGGTTTAGGAAAGTTTACACTTTAGTAATACCAGCCAAACTTGTTATTTGAGATGGCAGTTTGTTTGCCAAAGTCATTGGCATTATTCTGTTCCCTTAAAGCTTTTTCATTTCTAACATCAAAAGTGAAATACTGTCTGAAAATAAGAGAATAAATTAAACCTCCCTCTTGTCCAAGTATATATGCTTAATCTGCCAAACAGGCTGATGATAGAATGGAATAATGGTCTGAACTTACATTTTTCCTTATTGGGCATATAAAACTAGGACTGACTGCAATGCAAGAACGGAGATCATGACTGTAGAATATGCAGACTTTTTGCTTTTATCTTTTAGCGCATCATGTATGTAACCGTCAAAGGTAAAGTTCGGGCGTTTTTACACCTATAGTTGGTTTGCTTTGATTCTAACCACTTGATGAGTTAGTGGACTCAGTGCGTTTCCACCAGGATTCGGTTTGGTTTCACACAGGCAAAATGTCAAGCGAGAGAAAATGTATCAACAGAGGCCATGTGGGAGCTGTCATTTTATTTATTGGTCAAAAATGACGTCGTGGTCAAATCCCCTCTCCTTCAGCCGTTTGCTAAACATTTGAGCACTTCATGATAATATGTGTTTTTTGTAGCTGTCGGACTATATGGTCATCTGCCCCAAAATCAAGAAGGAAAGGTATTTTGTGGCTGCTCCAGGTCAAACCTTGAGTCATTTTTGTGTCACAGCTAACTAGTAGCTTCCTCAGCCCATAAAGCACAGTGCAGCTGGCTACAGGAGCAAGTTTAGTCCAAAAATGTGCAATTCTTCTGCAGCTGAGGCAGAACAAGGTCGAATTATTATCATACCACGAACAAACTGTACCAGAGTTCGTTTGTAACTGGACAAAGACCACCTCTTCAAACAGGTCTCATTCTGGTTGTTTAAGTCTGCACCTGAGTTTGACCACTGTGTTCCCCCCTACCCAAACCAATCTCACCAAGGGGGAAAACGAACAAGAGTTTGATATAACCCAACTAAACAAGGCAGGTGTGAAAAAACGCCCTTTGTCAGCTAGCTAGCTACAGCTGATACATTCTGCTAGCAACAGTCTCCTCAGCCAGCAAAATCAGTGCTAACCAGCTAGAAATGATAAGCCAGATTTGTTTCAACCTCCCCCTAAAGTGGAAATCTCTTGTTTCTAAAAATGAAAAAAAAATCATCTGAAGTGTTTATGTGTCATGTGAGAATGAAAAGCATGGATTTACGTGTCAGTAACCAAGGGGAGCTGGGCTTTGTAGGACAGTCAGTTACCAAAAATTTTAATCTTATGTACAGTTTTCAGTTACACAGTAACTAACCAAATTTTTTAGAACTTTCTATCGGCCTCAAAAATCAGAAATCGGTCAGGCTATAACACACACAAACACAATAAAATGCACACACTGGAGGAAGGTGTCAGTGGTTGGATGGTGAGATGGGGTGTACATTGGAGCGTGGGGTTGCATCCTCGGCTCAGCCATCCCTCATCCACAGTGTGTGCGTCTCTCCTGTGACCCCAACACTGTGAGTTTGATGAATGCAGCACATCTGCCCTCCTGAACCACTGAGACTCCGTCTGGGAGGCCCCTCTGCCTGAAAGTAATGGCTGCTGTTCTACACCACTGACACATAATCACACATACACTCAAACACTCAGCGCGTCATCGTGGAGGCACAACTGGACTTTGGCTTGTTTATACATGTGTACTCAACAGTGCGGTGAAGACAAACAATGCATACGTAGTCAGACATGGAGAACATAAAAATGTCAGCGTAGATGAAAGACTGTAGTTACCTTCCGCTGATATAATAATATTCATGCGGCATCAACCTCCCTCCTTTCTTGTCTCCATTTTATGAGGACGTCCTTCCAAATAATACCCATGTGTACTGCGCCATTTCCATTTATATTTCGTCATGCAGCCCGTCACATATTGCTGCATGTAATACACCAATGTAATGTCATTAACGTCAAGCTGCCTATACAACCAATGTCAGACTCACACTGCCTAGACTGAAATCTTCACCAGGCCATAATTGTAATCTGGTGTTTGAAACATGTACAATAGCCCAATTTACCACTAAACAAACATGTCTCGTCTTCATCACCACGTCTTGCTGTCTGAAAGGAAAGGATGGATCTAGTGCAAGGTCCTCCTGGGGTTGCCAGGATACGTCGCTGTCAGTCTCTCAAGGAGGCAGTCATGCAGGTGCCCAAGCTACCTGTTCATCTCCCAGATAATTAATGTGTACAAGAAGCTGCTAATTGCACTTTTCACTAATGATTTATGGGTTTTGTGAAAGGGGGGAAATTGGGGGATGTGTGTGTGTACACTCAAGTGAGTGAGTACAGCTGGGTGAGGAGACATGATTGATGAAGAGTGTGTGGATTCACTGTCAGTGTGAAAAGATAGACCCACAATAGGACAGGGCAAGTAATACACACGCACAACCGGTCAGCTGCTGTCAATTTTTTTGCCCGGGTAGGGGACATAGGAATAAGTAAATAAACCGAAAGACAGGTCCTCCTGTGTTTTTCCTAAACTTTGATTTGGCTTTCTCTTATCCACCCGTCACTGAGAATGGCGCCTAATGATATTGATCATATTGAATTTTGGGTTCAGGTATTATCAGGCAAGAAATTAATCTAGCTGAATCACAAGAGGCTTCACATTGTCCTTAAACTGTCTTGACATGTGAGTATTTGTTTGGAAAAAAACTTTGTTTTGTTCACAACACAAATATAAAGTTTGAAGCCTAAACACAAACAGTTTAACTTGGAATTACAAAAACTTTTCAGCAGACCCAGAACTGCTCCAGACAGTGCAGACTCTCCGTGGTAGTCAGTGTTACTGGTGTTACATGGTGTGTGGGCATGCTGCAGTTACATGACTTGCCCAAGTAGTTTGAACTTGCAGCCTGTCGCCTGCATTCAGTCACTGCCTGCAATGTTTCAAACTGATCTGCTGTTTAAAACAAAAACCAAAAGCAAAAACAAAAAAAAAGTCAAAAATGACTTAATTTGTACTACAGGTCTCTACAGATAATGTCATTGACCAGTATTTTTGTAGTAATACTGACGTTCTCACAAGTTGATTTACCTGTGGGAAAGTTTTTCTTCTTCTTCTTCTTCTTTCTTTTTTCCCCACTGTGGCTTCCCTACTGAAGAGTTTGTGTAAAACAACTTTCAGAGAGGACTGGGTGCAAAAAAAAAGTTAAAAAAAACAAGTAGTAATTTAAACTCCTCCCTTTCCTCACTCCCATTTTTTCTTCTTCTATTCACAGCTTTTAGAGTATGACAAAGAGCTGTCGGTGTTCAAGGATCGGCTGCATGAACTGGAGATCTCTTTCCCACCCAGGTATGAAGCCACCTTTCATCACACACCACACCCACGCATTCACACCACTGACATCTACAACACAATACTACTGTTTGGTTTTCTGCTACTTACTGACATTCCTGCAATGATCTCAGGTCCTGAATGTTTTTAGACACTTTAGCAGCTACTGTTGAATGGATTGACTTAAAGTTTCATGCAGACTTGAAGGATAAAGGTCAACTTTGGTTTTGAATTGTTTTGTTTGGCCAGTGCCACTTTTCTCAAATCAGTTTATTGGAATAATTCAAAATCACCAAATTCAGATGCATAGTTACCACAAAATGACAAAATAAAGATAGCATATACAGAGGAAACCCTCAAGCTTAAGTTTTTACCCCCGGGGGACCAACACATGTTGGTAAATGCAGTCACTTTGCTGACCAGATCGTGGCCATAAGAACTCATTATTAATATGTAAAATTGGAAAGAGTCAATCACCCCCTTATTGTCCAAAATGGTTTTTTGAAAGCTGTTGGATCTGCCTTTGATGGGTACCACTTGATAAGTGTGATTGGATATGGTCCCAAACTGCTCCCATGTGTACGTTTTTTCATATGTGTGTGAATGGTTGTGTGTTGCTGCTCGAACGCTTTGGGCAGCATTGATATTCCGTCTCAGTGGGACTTGGGGGAAACCAGAGCGGGTGGTCTCCTCTCCTCTTCCTCAAACAAATGCATTTGCAATTAGCCCTTTCAGAGGAGAGGGAGGGCAAACACGCGGCCGGCGTGGAAATATGTTTCGGGAGCAGCGCGTTAATGGCGCTTGACCTTTGCCGTCGGTTGTGACTCAATCAGTGCAGATAATGAAACGCTGTAATCAAACAATAATTACTTGATAAACTGCTCTAGTGGCAGGCGCAGGGCGGCGGGGGATTTTAGTGTGTGTGTGAGAGAGAGGGCTTGAGATACATAGAGCTATCAAAGCGTGTGTGTATGTGTGAGTGGCTTTGAGTGTGAGTTTGAGATTGTGTGTCTGAGTGCATGTGTCAAGGTTCTGCCAGTCCCTGTTTTTTAAATGACTCTGTGTCTTAATCAGGGACCCCATTTACATCCCTTTGCATAAGTGACAGGTGGATTTATTGTCCTTTTACACTGGCTGACTTTTGCACCTATCCATATAATACTGAATCATCTCTCCACAGGGAGGAATGAATGTACTGCTGTGGAAGAATACAAATGATTTCCACTTACTTGAGGTGATGATGAATCAAAGAGATGAAACCCGGGAGCAGCATATGAAATTTGATTTGATCTACTCTGTGTGCGCGACAAACCACATCATTGTCAGCCTTGTAATGGGTAGCAGTGGCCTAGTTAAACTTAAACAACCCCCTCCTCCCACTTTACACATACACACACCCCGCACACATGTACTGGTACCCCTCCCCCTGTCAGGTCTGCCTTGTGCTCCTTGAGCAATCAAGCCTCAGCGATTGTTCTCCATCACATAGCCTGCTCCGGACCAGCCCCTCACCATCTGTGAGGTTATTACTCTTTTTAATGCAGGCCATCAGAACACACCCTCACCGACACACACACTCATGCACGCACACGGCTCACTTTTGTTCAGATCTATAAATCAATACTAGTCACAAACATTTAATCTTCAGGTTAATTCTGTCTGTTGCCCTGTGCTGGATACTAAGTTGTCACAAAATGAGACATGTGGTCAAGGATGAACTAAAGATTGGATGAGACAAAGTGACACAAAGCCACAGAGTGATGTACATATGTACCAATAGGGACGATGGAGAAGATTGTATCACCAGCTCTTTATTTCCACCATATCTTTACAATGGAGGCACCCATGGCCAGCTGCTGCCTTTCATTTTTTGGAATGGACACCCAGGTTTGCCAGACTTACATCTCTGTACCCACATATACACACAGGAATTCTTCCCCCTGATTTGCTGCAGGGGCTGCAAGCTGTAAAAAGCATATCTCTTCACTTTCAAAAGTTGTCTGTCAAAGTTGGCCGTGACAGGTCTAAGTGCTGGGGCACCGGGGTGAGGAATTTGCCCAGACCTTGTCACAGTGGGACCTGGAGCCAGTCGGCTGCTGTAGAGCGATTCATACACACTCGTACACTGGAGCCCGTGTATGGTCACTGGTTTTCTCAACCGGTTTATTTGAGAGAATAAATGTGTTTGATCATCAAAACCTATCATTCATTTAGACACAGTTTCTCCTCTGCTCAGTGCATTTGACTGCAACAAGCCATTAGGTCATTATCTTTCATCATCATAGGATGCAGAATGGCCATTTGACTGAAAATAATGGTAAGTTTTACTATACATTATGGTACTTTTGATTTCATATTAGGAATGGCATAACTATGGTAATATCCCCTAAAACATACTATGGCACCAGTAACTTATTCATGTATTTTGATTGATTCAGGGGAAAGCTTTTAGTACTCCTCTGATCTGATTTCTTTGCCCTTTTTTTGTACGAGATCGATGCCAAAATTGAATCGGGACCCCAGCTTCAGGAGGAAATGCAGTGGACAATGAGAGAGCAGTGGAAGAATGTATTCTGCCTGTAACATGGTTACGTGGAATAGCCTATGAGGGAGATTTTGAGTGGCATCAGACTAGCGGTACAACTCCATCAGCGGACGAATCATGAGTGATTTCGAAGCAGGGAGATGGTGTAAAAGTTGTGCCACACTGCTGGAAAAAAAGTTGGAAAAAGCCTGGAGTTGAAAAGACAGCTGCTGTCAAATGGGTCTGTTTCAAATTTTGAAGAGAGGAGCCATGGTACAGATATGTACCAAACATCTGGGTTCTAGTGAGATAAAGCCACTGTTAGTAAAATATTACAGAAAGCTATTACTGTAAAATCACGTATGCAGCTTGGAGAATGTGAGCACAGAATATGAAATCTGTTGTCTCTCATCCTTCATCAACTGTTGTTGCATTGTGTTTGAGCAAGGAGCTTAAATCACAACTGCTAAGGACACACAGCTCTATTGATGTTGATGGTTTTTCTGCTTAGATGTGTGCAATACTCAGTTCATCTGTGTATGCAGTTCTTGTAGTCCTGGTCAGATGTTAAAATCAATGGACAAACACACCAATCAAAAAGAAGGCATATTAGAGTAAGGACACATATTTCAAACATGGTACTAAGAGTCATAAATCATTTTAAACAGACTTAAAAAAGACTAAGTGCTTTATTTTGACAATCTGCGGCGCATAGTCTTAAGTACAGAGCGCTAGTTCAATTAGGTTTCCCACAAGTCTACTTTGCTACTTAGACAGCGCATAATCTAAACCAAGAGTGAGGTGCAAGACACAAAGTGGTTGGATTTAGCTCCTTAATTAATCATAGGTCTGTTTTGGGCATAACATGGATTCAACCAATCACTGTGTCGTCTCTGATTCCCCTAAAAAACAGGTGATCTTGAACATATGTATTGCTATTTAGATAGCGGAGACGATCAGTCAGAAGTGAGCGCTGTGACACTGAGGAAACAGATCTGCTCATGCACTAGGTGAAAGCATTTCAGTGTATAATCTACAGGAGTAGCAGTCATCTCAATCAGACTTAGTCTGTTTGATAAGCTCCATGATTTTACTGCATACAGTAATGACAACACTTGCATTGTGCTGTGTGCTATCTTTGTGCCGGCTAGAAGACAGGGCCCTAATAGTCTGCAGCCATGCTAGTAGCCCTGTCAAGTTGTATTTAGTCTCAGTGTTTCCTTAAGCTAAATTCTAATGTGGACATGCACTCAATGACAATGTTAAATTATTAATGCTTAGCATGTATATTGACCATGTTCACCATCTTATTTTAGCATTGCATGCTAACAAAATTCACACATGCTAGCACATTTTGACCTAATGTGGCACTAAAGGAAAAGCAAGGGGATCTCAAAAGTAGATAAGATTTATTTTCTGTGCTAAACGTTTTGACCGTCCAACCAGTAGTTTCTTGAGATATTTAAACCCTATGTGTTGGACCGATTGACCAACGTTGCCTTCTCTGGAACACTGCTATTAGCACAACTTAAAGTAAACAGCCAGTTCAATACACCTAAATGCAACAACAACAAAAAAAGGATTAATAGCTGAATTAAAAGTTCATCAATAACCCGCCACCTTACTTCATGCCGATTACATGGACACAAAGTGTAATGTGAGTTGGAAAGACCAGCTGACCACTTAAGTGCCAACAATATACAAAAACAGAGTTTTGGAATTCATTAGCCCAGTGGCAAACGTACTTATTGCCCTGGCATTTATTTTTCCCATGCTTGGGAAAACAACTTGAAATACATACTAATAGAAAGGTGCCAGAGGAGCATGGCCCATGTGTCTGTGTTTGTCAAGTCTAGACATGGAAAGAAGCAGGGCCTGGCCTAGGGGTCAGGAGGCCAGCGAGAAGGCAAAAGCTGATGAACAGTTGTGTCTTCAGTGTTTGGGAAGCACACTGGGACCAACCTTTGCACGATAGCATACGTCTTCCAAAGCTGCAGGTCTACGAGGGCAAGCCTGAAATAGGGGTGGGAATCTCTAGGCACCTAACAATTTGATTCGATTACGATTCAGGGACCTACGATTATGATGCATCTTGATTTTGTCTTAGCGTGGTACAGTGTACATATAGCGTGACTCTTGTCCAGTTCACTTTTGCAATCAAATTTGTAGAATCCAGAGTGTTTCCAAACTTTTAAACCCACTCCGTGCTTTTCGGATCTCGTGGTCAGCCATGTTCCTGTCTTGTTTTTTGAAGTGCTTCCCGTAAACTGGCCAGGTGCACAACGCTGCTATTCCGTTTTCCGCCTTTTTTGTTCCGTCTAATTTATGTTATATAAAATTACGATCATCAGTACTGGGCGTCGATTCAGAATCACCCACGTCAAATCACGATGCATCTAAGAATTGATTTTTTTCCCCCCTTCGCTAGCCTAAAAGTGACGTGCCTGCTGGGGAAAAATACAACATTAACACTGTCCTGAGAGAGGAAGGGGGAGGTTTGAAAGCTGATGACTCAGAATGACTTTGCCCTTCATATGAGAGAAAATTTTGTTCAAGTGACACAAATGGCTACCTGCCAGTTCCTCAATAACTGTTAATAAGTACATGCGAGAAAATTGTCAGAGCAGTGGAGAATTACTTGAGACTGGTTTGAGCCCATAGGAAGTGCTCACACAGATGGCTCTCCAGTACACAGTAACTGCCTTTGTTCTGTGAATAACACTCTTCACAACACCCCTGGCCTCTGAAGGCCTGTACGCATGATGTCACCCTCTCTGCATGTGTATTTGACTGAGAATACATTAGTCCTATAGCTCCGCTGTTTGCATCTTACATGAACAAGGCTTGTTGTCCTCTGCTCCGTGAACAACCATGCTGGAGGCGCGTGACTCCATTAACCGTTTGGTTAAAGCACTGCGTCCGAGCTGCCATAAGTGCATGGCTCGTGTTGGCTGAGCGCGGCCACAGGATTTAGCGTTACAGCCTAATCTACTGAACAGGAACATTGTTTTACAAACATCAGCGCATCCATCATTCTAACGACCAGAGAGCCTGTGAAAATGATGAGGGGCCATTGTGGCTATAATAGCTGAAGATTGTCCGCTGTCTTGTGTCATTGCCTCTTGTCTGAGATGATGCCAGTGAGAGGGAGGCTTTGTTCAAAACAATCTTACACGGAGAGGATTAAATGGATGCCATCTGTGTCTTCTTGTCTTCATTTAGAGCAGCTAAAGGCAGAACATGTCATAGCTGAACCCCAGCAGGCTGTGAGCCATGAGCTACTGATGGCATTTCACTCTGTTTGTACTGCACTGACTATGCCAATGTTGTGCTTGCGAGCCTCCCAGCTCTACAAACTGAAGCAAACATTCAGCTTTATTGATAGCATTTGGCTGATCTCTTTGTATTTGTGTGTGTGTGTGTGTGTGTGTGTGTGTGCGCGCGCGCGCGTGTGTATGTGTCTATTGCGCCTTGCCAGACATCCCCTGACAACGGCAAATAAACATAGCTGTAGAGACAGCGAGTTGTTCGAAACTCACACCTTCTGACTTTTTAGCCAATCAGCCAGGCAATGGCCATTCCAACGTCCCATGATGCTCTTTACCAATCTTGACCTCATGCCACTGATACTGTGAGTCTTATCTTTGGCTTCCTGCCCTACCCAAATTCTCAAGTTTATATTGGCCTCATTAAATAAGCACCTAAATAGCCCACTGTTTGGCCTGTCACTTATCTGTCATAAAACAAGGTGATTGCTTCTGATGGGGAGATAAGAAAATGTGGGACAGAGTGGGACTGGGTTTTAGATTCTGTGTGTACAAGTTGGTAACTTTGTCTACCAACAAAACCTTAACTTGTCCTTAATACACAGCCTTTTGATTGTTTGAATCTTGTTTATCTTTTTATCAAGTGTTATTTAAATAAAGTATATTTGAATACAGCAGCTTGTACAGTACAGTAATGAATGTCAAAAGTGCCCCTCCCTCTTCTGGGCGAGGCTGAGTGACACACTATAGGGAGGGCCTCTGTTCACCTCGTCAGTTTTTACTGTTGCAAGACCAACAAGGTGACTCCGGCGGAGCACATGTGAATTGTGTCAGCAGCCAGGTCAAACATTAAACCCCAAACCAAGCATGAATGAGTGAGCTCTCAGTGGGTGCCAGAGGGTCTCGACGTGCAGCTGAAAACACGTTTCATCTGAAGTTTGGTCAATAACACAGAAGAATTGAGGAACAAGCGTGAAAGCTGTGTTCTTATGTCAACTTTACACAAGAGCTGATTACCATAAAACACAACGACTAGGTCAAATACACCTGGCTAGACAATATTTCAGTCAGGCCTTCAGCAGTGTGTTTCTATCCTACGCTGATTACTCTTGAGCATTTCCGCAGTATGTGAGCTTAATATGTTACAATAAATTAAGTAGTTTCATTTTTTAAACTCGGCCTCCTGGATACACAGTTGGCGTTGGCAGCACTGTGTAGATCTTTCTAGCTCTGTCGCTTTTTCTCAAAATCAGCTGCAGGATAACTCAAAACAGAAACAGATGCTGTGTCCCGTGTATATTTGTAGGCTAATTTTTACACATTATATACAAGTACACATTATATACAAATACACATTAATTTTTACACATTATATACAAGTACACATTAATTTTTACACATTATATACAAGTACACATTATATACAAGTACAAGCATACTTCATTTTATTTTTACATTCAACTGTGACTTCACTTTTAACTTAAAGCAACACTATGTAACTTTGACTGCGACCCACTGCTTCGAGAAACGAAACTCAATGATGCATGTTAATACATCGCACAAAACAGCAATTTTTGAAAAACTGGGTCATATTTTACAGAGAAAATGCCCGCTGGTTTTCCCTCTCATGTTCGATGACTGCTCTGTCTGTCTGCAGCCTTGTATTTTAGCGGAGCTGTCACCAGCAACAACTGCTGCTGCAGTTGCAACTTCAGTCTGCAGGAAGCCTACATGTTGCTTTCAGGAACCTCCGTGAATCACAGATTTCTAATGGTTTTTACCTCTTTTAATACTTTTCCCCTCGTCCTGGAAAAACACCGTGAAATCTGAGAAGCTGACAGCCATGTCTGTTTTGATGATATATATTGTCCGAGACTTGTAATTCACTGAGTGGTCTCACAAAAAAACGTTTCTTTACTTTACTGTTTGACGACAAAACTTTCTTTACAGAAAAAATTATGTTTTAAACAGCCAACCATCATATGTGTGATTCAGGGCACAAGCCAAACGGAATCAAAAATAATTTGTCCCTCTCCATTGACTAACATTCATATTTTTTTGACTTGGGCAGTCTATGCTGGGAAAACTCCTGCTTGTACTGTAATATTACCTTGTACTTACTTAAAAAAAACACGGAAGATCTTTTTGATGTTGTGTAGTTGCCATTTTTCCTCCTGAATGAGCGTGTTATTCTCGGTACAGGTTACGTGACCTGGCGACTCTAAGTTGAGCGTGAATGGTTGTTTGTCTCTGTGAGCTGAACTCTGCCCATCTCAGTGTCGGCTGGGATTGCCCCCCCTCCCTGCAGAGAAGAAGCAGTTACAGATAATAGGTGGATGGATGTTACTTAAAATCTGTAACAATAATTATCTTATTAGGACAAAACTGAACGGATTCTTTAAAATGACTCAAACTGTCAAACATTGCTGTTGATGTTATCCTCAGGATCAGTTTAAAGGTTAAATGGCAGCGTTAACTTTGATTCTACATATCAGGAGTCCAAAATGAAATAGTTTTCCAAACATGAGCTCCAAGATATAATACCTGTTGTGTGTGTGTGTGTGTTTGTGTGTGGGTGTGTTTTG
>JAQFJA010000003.1:4384009-4402245 GCA_029874485.1 Naso brachycentron
ATTCCCACTCACATTGCTGAAACTTCGTTAGGCCTGTTACATCATGAAAACACATTACACACACAATTGCTGATCTCATATGTATCCCGATTTATTTATGGGATAATTTTAAAAATCATTTTTTCTCCTCCCAGTAATCAATATATTTTTATTTGGCCTATTCCTTAATGTTAGAGCATACGGCGATGACACAGCGTTATATTCGTTTCCAGAACAACAGCAAAGGTGAGCCGAGAGCAGCCAAAAGTGAAACATGGGGAACAATCTCTGCCCACCAGAGATACGACCTGCCTCCTTACATTTTAAATCCAAAGTATGGACACTCTTTTTGTTTTTGCGTACTTCCAGGAAAGACAGAGCCAGATATGACCAAAGCTGTATACAATAATAAAATCACACATAACAGCGTTGTGAAAACCAGAAATAAAATGACTTCACTTGCATTTTATTGAAAAAAACATGAAGTGCACATTTCTTCTCAAGAAAAAAATGTTTATTTGGTTCTGTTGTACAAATGAGTGATTTAAGTCAAACTTTGTCCAACGCATCACATGAGACTCTCCTGCTACACTAACAGGAAACTCCAGAGCAAGATGGCTTCCTCGTTGAGTATCAGCAGTTTTTCCTTTAATTTATCTTGACAATCTGAATCTTGAAGGTCTTGTTACCATCAAGGAGCTTCTGTTAATTCATCATTCTTATTTTGACTTGTCATAGCAGGAAAGCACAGCGGAAATGACTAAATTGACCTATTTAACCATTAATTATCCTTATTTTATTTGCAGTACAATGCAGCCATCAGTGTTTTGCATCAGGGGCACCAATGTTGAACTGGTCAATAAAACAAAAACAAAACAGACCCGCTCAAATTTGTTTTTTATAATATTTTTTGCCTGAACTCATGGGACACCAAGTTCAAAATGACTCAGGGGAACCGCTGATTTAATTGACTTTTAAAATTACATAATGGTTTATTTTTTTTAAGCCATCTTTTCGAATTTTATGAAACCTCTGAAACCTCACTCTCCTCAGAGGCATTAAACACACCAAAGGAAGGAGCATGAACCCAGTAAAACCACTAGATGGCAACCTGCGTCAAGGAGAGGGACAAGAAACTGCACAAATATCCTGGTTTTGTGTCCGCACTTTGAGCGGACGGCACCCTGAAGTCTCTGCCATCATGCAAGTCATCAGTTGTGAGCTGAGGCTGCATAATTAAGAGTTAATCTGGTAAAAAGGAACAAATGAGGTGTAACATTGATCGCAAACCCTGTAAAACACAAATAAAACAGCATGTCATACTCAGTTGAAAACAGTACAAAGACAACATATTTAATGTTTCACCTAAACCTGACTGATTTTTCTAAATATATGCTTATTCTGAATTTTAAACAGGCAGCTCATGTAATACAAGTTGGGAAAGGAGCAGAAGACCAGGCCGGGAAATTCTCCTGTTTGGAACATTTCACAGGTTCATTGTTAACAGGTGATAGCATCGTCATTGCTTATGAAAATAATTCTTTGAAGGCTCAGTCGTTTGGTCAATATAGTTCATTCTTATTTACAGAATGTTTTACAAAGTGTCCACACCTTTTTTGAATCAGGGTCATACAATTTGATCCAACTTGACTTTAGATGCTAAAAGCCAACACTTGGTCCAGTCATGTGTTCAGGTGAGAATTTATTTGAATATTTTAGTCATGACTTACGGTAAAGCCACAATTAAATATTAATAGTTAAATATTAAATCTGAGTTTGGTTTGGACATACAATAATATGAAACACAGTCCACATTCATTCAGTTTGTTCTTTAATTTTAGTCTCAGGCTTTCTGGGATTTGAAAATAGGACTTTAGCGCCCCTCAGTGGTTTCATTTAAAAATGATTAAATGGATGGTATGACATAGTCTACACACATTTTCAAAAGGAGTGTCTTACTTATACAAAATTATACAAGTGATGCTTTAGAATTAACCAGACACACGTTTAACTTCCAACTTATTCTCATTTGACATATTTTGGCAATGAACTCATTGTGCTTTCATGTTAAAAACTTTATAGTAAAATATAAATTTCATTAGCAAGTACTTGACTGTTGATTCTTTATAGGAAACAAACTAACACATTTTAAGGGTTCCAACATTTTTAGTAGGCTGAACAGCTATAAACTACAAAGCCTGAGACTGTAACTATAAAAAGTGCTTGTATAGTGTTTTTTATGTGGCTTACTCTCAGACCAGCTGGATGCCACAGCAGCTCAGTGTTTGCTGCAAAGAGGTGTGTTGATCCAAGACCTTGAAGCGGGAGGTTTAGTGCCTGGGCCTTATCTCATTTCAATTTTCCTCTCTCTGTATTCAACTTTTCTCCTGAAGTTCAAAAAGTCAAGCGAGATAAGTAACAAAAATGTTTAAAAAAAAATGTGAAAACAAGTGTGAAGTTTGCTTCGTGTTGAGTGGCACTCTGCTGTCATTGAACCACAAAAGTTTTTTATTCATTTTGTCTGCGTTCCCTGTTATTTGGCCATTTAGAAATCAGAGAGTGAAAGCTCCATTACAGCACAGATCAGGGAGCAATAACTTGGGGGAACTGGAAGGTTGGGGGGGTAATTGACCAAAGCTTAGAAAAACATTGTTTTTGGCCAAACTCTCAGGCAGCCTATTTGTTCAGGCCCAGACAGCAGAGAGCCGTACCTTGAAGGATACTTGAGGATTTGGGAATATGATCCTCTTAAATTTCCCTCAGATACCTCGGGGAACTCTGCTTTAATAAAGGCTGCGTTGTCATTTTTATTGCTTTGTGTTTGTGACATGAGCAGCAAGAAGGAAAATAACCTCACGAAACCAAGACTGGACAGCATGATGCATCCATGATGCAGCCGTGACTCAATCTGGCAAATACATTGATTCATTTCTCATTCCATCATGTTCTGCATGTGTACTTGACACAATGAACAGTCACATGCGTGGCGATTTTTAATATCGTAGTATCTGATGGGAAAGAGCATCAGATTCATGATGTCTTGACAGAGGCTGACCTTAGAAATTTGCGTTTGATTTAATTCCCCTGTGAGATGAAGGGAAAGCAGCCACTTTGAGGTGCTGAGATAACACACAAATACTGCAGCCTGGTGCCCCAAGTCATCTGTGCAAAGATCTCATCAGGTGGGAATTCATGAATGCAAGAAACCATGTGATCAATAAATGGCTGCAATTGATGATCCATTTATATACTGTGCATCTATAAATGCAGCTTGATGACTGAAGATGTGACTTTTCTGAGGAAATAAAAAACATTTGACTCCAGATGTCATTTTAAATCAATGGCATGACTGCTGCTTTCTCAGAATTGCATGATTTCTTCCTGGTGATAGTTAAAGGGTTTTGATGTTTTCCTATATTACAGGAAAATGACATGGTGTTTTGACATACATACATCATTTCAGAATAGCCAGAATAAAAAGTGAAGGTATTCCTTTCAGCATTGAGGTTTAACATGAACAATAATTAATCTCTCTGGTGGAATGCTGATTTGAAACGTGTGAAAGCAAAGCTGTGGAGGCTTGAATTCATATGAATTCACATGTTTAAGGCATCATCATTCTCTGTGTGCTTGGCAGTTTGTGTGCACTCCTGAAGTGCACTGACCGATGCCTGTTTAGCTTATCAAGTTTATTTGACCTCTCGGCAAAACTAAAGGTGTATTTAAAAAAATCAAGACACATTTCCAGGAACATATTGCGAAGTGGGCTGTGAAAGATGGATGAAACAACATGGACACAATCAGTGTCTACTTAAAGCAGCCTGTTTTATTGAGTTAGGATCAGTTGGGCCTTCTACAGCTGCATTGCTACAAACTTGCATTTTGGACCTGCTTTCAGTCATGCACCACTTCTCTGAATGTTTCGGTTGACATAATCATTTGACATAAAGTTCTGGAAAGCCAAAAGTCTTGATTAAGACTGTTATGGCTGAATATGTGAATGGCTGCTGATTAGCAAATTGCAGGTGTTTCTCACCTGAAAGGCTTTGGCTCATGTTAGCACAAATTTAATGTTTGATGTGGCAATGTGAAGGGCAAGAAATCTGAAAAGAAGAAGACTTGCACACTGACTGATTCACAGCCTTCAGTCGTGAAAACAGGTTAGAATGTAGATATCACTTTGTCTTCGTCAGATTGAAAAGGAATATTTGATTTACTTGTCATTCACCCAAAACAAAAAAACAAACAACCCCCCCCCCCAAACAAACAAACAAACAAAAAAACAGAAAAAGGACAAATTAATATATGTAGTCATTGTTTGGCTGTTGGCTGGAAAACTGCACAGAATGAATGACTGACAGCTATTTTCCTCTCCTGTTATGTGTTTGGCACATATTAAGGCAGGACCATTTATATGTGCCCTTATCTTTTGATCAGTTTGGTTATCCATCTTCAAACTGACTAAAGCCAGAGTAATCAAAACCACATTTTATAGGTGAGCAAAACAAAGGAAATGAACATTTTTAATGGGCTGATGCCTTTATAGATCCTGTGTCTGGATGACTGCGCACACAGATTTCAGCTAAGACAGTAAAAATCACTGTGACAGTGAGCTCAGACGCATGGGGCGTTTAATCTGATGGATCAGCAAAAGTTTGACAAATGCCACAATGTGTTTTCATCTGCAGGGGGAGCCACTGCAGCAAAGATCCTGCATCCACCTTCTGTGGTGTCTCTGCTCTCTCTCTCTCTCCCACACACACACACACACACACACACACACACAAAGTGGCGCTTACACACTGGCGGCCATGTGGATACACACACAGGGAGCAAAGTGGCTGACTTTGATCTGATGGCAAACAGAGAACGAGTTGCACACTCAGTCATTGGTTGTGGCTCACCAGCACTTCCTTAATGTATATCAGTGCTGTTTATGGTAGGAGAGGAACACAGATCAAAGTGCTTTAAAACTAAATGTTGCTCATGGAGGCCACTGCAGATGACAATTTATGTCTTTAGTTGTGTGTGTGTGGTCTCTGAAATGCTTTTACAGTAAAAACAGATGTTGACGCTATGTAGAATTTGGCCTAAACTTAACATGAAGATGAAATGACGGCCAGGCACTGCACCTTAAGTTCACTGTGGAGGGTACAGATATCATATTGTGAGCCACACAGTACAATTCATCAGATAGATGGGAAATGTCCAGCCTGTTTTCCTAAATGGTTCAGGAATACAGTGTGATCAGTTGTATTTAAAGTGGCGCTAAGATCCAATTGCATCCGGATGAGCAGAGTAATTGAAGGCATAAAGGTAAATCTTTGTGTTGACAATTAACAAACTTAAAAAGTTCTGGCTAATGTCTTAACAAACAACTGCTGATTCACACACCCAGCAGACACAGGGCAGTGTTGTCTTTTTTTTTAGTCTTGTTGTGTTCACATGATTAAAGTTATGTTGAACATTTACTCGTTTTAGCTCTTTATTGGTCTCAACCACTTCACGACAAAAATACCTGGCTCCACTGTGTTCATTAGCCAGTCTTTAACTGTGTCTGCTGTGAGAGGCTAGCTGTGTTACATCTACCTTCATAAAACTAAACACTCACATCAAGATGTTGGCTGGCTGTCTGACTGAACCAACTGACGCTGTTGTGCAAATTCACACTTTACAAGAGCTAGCTCAAAGTTTAGTTTTCACAGATTAAAATGAACTAGTTCAAGTTCTCAGTTCACATTCAGAATTTTGAAATAAGTTCACAGTCCCCAAAATGAACTAGTTCACGGTGATTAATTAAAATGAATTGCTCTGAGCTGTTATTTTTCATTAGAACCTCCTCCTATCCATCCATCCCGAACACCCAGTGCTACAGCCCACTGTAGAATCACAGACAGATTACTTTTAAAAGCCAAGAAAAACAAAGTGAGCATATGTTTTAGCACTCAATGTGTCATGCATGCAGAAAGTGAAAAAAGAGCTGAGCAAAGGAATACTGTAGATGCTGTAGACATTTTATTCAGCCTGCACGAACCAAATTATTACGCAGCAGTTCAAAAACATAAAATACATTCAATACGATTTCAAGAGAGCTGGTCCAGTGCAGGCTCCACCGCTGGCTTTACAGTCACCAGCTGAAAGATATGCTGTGAGTAACGTTTCTTCACTTTTCATATGAACTTCAAATATTCATATGAAGTCCCGGTACCTGTGTCTGAATTGCCTTCACTAACCATCTCGCATGGCGCTCGCTGGCGATGTAAAACACTAAACACAAAGTCAGAGTCACAATATAGGTCATATTTTCACATCTAATGTAACACCAGGTTGAGGCACCAGGTGACATGCTTGCTCGCCAAGTGTTATTTTTTATTATGAGCCTATATTAGCATAGCAATATAACAGTTATGTAATATAATGTCATATTTGCACAGCATTATACCACAGGTGTGTTTGTTGGAGAACATCATACAAACAGTTTTGGAAACAAAGAGTTTCAGGACTGGAAAAACAATAAATGACACATGACCGAGAAAAGATCATAAGTCGGAGCGTGGTGGGATAAGCAATGACATCAAAGTTGTCTGCAACGCTCTGTTAGGATGACAGCCAGTAAATGAACATCAGCAACTGTGATTCACATCAGCCCTTGTTTAAATGTTTATGCAGCGATGTGGCAGCAGTGATTTAGTCAGAACAGTCAGCAGATTATAACACTGGTTCCCTGGAGGAGTCTGGATTCAGGGTGTTTTGATTTAGCTTTTTGTGTTTAGCATTGAAATGAATTATATGCCAATCACGAAACATTAACCTTTTCCTAAAATGTTAATGTCTTGAAAAAAAATCATGGTTTAGAGTATTCTGAAAAGTTCATTTGTCAATGATTTCCAACAAATTATGTCTGTGTCCTTTCGGTGAGACACAGTGTTTCAACAAACCCAGTTGGGAAGAAAAACATTTCTTCACTATGATGATTTTATTGATTTAAAAGTTGGTTGGCACACATTAAAAACTTCATGAGTGAATGTTCTACACCTAACAAGGATATAATTGATGTTGGTCCCTTAAGCTTAAAAAATGATATGCTTATTCGACAGGCAGAGGAGTGACTCGAGCAAAGACCCTGGAAAACCGAGCTGGAGCATGCTGGAAGTTTCATGTGGTGTCTGGTGCTCTCATAACCAGTGTCAGCAGTGAGATTAATGTAATGCCTCCTGTTAGGCAAATATCAAGGGTACAGACTGGGCTGTTTTGGAGAGCTGGAGCACCCACAGGGTCAGGCTGATTGATCGCTCTGACACCCAAAGGGCAGCCCTGCTAGGGTTCTCCTACCTCTGACGCAGGCTGAAGGCCTCAGCGGCCACTGCTGTTTGGATTTTCTCCACTTTCCTGAAAACATTTAGCATTTTTTTGTTCTTGAGAGTGTTTGTCAGGGACAGAGTCTGCTCTCCTTGGCAGCTGGCCTGTCTGCTTCGGCTGTTGCAGGTATTGATGACAGAGCAAATGAGAAGTGAGAGAATTAAAGGCAGATGAAGGATATGAAGTTTATCTGGACTAAGACGAATGAGTGACCAGGCCTTGCATGGCTTTTCTTTAGGCCTTTGTTTCTGGGTCAGAACTTACAATTACCCAGACAACAAGGATATTTAATGAGCAATGATCACTGCTATTATTGAAGTCATCCCTAATGAGGAAGCTTGTGAAACTACACTTTTAATTAGTGTTTTTAAGCGGTTTATAAAGTCTTACTTTTTCTTTAAAAGAAACAGTTGGTAGTTTGTTGATCGATCCGTAGCCTTGGCTTTTGTAGTGGAAGTTAGATGCCCAAACTGGGGTGACAGGGGCCTCTCCAATGGACTGAGTCCCATTTCTTGTTTGTCTGAGCTCATTTGCTCCTTAATAGAGATGAACTGGTGGGGATAGTCCAGCGGAAAGGGAGATGCTGTTTTCTCTGGGCAGTAGTGGTTACAGGGGAGCTGCAGGTTACCCACCATCACTGGAATTGATTACATTCACCACCGCATGTCGCAGCACCTTACACTACTGTATAAAACTGCTGCCTGGGTAGTGAACCCCTCTCAGCCTTTAAATGAAGACATATTAGCTGGCAGGGATCAAAAACACGGTCCAAACTCTTTCATCTTCATCCATGTCCAGCATCTGTGTGCTTTAACATGGTGCTGCGCAAACATGCAATGGGCAGCTGCTCATGAAACACAAAAATCAATATTATGAGAGCCATTAGCAGTAATTGTTTTCCTTAGTAATGTGATAAGCTTTTACACACAAGTGTCATGGTTGATTATAGAACCAGGCCTTAAAGAGGTCCACAGTAAAGGCAGATACATGACGGCAGTCTGTCACAGGAGGGCTCTTTTTCCATGCTCTCATTACCATTGAGCTCAGGTGGATAAATCATTGTGTAATGCGACTGCAAAAGAAGAGAAATGTATGAGATTGTCTTGATTGTGTCTAAATGGGGACTGTAATTAGTGTGCGAGCGAATCAGACAGCTAAATATCCTGCCACACAGAGGCAGGAGCGAATGAAGGTATTGTTCGCAGACACTGACTGCTCCGTCGTTCAGAGCAATTAATAGTCTCAGCTCATTGATTCAGACCTGATTTTGGGGGTAAATCAGGTTTAGATTGTAACCACACAGTGACCTGGCTTCCTTTCAGCCACTCGTGCAGCAGTGAAACATATTATTTTTCTTTGAGCTCTTCTGTGAATGACTTACATTGTCATATGTGCCTGCATGGAAACCATCCAGACTGAAATAATGCCTTCAGCTGCAATATTTTAATAAGATTCTGCTCGACGTTATCAATGGGAGTGTCGCTGCTCATATCATGCATTCAGAAAACATAGAAGCTAATATGATGGTGAAAATACAAGTTTTTAGGTGAGAGCAAAGACGAGTGATGAGGTTCCCTCAAAGAACCAAGATCATATGTTGCCTTTCAAAGCACTGATAAGACTTGTGAGGTTCTCCTGAACCTCACAAGTAAAAATAAGATTCATCTCATGATTTATGCCAGTCAGCATATAAATCCAAAGGCAATGGAGAAAAGTGAACATCCATTGCTGTTAAAATGATATTTAAGTATTGCTTGACTTGCATTTATTGGCAATGTGGAGTTTTTAGATTACATACTGTAACTCTGTCTTTTTTCTATAGTTTTTGATCATTTTTCCTGTAATGAATTATACTGTGCAATACAGTTTGTTAGTTTGATTGGTTGAAGTTAGCCTGCACTAGATGGTGATAATGGTTCATCCAATAACCCACCAAGATTTTTTTTAAAAAGTGCTTGCTCTTTCAAAAACTATTTCCATGGACAAATTCTCAGATGGTTTTGTGTAAGAAACCATACAAGGCATCAGGTCACTGATAAACATCATGTGTGTGATTCATGACACAGTTCAAACAGGCTACAAAATTATTTGTGTGTCCCTGTCAGTGCTGTAGATCCCATCATGATCCATTTGAAGGGAGTCGACTTTACCTCTCCATAAAGAGAGTAGAACTGTGAGGAAACCAGTTCCCTGCCATTCATCCAAAATGAACAAGGCATTTCTTTTAATGGATTAGACTGAGGAGTTATTTGGTCTCCTCATTCCGTACATCAAGTACGGAAGCCCTAAGCGGTCATGGATTCTTATATTTTATTTTCTCTCTTTTCGTGGGATCTCAAGTTAAATATCTCATTATCTCAGGAAAACAAAGCTTTATTCTTGAGAAAACAAAAGGCCGTTTTCCTGAGGTAACAGGATAATTGATTAGCTTTTTAAAATCAGTCTAATTCATTTCTCAAGTATGAGGTTTGGTTACTCTAGCCTAACCAGCACATTAAACATCATGAATAACATGCTAAAGGTAGTTATGAGCATTGTGGAATACAGAAAACAGTGCGGCATGTATTTCTACATTGTCCGAGGTATCAACAAGCGAGACAGACACTTAGACACTTACACCAGATGAATCTAAGTTTAAGAGAATTGTTGTAGAGAAGCTCAGGTGACATGGGGTATAGAGCTGTTTTCAGGTTTGTAAGTGAACACATAGGCAAACAGGCTCCGTAATCCCGAGATAACAAGACAGTTTAACTCTAGATCTTGAGAAAATGGAGAAAATGAAATATAAGAATCCACGTCCGCTGGGGCTTACTTACACAAGAAGCTACTTAGATCCTCTTTTTGTGTGTTATATTCAGGAATAAACCGACTGAGGAAATAACTTCCATTTTAGTTCATGCTCTTGGAAGGATAATAGCTGATCCATCAAGTGAGAAAAACTTTTTGCTTGTGGGAATTTTTTATAAAATGGGTTCATCTCCCATGTAGTGCATCGTTTTTAAAAAAAATAATGAAAAAAGCACACCTCAAATGAGTGTTAAAATGAAATCGTTTTTTGCAAATCTTGTCATTTCCAACAACCTTTTCTGATGTAATACTTCAGAATGCATGTAAAAATAAATAGAAGAAACACACTGTTCCCTGTTCCTTCTGCTCTTCTGTGTCTTTGTCAAGTATTCACTGTAATGGCCACAGGGGTGTGTGTGACACCGTGACATCTGATCTATATTATTTCCTTTGCTGCCTGCCGGCAGACTTCTAGGTCAATTTCTTAATGAAAACTGAGGCTTTAGGTAGCAAATGAGTTTGTAGGGAAATGATCTTGCTCAACCTCGGGAGAAAGAATAAAATGTCTCAATTAGAATAAAAAACAGTTAATGATATGCTGTAACCCAACCTTAATTTGTCTCAATATTATGAATGTAATGCTTTGATTTCTCCTGCATGTGTCTGAACATTTGATCACAGTCATAGTTTTATTGCCTACAGTTCAACCCTCATTTATTCTAAATATGTAGCTTATGCCAATAGACAGTTCACTTAGCCTAGCACAAAAAATGGAATCTGCATAAAACCACAACTTGTGATTTTCACACTTTGGTTTTGTATAAATTAATGCTGCTACATATCCATCTGATGACTAGCTTTATATTTAACATGTCTAACTTTTGGCAGGAAACAAATATGAATATTTCACATAATATCAAACCACATCAATGGACTACAAAAGTCACATGACGACTTCCACTTTCACCATGCTATGAAATAATTTTTTTTTGGTCATTTTCTGAGCATTGTGTCGCATTGTGTATGGCATTGAGTATGTATGGTCATAACTTGTAGATGGGGCGTGTTGGAGATTTTTGGATGTGTTTTAGAGGGCTTTAGAAAGTGATAAAGGCGTCTCTATCACCTCCATTAAATGTGCAAAAGTGCTCGCACGGGGCGGGTATCTAGTGATCTGATGAAGACAAAGAGAAGGCAAATGTATCTATGTTCTTGTCTTACATCAGGAATTTGGATGAATCCACTACATTCCCAAAAAAGTGCAGTTTTCCTTTAACTGGGAGCCAGTGAAGGTGGATGAGGGTTGGGGTGATGTGCTGGCAGGGCTTAAGCTCAGGAGTGAATGCAGAATGGAACGGCATTAAATCAAAGAAAGCAGTTAACGTTGATTTCTGATTGTTTTATAGTGGTTACATTCTAAAGCAAAAAATAAACAAGCCTACACATCCACACAACCCTGTGGAAAGATGTTATAATGCTGCCTGTATTAAGGCACATGTACATCTTGCTGTGTTGTTTGAAGTTGCATTCAGTGTACCTTATATTTAATATACAATACACACTACCTGCTCACCTTTTTCCAAGTAACTAAACTGTAGTTATGTCTTTGACAAATCCAGAGAAACATTTAAGATATCAATAAAATTATAAGCAATACCATAATATGCCCCTTCAAACTAATGGTATACACAGTGCGTCATGGAAATTCTGAAAAAATGTTGCGTGGCAAAATGTCAGAAACTCATTTTGGCTCAGATTGTTTGTGTAATAAAGTGGAATCTCCAATAAGCCTGTGAATCAAGCCATGTAGGCTCAGGGCAATCATACACAGTGAGGCACAAGTACAGTACTGACAAGACATGACTCAGTATTATGACAATGTGTTTACTCATCCACAGTTCAAATTTTATAAGTCAGAGCAATAAACAGAGATTACTGCTCTGACTGAGACAGTGTGACACTGTGAATCACCAACTTAAACGAGATCCAAGCTTCTTGTAGTATTACTGTTACTGGCACCCATGAGTGTAAAGTCGACATCGTATGTTACGTCTCTGTGTCTATTAGAAGGAATAAGTCACAGAATTCTCTGAGTAGCGACATGTGCAAGTTAAGAAGATGCTCTGGTGGCAAGACTGAAAAAACACATTTCGTGCTGGTACGTTGCGGCAGGACAAGAGCACCTACAGTCCAGGAAAAGCAAAAAGATGCGTGTATACTATTCACAATATTTGACAGACGTAAGGATGGTGTGCACTGTGTCTGCACCTGTGGATAATATTAAGACAAAATAATTCACTATGTTGTCAGTAAATGTATACATTGACATTTACTTTCTTGAGAAGAAGGGTTGCCAACTCCACTTTATAAAACTAAGGCTGCAGAAACCTCTGCAAAAACAGACAACGGAAAAGCATGTGGTGCAATTCAGCATGTAAATGTTTCTAGAATTTCCCATTCTAAAAATAGGGAGTGAGTGTCGGACTCAGGGCCCATTCGGAACAAATCAGGTGGCGAAAATGCATATTCTCCTTTTTATTTTATGATGGCGTGTCTGGTTAGGTTGTGGCTGTGCAGACCGTGGGGGGTTCTGACAAACAAAACAGAAAAAACAAAACGCAGTGGGCCTGCAGCAGAGAGTCAAGACATGAACACAACCCGACGTCATGCTGCCGCTGTCAATCTGCTGATCAGCTGATCGGATGATCAGCGTGAGCAGAGCTGAAGAACCCTGCCGCAAGGGAGTACAATAACTTAATCTGCATTTGCAAATGAGCCGACACTCCCACAAGGCCCCACAAACCTGCTGGCATGCTTGATTTAGTTTGAAAGGACCCAACATTAATGAGTTGCCCTTAAATGTGACTGGCATGGTTTTTGCTAATGTTGCTCCGTGTATTTTGGATAACACCTTTAAATGGTGAGAAAGCATAAGTTAATATTGTGTTTTCAGCTTGTTCTGCTGTCTCTCAGAAATTTAAAGTACTACTGCACTGTACCGGACCAGCACACCTAATTAGCCCAATATGTGCATTAAAATACCATAACAATGCTATTCTCTATTTCTGTAATCTCAGTATTATTAGGAGGGGGCGTCTTTCTTGAGCCTGAGCAGGTGTTTTATTTTAGCTTCAGCGAGGGAAAAAAGAGAAAATTATGCTGTTTGTCTCCCCATAAACACAGAGAGATAAACTAAGGTTGTAACTTTGACTGATTACGTGGTGCTCTGTTTGCCAGGTGACATTTAGATATGGATGCAGTGAAGGAGAGCAGGTGACAGTCCACAGCAGAAAACTCACAGTCATGTTTCTGATGCAGAATCTCTGTTAACCCCTGGCGTTCTGGTTCTCCCTCTACCACTGCCCCGTTGAGGATTTTCTTTACAATTGTCGCTATCTGCACTGATACTGACATACAGAGCTATACTGCCTGTTATCGCTGCTTCACAATAAAACAATGTCAGGATTGAATTTCCTCATCCAGGTGACCCTCTGTTGGGAGTTGTGGATGTGTTTCAGCGGCTTCACTGTGAGCTCTCTTGCCTGGGAGCCCATGGCTCATTTAGCAATTCACTCCAGGAGAGCTGTCACCATGAGGCGAGAGTCACTCCCACTTCTCTGCCCTCATAAATTCACATGAGGCTGGTACGCTTGACTCTACTTAAGCAACACTGGTTATATTCATCAGACACAAGGTGGTCGGAGGGGTTTGCTTCCACAGTGCTCCGACTCCTTGAAAATTTCTCTGACTCGACAAAGGACTGAATCCCTCACATAACACACTAATTTCAATCATTGCTACTTATTAATACAAATGTGTTTTTTTCACACAAATCCAATAATGCTAAATTGCTGCTGGTATGCTGATGGAGCATGTCTGACCAAAGATCCCTTCTTAAAGCAAATCCATTGTAAGTGATCCAGGACAAAATCCATGATTCTTGATCTGTGCAAATAAGCGCTCAAAATTCAGCCAAAGGCATAACTGTTCCTCATCTGTAAGTAAGAATGAAACTCTGTCTGTGAAAACACCAGGAGGAAAATATTAACTTAAGAAGATGCCTTATTATTTGTCTGACTCAGTCTCAATATAACTTCAGAAAGCATCCTACACTGAAGGAGGCATGTCCCCATTACGTACATTGGAATCATTTGAAGGAGGGATCTCTTTAGGAACAGTGTGAACAAAACATGACATTTACATAATGCTTAGATTAGCAAGAACAAATGCATTTTGTAGGAAACTGATAACCACCGGACATTTTATTGTGGTTTTTGCTCTGGCTCTCGTTTTATTTTGCTTGTTGTCGCTCTCTCTTTTAAGGCCAGTTCGCACAGAAGATTCAAGATGAGATGAAAAAGTTGCAGGGAAAGTTGCAGCGGAGCAAACTGGTCTGTCTCGTCTCAACTGAAGTCGGCTGACGGTGTTGATTGCAGACACTATTGTCAGCAGAAGCCAGTCATAAGAGCGTGGGGCCCGCCACTTCTTTCAACAGCCAGTCAACTTGTAGCTAAGAAAGACAGTGAAGAGCATAGAGCAGCAAACAGAAACATGTGCTCTCTGAAATGACCTGTGATTGGCCGAAAGTCCTGCCACAGTCATAATACAGAGCAACAGAAAGGTGCAGAAGTCTAGTGTTCATTCAGTTTACCTGAGTTACAATCTGCTGAAAGGTTATTGTGGAATTTCTGCCTGATGACACCAAAGATAAACCCAGCTTTAAAGCATGCAACATGTTACATTTGTCAATTTTAAATGGAAACAAAAATCTTCTCATAGACGCAAACAACAAAGTCCTCCATTTTGTACACTCATTGACTTTCTATAACTTTAGTAGACCGACCCCTTAAGAAAATATGTGTTTAACATTGGCTCAAAGGTGTTTATATCACATTTTCTTCTATTACACAAAGAAGTCAGCAATACATTTATTTGTGAGAAAAAATGTGTAAATAAATGTAAATATTCAAGCATTTTCATGCATCTGCACATGCAGACCTGGATGCACATAAACACACTAAGGTGTAGCCCAGCACTGCATTAACGGTTTCCTGTGTCACAGACTGAAAGGCTGCCTGCCAGTCAAATTGGTAGACTTCCTGTTGTCCTCCAGCGCAGGTTATAACCTCTGCTCAGTGCACAGAGGATGAGCAGAAGGAACTATGGGTAGTTTACATCTTCTCTGTTCATTTCAGACACGGCCAACAGGATGTATTCAGTAACATTTAAATCTGTACAAGATGTCAAGTGAAACCACACTGCAGTGATAAATGACCAAGCATTCCTTATTTTATTCTTTTTATCGTTTTTAAGTTGAAATCTACATGCAAAAAGCTGCTTTGATTAAAATGGTTAACAAGCAGTAGAGCCATAAGCCTTCTAATCTGTTTCTGTAACAGTGAATGACAAATTGTTTTATAGTTCTGACTCTGCTTTTTGTATTAATTCTTGGATGCCTGAGTGCTTTTGTTTTTACTGGGATTTTCCTGAGTTTAATAGATGTTGAACGTAGTGATGTGGTATTTTTCACATGTTGTCCAACAGGTTAATAGGTTTATTCTGCTTCGTTAGTCCAAAGAGTCCAAGAAGGTTCTGTGTGTCTAAAGAGGAATTAAGCCACAGTTCAGTTGAGCACATCGCAGAGATGAGAGCAGCTCCTGACATATTTTTCTAGAGGACATACACTTGACTGGCCCATTAGCCTTCAAGCTGTTCTTTTCAATTCCTAACCCGGACACTCGCCTGTCCTACCAATCTGTTCGGCTGCCGACTGCTGATGTGTCTTTAAATTTGTGGCTTTGCGGTAGAATGATTAAAGGCCAATATTTTTTCTAAGAACTACCTGATGTGTCCCAGGGGATTAGTGGACATCTTTTTCTGAGCATTCAGTTCAGTGGGATATGATCTAATGTTCTTCTGCACACTGTACACATAGAAAACAGGTCTCAACAACATGGAGAAGAAGGTTCATTTAGTCAACCAACATTAATCCTTTATTTTTCCTCTCACCTGTTCAGTAAAGCACATTTTCTGTTGTGTACTTAACTCATTTTGACTGAGCCATTTACAGCACTCCGTTGAAGTAGAGTAGGTCAAAAAAAGCAAGGTGCACTGTGGTTTCAGACTTATTTTGCAGCTTCCTTTGCTAAGTTAGCAGAAGGAATATTCTCTCTTAGCATTTGCTGTGTTTGTAGTGACACAATGTAGATATAATAGTAAAATAAAAATAAATAATAAGATAGATAATGATCACATATATATTTGATGCAGTTTCATAATGAAAATAAGAAACCTTCCATTCCATAGCTCACTACGCACTGCTGAGTCTCAGAGTTATATTGCCCATAGGGGTAGTGGACTCCTGCTTAAGGCTCTTACTCCTTCTTACATGTAGTAATCACAAAAAACGACAACAACAACTACTTGCCGGGTTGCCAAGGTCATAATCCATCTGAATGGGATTGAGGATTTTGGTCCATCAGAGCCTGAAATTCCTCTTGAAGCAAAGATGACGCTAGCCATGTTCAGGGTTAAAAATTCTGCACTACTGTTCACATACACACACACACACACACACACACAGACTTGACCTCCATGCCAAATTTCAGCCTCCTAGGGTGAAAACTGTGGCTGCCAAAGAGTGGGGAATTTTTGTGGACCAACTGGCTGACAGAGTGACCTGTGGAGCTGCTGGTCGCAGCTAAAAAGGGCTGTTGAGCTGCAGTATGGGAAATGTAGGATCCACTAACATTAGTAACTAAAAGTGGGGGTGTTTCTGTTTCTGTTGCTCTTATTGACAATTCTATTTAAATCTTTCTCAACGTGTCTCCTAATTTTATGAAACTGCCATTAAAATCAATGGAGTACATCTTTAATTGGTGTCAAGAAGGTTTGGGAGAGGCCCAAAATTAAATTACATTGTAAGGAATAACCCCAGAAAAGGTAAAAGATACAGTGCTTGTAAGATATCTATCAAACTCACAAACGCACTGGTATGTTTGTTCTTCATTAAACGGCTGAAAAATCTTTACGAAATTTGATTTTCTTTTTCCAAGAAAGCATAAGCTAATTCATGTTATCTGTTCTTTGATGTTATGTCTTCTGAGACTCCATCCAGCACATACTGTAGCCTGCTGCCGGTGTGACCTTATCTTATCTGGACAACCAGAACAAAGTGGGCCATGTTGTGTAATACGGAGGAAGGAAGTGAGGAACATCATGTCTGCCTGGTCCCCATGTGGTCACAGTGGGATGAAGGGGGAGGAGGGCTGTGTTTTTGAGGTGACACATGGCTTCGCTCTGCGCAGACAGATCAACATCTCTCTGGCCTTCTCGAGTCTCCAGGCAAACAGCTGAGACTGGACTCGTTTCTGGAGCTCTGTCTTCGTCTGCCTAGCACTTCCCTGCTGCCCTGCTGACATGATTTGTGTTGGATCTCAAATTTGCAGTACACCTCGTTAGAGGAACACAGAAACTTGTGACCTTGAAATACAATCCTCCAACTGCATCCCAGGTATTTTAGAGTAGTATAAATAAAGTAACTCTCTAGAATTTTTACTAATCTGGAGGTTTTTTTTTAAAAAAATTATTATTATTATTTTTTTTTAAGAAAAAAAAGAAGATATTTCTGCTGCTTTACCCAGTAATATATTTTATGGATATTTATTACTGCATCCAGTTTCCAGGTTGGGGAAAAGTGCTTTAACACTGGTAGAAAGAGAGATGGGAAAAATAAAAGTCTCACGCTATACTGATCTTGTAAAACAAACTAGCTCTAAGAAATTAGGATATTCTGAAAAGGCTCAAGCAAAATTGACCATATCTATTAAAAGTGTATAAAACTTGCATCTATTTCTAAAATACTGCATTGACAGGTGCTTTATATGATTGGACTGAAAGACCCAAATGATCCAAGCAGGCAAGGTGAAAAATGAAAAGCCAGCTTTAATAACAAAACTTAAGTCCAGGCAATAGAACTTGTAAGTAACAAAACAGAAGACAGACAGAGCTAAATTCAAAAAACTAAGAAGAAGAAGAAGAAGAAGAAGAAAAAACTGAACTGGAGCAAACTAATTTAGTATAGAGAACACAATAAATTTATCACATATATA
>JAQFJA010000003.1:4455469-4465801 GCA_029874485.1 Naso brachycentron
GTAGATGAAGTAAATACAAAACCTCACTCTCCTCTTACACACTCAGGCTAAAACCCTTCCTCTTGATTAAACTTGATTCCTATGGCCACATCTGTAGTACATTATCTCCATCTCCTGACGCTATACCAATATTTACAAAAGCCAGATTCCATCCCACATGACCGTCACGATGCTTACTGAATAACGGGTTTATCTTGAAGATGTAGTAGTGCCTCTGTCTGGGAATAATCTGTTGGCCCTGTGCCTTCTTCCCTGCTGTCTCTGCTGCATCCATGTGTAGCGTGTCTGCAGCACGGCGAAGAGCTTTCGCTGACCTGCTTACATACATATGTAGTGCACACAAAGGTCAAGTGATGGGCTGAAGAACAATATCCTCTGGCTGTGGTTTACTTTGGTCAAAACAAGCACATTAATGAGGTGAACTTCAGTCTTTTAGCAAGAATGTCAGTAGGAATGTGTTGAAAACACTGGTGTGTAGCAATAGTATGTTCTACATGCCACTGTGGTGATTCTTCATCAAGATATCATTCATTTACAATGTGTCAGTGAATCAATAAAACCATTAGTTTTTGATTAATTAATTGATAAATTGCAGCAGGGAAGTAGGGATTTGTTTAAGATCTACTCTAAATGGCAAAAGGATGCAAAATCTCACACAGTATTGACACCAATAAATGTTAAAGTTTTTGAAAATAAAATAAAGTGTATATACTGTCAATGTCTATGCACACTGTTTACATAAGGAGTTGAAATCTAAACATGCGTGAACACTGGGAGCGCAACAGCAACTGTGTGAGACATCTGTTGGCTACCCAGAGGGCTGAGAGGCAACTTGTCTCTGGGTGAGAGGACAAAATGCGGCTTGAGACACACAGCTAGCAGCATTTATTTATCAGAATCAGGGAAACCAGAAAAGTGGTATCCAGCAACTTGCTCTGAATGTCATCAGCAAAAGAACAAGCTGTCCAGGCATCAGCCCTGCAGACATGAGCTGAGACAATAATTTCATAAATGTTATTCGATAATCAGCAATTTGTTCAAAAGGGTACAGTTCTCTGCATTCATGAGCACTATTGCAGCACTACAGTCACTGTGTGTCTGCAGAGGAGAAGCTCTGTTATCTCATCGTTAATGTCTGACGGGGAACACAGAGCAACATTTCAAATCAAATGTATGAGTCTGAATGTAGCAAAACTGATGCAACAAAATCAGTCGTCTAGCACCTCTAAAGCTCACTAATAAACACATTTTCTCTTTATTGCACACAACAATAATCTGTGGCTCTATGTCCAGGACCGTTTCATTGGCTTTTGTACAGATAAAAAAATAAAACAAGACATAATGTGTAAATAAATGAGATTTCAAGGTGCTGCTTTAATGCAATTCACTTATTTACAAGAAAGCAAGATCTTCCCAAAATGCCAATTGATCGGCTGTGGCGCTGGTGATTTGTGTGTGTATGTCGGAAGAGAAGCAAATCAAAAATTTCCCCATTTCCACATGAACACAGGTAGAACAAAGAACTCTTGCACACAATCGTCTTTGCTTACAGTGCAATGTTTTGGTACACAGATCTTCACCTAATTTTACAAGACAAAAGGAGAGCACACATACACAAGGTTGACAGACTCATGAAAACCAATCAAGTCACGCAACAGGATGACATCACTCATTAAAGTCCAGCTAATCACATTCTTACATTCTATGCAAACAGTATGAACAAAGAAGAAATATTAAATGTTGTGTGATCTGATTGGTCCATGTGGGTCAAAAAATGATTTAAAGAGATAGTTGATTCGAAAATGAAATTCAGTCATTATTTACTCAACCTCATGCTGATGGAAGTTTGGATGAGGTATTTTAGTCCACAGAACACTGTTGGAGTTAACAGGAAAAGAACGCTGAAATAATCTCCCAAGCAATTGTCGTGAATGGTGACCAATTTTAAATGTAAAAAACAAACAAGCAAAAAATAAAAAACATTAAAACCATAAAATACCTCCTATACTGCTCGTCTAAAGTAATCTAAGTGTCCAGAACCCTCAACGTGCCAAGTTGTTTTGAAAAACGTCACTGATGCCGTGTATTTAGCCTCACTGTTCACTGTAGCCTGTAGCTCCTCATGTGGTGACGACAGACTTGTGCCACCCTGAAGTCTGGTGCCAGCAGCAGATTCCAGACTCACCCTGAGATTGATCTTGCGGATAGGCAAACTTTACAAACTTGTAAAATGATGTGATGAGGGTCTGTGTACCAAAACACTGTTCCCAAAAAACTCCACCAGGCATAGTGTGCTTGAGTTCTTTGTTCTAACACTGTTGGCCCTTGGTCTCGTCTCCTCCAACGCAAACGTCAGTCTGCAGGTGTACAAAGGCTCTGCTCATTGTCTCTACATGCATATTTAACCTGTGTTTCAGGAAAATTACACACTGAAATCTAATAGGGAATAAAATGAGACAGCAGTGATGACTTCTACTTTGCCTTCTAACTTCAGAGTTGACTTAACTTGATATATACAACACTGCGCCCCATTTAAAACCTTACATCAAACAGGTCATGCAGTGGAACTTTTTTCTCAAGCCGTGTATTTACCTCTTAGGAATTAACATTTAGTACTATATAAAAACGAATGTAGCACTGCAAGGCAAAGGAGTGTGCTGAATTAATATCAGCAAACACAATCATATTATATTTCAGTACAGGTCTAGAGGTTTTCATGTTGACATAGTTTTGACAAAGCATGTTTAAACAATAGGTGCATCCTTAAAAAAGTGTCAAAACAACAGAATTTTGATAAATACTGTCAACAAGAGGCCAGTACCATCAAATCAGAGTAAACAGACACAACAGAAGTTCAGCTACAGTTTCAACGTGAGGCTGCATCACAACATTCAAAGCATATCTGATCAGGAGTCACTATTTTCTAGCTCAGTCCTTATATGGTAGCGTTCCATCATTTTCACAGTTTTTGACTATTTGGCCTAAAATTGTTTCTCATTCAGTTTGGGAAAGTCCGATACTAATCCACATTGATGAAATATTGGTAATTTCGTCGACTGACCGGGACAACACACTTAATACACTCAATATATTGAGTGTTTTCTGAAAGGCAAAGAGGTTCAATTCATGTGTACAGTGTTTGCAATAATATTGCTATTTCAATAATACAGCCAATGTAGAGGGTGAATCTCAGTAAGCTCCCCTCTGTCACTATTATCTTTATAGAGTTAGACATGTTGTGTTTTATATGCATGTGTTTGCTGTTTAAGGTAAAAACAATTTTAAAAATACTAAGTATAAAAATCAGTATTTTTGAATAAAATGGAAAAGTGGAAAATGTTTGTAGAGATTCAAGGATCAGCTGTAATGAACTGTTTAACCCCTTCTCACTACAGCTGCTTCAGCTGACAAATGCATATAATCATCTTGAACTTTGAAATGTAAGTGAGAAATATTAAGGACAGACAATATATTATGTGAAAACTAAGTTAGGGAGTCCATAAAGAATGCAGTTGAAGGCTGATGGTATGAGAGTCGTTCTACGGTGAACATCATCATCCTTTGAGTCAGTGAGGAGCAGTTGATCTGCAGAAAAAAAAAACAAAGAAAGAAATAATTATATCTGAGGGTTACATTAAAATCCAGTTAAGCTGAAATCATCATTTAAATTATTTTCCATGTTTATTTTTTCTCTTTGCAAAGAAACCCAAACCTCATTTCCAGAAAAAGAAAGATGTGTGGGTGTCTGTGATGCACCCATACAAACACACATGACCTTGGATGTGTTTACAGTAAATATAAATGCAAATGTGAAGCTAAATTAGGTATCCTGTAGGAAATACAGTACCATATGAGTCCATGACCTTGTGATGTGATATCTCTGAACTGTCCCCTCTCCTCAGGGCTTGGATGGCCTGTCCAGAAGTCTGTCTGCCCCTCAGGAGACCTGCAACATATGGTGTCACACACAGATTATATCACTGTAATTGCTAATAACACCCACAGAAATAAAGGAAATGTGCAAAGAGGCTTGAATTTCCAACACTTACTGTCTAGAACAATGGCCATATTGTGTGTGTTCTGTTGAAGGCTGCTGTGCCACTGGTTGAGCCCAATACAGCCGACACCACCCAAACTCAGCAGCAGAGCAGTCTGCAGGGGTTTCTCCAGGGCCAACTGTCCCTCACTGGATAGAAGATTAATAATGAGATTATGAAACACAGAGGGAAAGGAATCGCCTTCTCTCGAAAATATTAAAAGCTGATATACTTCCAAAGACAAAAACTGAAATTATCACTACTGTAAGTGAATCTAGTAAATCAAATCAGGGAGATAAAGGGAAGAAAACTGAAAATGTATTTCAAAAACAGAGTTAGAGCTTCATTCAATAGTTATTTTATTATTTACCTCTTGTGTATGTCAGTGTTTGACTGGCGGAGAACACTGGCATTGTTCTGAACCAGGTCAAAAAGCAGAGCCATGCGGCATTCTGAATAGAGCAAACATTATCATCATCTGGCAACAGAATAAACGAAGCTCTTCTGCTAAAAGACAATTGTGCACTTACAGCTGAAAACAACTATTTAAATAAAAATCCTCACTAACAAAATACACAACACATAGAGTGCCAGCCCTGTCTCATAACTGGCTGCCTCAGTGTTCTGTCATGTCATGTTAAACTCTGATACAGGTGCAGTTAAAGGCCCGTGTTTGATACAATAAGAATGAGAGCAGAAAAAGAAAACTAGAGCACAAATAAGAAAAGTGATTTTGCAGAAAAGTGGTGATAAAAATGATCAAAGGTGCATTCAAAAATAGAGATGATGTTGACGATTATTCTAATTTGTATTTGCAACAGTATGAAGCCAAAGTGCATTTGTGTTGTATTCTTCAAAGTTAATTTAAGGAGGTCAATTCCATAATTCATGAGTGTCGTAGCCTCATCTTTATTTAAAAACTGTAACTAGAAGTTTAACACAATAAGCTGTGCCCACTAACCATTACCCTGTAAAAATCAAAAAACTCATAGACAGGGGCAGCCTTTGCCCTTTTCTGCTACTTCTGGCTTTATGTAATTTTAATAACTCCCTGGAATCGCTTTCAGGCATCAGACAGAGGTGCAGCACTCTCTCTGTATAAAGACAAATATTCTTTTTACTGAAACATGACATTTTGAGAGAGTTCAGTGTTCCCCACACCTAAGGTGCAAAAACAAACAGATGGGAAACATTTCTTCATATTGGGCCAATCAGCCATGCCACAGGGTCAAACAGGCAGAAACAGTGCTACTTTACTGCAGTGCATCTATTTATTTGTACACAAAACAGGCTTTTACTGTGCATGCACTTGGACAAGACCTGTGGGTGTGAGAGAGCGGCCGCTTGTGTCTGACACCAGGTGTGTGTCAGTGAGGTCGTCTTCTTTATTGGACAGGCAGTGCCTTGCAGCTGTTGTGTCTGACTTCCCATACAGTGAACATGTCCCCACCTCCACAGACCGCCTGCCTGCCTGGGGCTACAGCGAGACTCACATCAGTCCACTCTGATGTGAGTGTCAGTAAACCAGTCGGTCACAGCAGCATTCCAGTCATTGAGGTTTGTCCCTCAAAGAGCCATGTTAAATTGTAATATAATTAAACAACAAAATGATGCTATGATAAAGCAACACAATTCCCAGATAAGATATGAGTACAGGTGGTGCAGCATGTACTGCATGACACCTTTTTTTTCCTGAGAAACACAAATCTGCCATCGCCTATTCATATCCTGATGGCCAATTAGGTCAGACAATCTGGTGTGTTGTGAAGCAGCAGCTGGAATTCAGACCGTGGTGTCAGTCACACTATAGTTAGCAGCACTAACGCCAGGCTAGCGGGTAGCACATATGTCTGGCCTGGGGCGATGCGTTAAGGACAACCTGACACGCTGTCAATCACAGTGGATAAAGTTCACCCTTCCTCAGACTACCTTTGTTTGCTGGTGAAAGAGAAGAAAGAAGCCATGAAGATGAAGTCACATTTGTTTTGTGATCTCTGAAGGGGTGAAGAGCTGAGGGGAGTGGTGCAGATTTTCATTTATTTAAAGAGGGGAAAAGGGCTCCTCCAATAATGGAAAAGAGGGGGTCGGGCTTGGAGACTTTTTGTCCCGACTGTAAATAAATTACAACGGCCAGGACTTCTTTTGAGACTGCCCCAAGAAAAGAAATCAATGGTTTCGTGTAAGTTTTATCAAAGAGGATAGTTCACTGAAAACATTGACTCAGTAGTTTTGACGTTTATTTCTCTCCAGTCATTCAATGAGCACAGTTTCTTTTGATTGAATTGATTCAGGATTCAGACATACTTTTACCTAATATACTAAGAGATCTATTAGTTTTTCTATAATCTATTTAGTAGGAATACTAGAGGAAGGTGTGTCAAAGCTGATTTCATTCCTGGCCAATCAGATCAGCTCCTCTTATTCTCTTGAAGACCGCTGTGATGCAGTTTATTGTCCATTTCAGCTGAAGAAGGAGCAGACAGGTGCCAGCCAAACTTTACACAGGCTCATAAGTCAGGCTCATTATTGCAATTTGTTTAACAACCCTGATGAAAAGCAATGTGCTCATAACCAGTGTGGGAAATTAGCACCTGCCACTGGCCAAATGCAGGTAAATTAATGAGGTGGCAGGTGAATAAGATTAATCCACAAGCCACAGTGGCGGGTTTGCAATTCAGACAGAAGATTCAGATAGTGAGGGCTCGAGCTTAAGGATAAAAAATAGGATAGAAGAGCATGTAAATTCATTCTGGGACGGATTCGGGATGGGAGTACAGAGAGTTGAAAAAACAAAAACAAAAAAAACACCTGGCGGCATTACAATGAATGGCGATGAAAATGAAACTGACCACACATTATTTGTAGCACACACTCAGTTTTAGACTGATGTTGCCTGCTAGCTAATGAGTCAGCAGCTGATATTTTCATTTATAGCGAGCCACATAAAGTCAGCAGCTCAAATCCTGTTACTAACATAAGAACCATCACTTGATTACCTAAACCGACTTAATGTTAGTCCTCTTCATCCCGTATAAGGCTGCCTCTCCCCATGACAGGTTCTTGTCAGCCCCTCTAACTTAGAAGCAACAGTTAGCAAGCTAAATATTTATAATTTTATTAGTTAATTTTAATATTTTTTTTGCTTACCAACATCATTGATATTCCCATCCAGTACTGATAATTTGCGACCTGTGTTTCAGTGTCTCTGAGGCAGTGCATGGCTATTTTGCATGAAACGCACATGGCTCATTTACATAATGTTTACACAAACTAGGCCTACAAGCTCCTAAAAGTGTACCCTCAAATTTACTGAACTCTATTAGTTTTAATATCAGCCACATATAAAGACATCAACAGTGTTTGTAGGCTATTTATTAATTCATTTAATTTTACTTCTCTGCCCACTGGAGTGGATGATTATCAGCCTTCAGTTTCTGGCTGTACGCAGGGCAGGGGCAGATTTATCATTATTTAATCCATTATTAAATTCAGTTTTGTCTTTAAAGTGACAGAAGTTGTTGATTTTTTTTTAATCAAGACAAATGCTACACAAAAGTGCCACTGCAAAATGGTGGGTGGTAAAAGAACTGGTCAGACCCCTTAGACCTGGTTTGGGCTGGCACCAGCACAAGTTCACCTCAACGATGACGCCAAAGATTGCAAAGCACCAGCGCATCTTCACCGACGCACCCTTTGTTGTACCACTCCACCCGGCTCGGCGCAGACAGGGTCATGTCAGTCCATGAAAGCAGCAACTTGGCGCAGGCACGGAAAAACGCCTGTGCTGCACCAACTTAACAATATGCCTGGATGTGAGTTTAGACCAGGTATGCGCCGGTATGAAAATAGAGCCCCTCGTATTATCTTGTATGACATCATGCCATAATCAGTAGGAAGGACTAAATGACAAAGAAATGAACACAGGATTCCTCATTTATCCTCACCAGATTTTCTCAATTAAACTAATTTTACAGGCAGTGGGTGAAATTGTGGATATGTTATAGCAGGGATCGGATAGCAAAACCTCATTCATTTCTCACCGCAGAACAGGGATATTTCTATATATACACCCATTTAGTGAATGAGAAATCTTCAAGGAGATTAGGCCTACTGCTCCATTTACTGCTTATATAGTATAATTCACAGACGGCTCTGCACCACATTTCAATCATTTATTCATTATAGTATTTTGCCACCTAATTCCATTTCTATTATGAATTTATGTAAAACATTCTAGAAGCAAGAGGCTGTGTGATATTATAAAATCTGGTACATCATTGGGACAACAGATGCTCAAGACATTTAATGTCAGACTGGTTTTCTATCATTCGCATTATTTTACAACATTTATATGAAAAAGTGACTTTTACATGGATCATTTTTATGTTTTGGAGACATGCAGCGAGAGTGGTAATGGAGTCTGCTTGCTCACATACAGCAAGATTTATAGGGATAGTGTCAGTATAGTGTGAATTTTTAATGCTGACATCTAACAGTTTAAAAACAAAACACAGTAAAATGCTTTCAGCTGCTATTAAAAGCAAGGGAAAATAAAGTGTGCGGGGATACAGTACCAGAGAGATTGAGGGCTGCTAGTGTTGCAGGTGGAATGTTTGCCATGAAGCGCTCCATCCCCAGGTAGATGACTGCACTGCTTTTGCACAGCAGCTGCTCCATCTCGGACAGGCTGGGTGCACATCTGGGGAAGGGTTAGTGGTAGAAAATGATCAGGTGCGTTGCAATGTAACAAACACAGTTGATTCTCAGTATGCTCAGTGAAAGACCAAACAAAGGCATGTGGCACTGCATGGTTTTGTTTTACTTAAAGGTTCTAACCTGGGTGGTTGTTTGCTGCCCATGAAGCCCTCCCATAGATGGGTAAAATGCTGCCTGTGGGTTTCCAAAACCTCTTTCATCCTTGTGCTCAGACTGGTCCCTCCTGTGCCAAACAGACAACGACGCAGAAATACTATAAAACCTTCCACTGGGAGCTGTAAGGTAAGACGTTAAAAAGTCAAGGTTTTGTGAAATAATATAATAGCCAGAAGGATGCTTTAAGGGGTTATGAGCTGAGAAGAAAATGATCAAAAGAGATCATTAATTACAAAAGTACTCCCAGTACTGTACTTAAGTCCAAAACACACCACCCAAACAGAACATAAAATAAAAGTAGCTACAGTGAAACAGCATTCTAACTGATAATTAAGAAGCAATTCTTTCTGGCATAGTGCAGGACATATCCACCCTGAGAGATCACCTCAATATTCTAGTTCATAATTATGGAAATATAATGGAATGTCTGCACAGGGCCGACGCGTGCTCTTCTGCCCCTCTAAGGGAAAAACAATTGTGCCACCCCTCTGTTTGTAACACAACACAGCAGAAACACACAAACTAGTGCAATATGTGCTCAAAGTATCAACAAAAGGCTGTTAGAAGTATGCGCAATTTGCAATATGTGGCCATTTTACATGCATATGCTGACAAAATCAGGAATGGGCAGAATCTGTCGTTTTCTAGCTTTCATTAGAAAGGAGTCAAGGCGGAACCAAACTGACCAGTGCAAAAAAAAGGCGACAAAAGGCAAAAGTCCACTTCATCCTTGTGTGCTGAGGAGCTCGGGGATGAGGCGCGTGTCTTGTTAGAAAAAATACCCCAGCTGTATAAGATTGAACACTTAGGGCTGGATCTACTAAGACACCAATTTGCGTGTACTAATTTGCGTGCGCAATCAAGAATTTTGCGAGTGGGGTTGAACCGCGGTTTGCGGGTGATTTACTAAGAGTGACCGCGTGAATGACAAAAGGTGCAAACATGTTGGAGACACGCCTATTTAAATGAGGGTTTTGTGTGTTTCATGGTTTGCAGCTTTGCGAGTTTGGAGAGACGAAAGCGCAAAGTGAAATTCGATCCTATAGAATTAGAGGCGTTGGTTGATGAAGCCAATAAACACTTAATTGAGCTACAGCAGAGAAGCCTTGTTTGGTCTCATTCAAGGAGTCCCGAGTGCGTGGAAACCAAATAAACCTGCCATCCGGCGTGACATGGCATTTAGGACTTGAGACAGCTCAGCTGAAAAACGGGATTGGGAGATTCCAGCTGTAATAGCTACCGTACGCTGGAATGACGCAGATGCAAAAAAAAATGTAAACTTGCAAGGAGTTGTGTCATTACAGGTATTGCGTGACTCCTTCTCCTGGCTGGCTCCAAATCCGCTCTGAGTTCCTCCAACAGCTACAAAATGGCAATGCTGGATAGGCGATAAGTTTTAATGAGTGTTTCCCCATTCATTCCA
>JAQFJA010000003.1:4599264-4621007 GCA_029874485.1 Naso brachycentron
GTGAACACTTTTTTTTTTTTTTTTACCTAACTATCATCATTTGAGTCAGTAAAAGGCTAATGATACCTGACTCCTTGACCTGTTGCCTAGGTGTTTGACGTGCTTGACGACCATGTAACCCCCCCCCCCCCACAAAGAATAGATACTGAGCAAGATAGAGGCTGAGATTCTCAGCCCGATACCCTTCCGAACCTGTGTTGGTTCTGACAGAACCGGACCGATGACCGACTGTCATTTCCCAAACTCTGACCGACCTGACCGTCAGCCCGACTTATATAAGCAGAAGCGCAACATATAGCAACAGATAAAATTGCCATGCTTGCCATAAACCAAAAAACACAAGTCGTTTCTGATATGAAAATAGGCGTCCTTAACGTTTGATTCCTCACACACACAGCCCCACACAAACTCACAGCAGAAGCGTGATTTCTGGTGATCCAACCAACCAGTCACGTCGTGAAAAAGGCTGTGGTGCATTCAGGCGCCATCAGATGAATCGGAAAAACAGAAATCCCACCTCTGAATGGATAAAAAAGAAAAAAAAAACCACACAGAATGTGGGTCACCGAACCCAAACCGGTTCTGATTGTCACTTCTAAAACACTAGCCCAACCCAGCCCAGCCCGTGGGTACCCGACGGGTCTCGTTGGATGTCAGTCAGATATCCCACCTCTACTGTGCATAGAGTATCAGTTATATGAAGAATGTAATATTTGTTAAAGGGTGACTTTATGTGCGTTTCATCCTTAATTTTTCAAATTGAAACTCCCACTCGGCCGTTAGAAAAAAGAGGTGATATAGGTTACAGCACTAATGGCCTCTCCTCACTCAACCAAGGTTGGTCATATGTAGAAAAATAATCATATGGAAACCTCATTTTGGAAACTGGTTTTACAGAGGCTTGTAAAGTAGCATTTTGATACTAAAACAAGGTTAGACCATAATTTTATTAAATAAGACTGATATAAATACCTTAAGAATAATGGTACTACTCTTTAATTAACTTCAAAGTGAAGCCACTCAGACAACAACTGTTACCAATACTGTGAGAAAGAGATGGGAAGACAGATGAAAGATAAAATGATGATAATTAAAGAACAAGATTCAGACAGGAGAGAGGGTGAGCAGCATAAGCAAACCAAAGGGCTCGTTACTGAGAGTAGCAAAGGATTCTGATCATGACAAAAAGAGACAGACTGATCATCGCTTCCTGCTGGTACTTCCTACCCACTGAGTTCAGAGGGCCAAGACGCAGCCACTTGGGACTATAGCCAATTAGCACATTAGAAGGTGATGTTTATATCCACAGTGTCATGTGTCTGTACAGATAATGTAGCTGCTCTGACTCCCATGACAGATCAAGCCCTCAGAAATCATCTGGTGTCATGCAACTCTGCTGCTCGTTTCTACATCCAATTGTTGAGTGACAGCTGAAGTTTTTATCTGCTAGATGTATATTTAAAATGTTTTGCATCTTTTTGTTGTCTGTAAAATTATTGTTTACTTGCTTTTATGCACAGCAGTTCCAAGAGATTACTTGTCAGTCACACAGTGTTTGTTGGAAGTTTTGGCTCAGCAATTGAAATGTTTTGCCAAATGATTTTAAGCTTTGATAACTCAGCAATTATGCTAACTCGTTCATCTCAAACTGCTTCTTCCTAGAATAAATAACTAATATTTACATGAGTTTTTATGAACTTGCTGAGTCAAAGTAGCACTTTCTAATACATTTTATAATGTAGCTGAATGCCAAGTCACAAATACCAAATGAAAAGTTCAAAACTATGCACCCATCCAACCATTATAGAGGTGACATACGTAACGTTTTAGCAGCATTAGAGTTTAATTCCTCTATAGAGGTCAAATTAGTGCTGTGTATTTTCTTATTTAGAGTTGATATCTTGTTTATGACAACACAATAAATGTTGTCTGAAAGATATAAAACTGTTCTTATAACAGGAGTTGAACTGCAGGGGCAACCAAATGAAAACCAGGAATCCTAATTGCAAAGCCACATTAGATCTGTACATTATAAACCCTGCACTTTATATTGTGACCTATAATAATTTATAATAATAAATAGTTTGAAGCTTCTTCAACCTTCTTTTTTTTTAGCAAACACTCAAACATTTTACTGCGACGTGCTAAAAATGTTACATAGCACCTTTAAACATATATAATATAATAATGTATGTTGTGATCTGCATATTTTATGTACTGTCATTATCTCGAACGTTTTCAGCTTTGTTCAAACGCAAAGAAATCCGTAATTTTTGGAAGGTAACAGTGTGTTTTATCTTGTTGCCAGTCATTAAGTTCAGCAAATATTACCAAACGTAACATGAAAAAACCTTGATTAATTACCTCGATGGCTGTTAAACAATTTAATGTCATGATACCGTGATTCTATGCTACTTCACGATGTCATCATACTCGGTCTATTGTGTGTTTAAATTTAACTTGTCCCCTTCAAGGTTGTGAGGGGGCTGAAGTCCAAATGGATTGGTGTCATGCTGCACCCTGGACAAACCATCAGTCCATCACAGGGCTAACAGTCATGGACAGAAAAACACATTCACACCTACAGGCAGTCCAAATATAACCTGTGTGTGTTTAGTTTGTGGGTGGACACCCAGCTGGGGCGTTCTCTTGATGAGGCGTAAGGTGACAGTGCTACTCAGCCTTTGTAGCCTACCATCTCTTCACCAGAGACAAGTGGTCATATGAAGCCCACAATCACTGATTTTAATGGTTTATTTTGCTTAAACTACCTCATAACTATTATATTTCCAACTCAGAAATTGCTGGTATATTGTTGGATTGTTACATCATGTCAGCTGTTGCTTATAAGCTAATATAGAGGCACACACAGAACGGTAAGAAAAAGCGACTAATTAAAAAAGTAATTTTTCAAATGCATACTTATGTTTTTTTTGCAATTACTTTAAAAAAAGGCCTGTCACTTAGTATGGTAGAAGCCCTCTCAGCTCAGTTGTGGACATTCAACATGTCGTCTTGTTACTCTTGATAGGCAGCCAGGTGGGCAGGTGTGTCAGGTCTGTCAGTGTGTATTCTGGGAAACTATGCATTCCGCAGGCTGTGCTTTCATGTCGGGGGAGAGGGACCCTACAGTACATGAATATGAGTGATGTTTGTTTGTGTATGCGGGCATGCATACATGCACATGTGTGTGTACAGAGTTTTTGTGTGGCTGCGACTGCAACACAGAGCCTAACTCTCCTTGTCTTCATGGTCATGCCACTTTACTTATAAATAACAAGGATGAGTTGTTAATATTAATAGCCTGTGGTTTAAAGAGGATCCTCAGAATCTATCTTTTTCTTTTTTTGTTCACTGTCAGGGCTCAGTGCATAGCTACGTACTGTTGGCAGGCTGGAGAACTGAGGTCTCATCCCCGTCTGCAAGTGAAGGTTTAGACAGCCAGAAGTTAGAGAGTCTGGGGATTTACACAGATGGATAGAGGGAGAGAAGCAGGGGTCTTTTAGCACACATGGACAAAAAGGCACCGTTCATTGTTAGACTGCAAAACACTGACAAACATCAAAGATGAATAGCTCTGCTGCTGTCAGTAAGTGAAAATCAATTCTGTGATGTATGGCACGTTGTTGCATTATTTCGGTAGCTGCCTTGAATTCTAGTCTCAATAATCATTTCTTTTATCAGCATTTCTTAAATTCCCATCTTTTTATCACCTTCCTTCCTCTGACATGTTTAGTTTCATCTCTCGCTGTGATCCTCATCTAGGTCACACACAAATACACACACAACCACTCACACAGCTACAGATGTAAAACCGTTTGTGAATGCAACGAGGGTCACACAGGCGACCCAGATTGATAATGCAGAGTGCAAGTGTAAGTGCTGTCACTTACGCACTTAACATGGCTTTCCCATCCAAGGCTGCTGCCTGCTGAAACAACAGGCTGGAAGCCATGTGAGAGAGACTTTATTCAGCATAGCAACAGTGTGCTGGGAGCAAGTTACCCCGCTGTCTAAGCTGATTTGACACACTCAGGTGAAACAAGATCTGAGTTTCGTAGGGAAGACTTTTCCTCTGCTTTGCTTTTTTGTTGGCTCTCATGCTGAGTACAGATTCAGCCTGTCTCAGTGATTTTTTTCATAGATGGATTTGGACACTCACTGTGAACTGATTTGCCAGATTATGTCAATGTACTTTTTTCAGTGGCTATCAAAGCAAACATGTAGTAGTAAAAACTATTTTGTGCAGGTTTGTGCTCCCACAGTTGGTGAGTGCAATGCCACCGTCATAAAAACAAATCAGTTTCAGCAACAACATTAACAGTTGCAATGTGTGTGCTAACGAATAGAAAAACCTAACCAAGGCAGAAGGGTTGCAGTTTAGCCTTTACCAGACAGCCTAAATGCAACACTTTAGGTATTTGTTTCTCTAACTTGTTATGATGTTTTTTGCTTTGTCCCTGATAAATGCCAATAAACAGAATGTCCTGAAATTTTACCTGCAGTAGGTAACTTTCGGGTACATACATTTTGTGTTCTATGTGTAAAAAATGTCATAATACCCATAGACAGCTGTTAGTTAATTGGTGTGGTCTGAGAGTATCAAGAGATCTCTGTGTTTTCCCATGCCTCTGTATTCAGGACTAAAATAACTCCTATTGCTCCCATTCTACTTACTCAATCAGTGACGCTCTTGGTACTTTCTGTCCGAATTGGTCAGTCTATGCTGCACTTCTTAGCAACAGGTAACTTTAGTACGAGCTGATTATCTCTTCGTGCCATACACTCTGACCCGCCAGAATGTTTGCAAGGTACACTGTCAGTCGGCTCAAGCTCAAGCTGAGACGGACCATTTGACTTCGCTTCAACTTTCCCTGCAACCATTTCATCTCAGTTCAAACTACACTTGAAAGAGAGAGCAACAACAAACAAAATAAAATGCAACTCGAGCCAGCACAAACGGCCACAGAGTTGCTCCCCAACGAGTTTCATGCTACAGCTAACATTAGCTTGCTAGCATGTTTGCAGAAGTTACCTACTGCATCTTTAAGATGGTTGCTCAGACATTTTTTTTGGATGGCAGAAGTCAAAGCACAAACATTACATACAAATTAGGACAGCAAAATACTAAGCTAATATAACCTGACCCAGAGAAAATATGCTGCTCACACCTTCCATTAAAATTCACAAAATAAAACTAGAAAGTGACTGACTTAAGGTTAAAAAACAAAACAAAACAAAACAAGTGGCTTGAAAACTATGCTAGCATGGCCAACACCACAGTAACAAGAACAGTCACATAATGTTCACTGTTGTCTTGCCTCTTTTTAATGTTACAGTGCTCCTCTGCCTTAGTTAGATTTTAAACTCACAAAATGTGATGACTTAACAATCATGTTTAATAACTTAACAGGTTAAGCAACATTAACATTAAAATTGAATTTTGTCTTCTTTCTTTTTTTTGGTAATTGCTTTCTGGTACCCTTTAAATCTAACCGCTCTAAGTTCAGGGTTTGGGTTATGGTAGTGTTGGTTTGACATGCAACTCTGATCCATTTCATGGATTGGAGCACATTTTGGTAAAGACATTTACATTCCCAAAGGATAAAGGAGAAATCTGATAAAACTTTTTTAGATAAATGACACAAAAATGTATGCAAACAAATTTTTCATTTTGATCAAGAACTCACATTTGTGTTTTATCAAAACCAAGTGCTATTCGATATAAATTATAGATGACTTTAGTATAAATTAACTTTATGTTTGAAATTTCTACTTTCGACTTTCTACTTTTGGGATGGATGGACCACACAGCTGGGTCAAACGTAACATGAGTCAAAACTTGAATAGTTCAGGCAATGTACTTGTAGTTTATAATGGCTAACATGTTATGTCCTTTGAATCCTTTGCCATTGTCTTTTCAACCCCCCTGACTTTTCTCCTACCATCACTACAAGATTTACATCTTTGGTTTTGTATGAAAAGTCACTGCAAATATGGTAACTAGGTTTCTAGGAGATATTGCTACATAATTAAGCTTCCAAAGAGGATTCATCCTAATGGGTGGTCCCCAGACTTTTCATCTCTTGATTCAAGTGAATTGTCACAAAAACTTAAAACTCAGTACCTTCAAAACTCACCTTACATGCCTTTTTGAATATAGATCAAGTACACACTGCTTCAGGTCCCAAGATTATTCTGCTCTTGAAAATCACAGTACTACCGAGATTGGAAAACAGGCTTTTAAATTTTATGCTCCACAGAAGTGGAACAATTTATAGAAGCCTGAGGTTGGACACGCTGATCCCTTTTACACAGTTTAAGGCCCTCTTAACTAGCTTGGAGCAGTGTGAGTCAGTGTGTTTTCTTGGGGCTGTTTGTAATTTGTTTTGTTTATAGGCTACTGTATATATATTTATATTTCATATGTATGTATTTTTGGCTTGCCTTAATTGTCCCATGTACCCAGGGTGCACATAAAAAAGAAAATGAACTGCTCTAAGGGCCGCCCTGTGGAAAATAAAGGTTGAATTAAATAAGTGAATGAATCAATGAATGGCCAAATGAAAGAATGTGTCATGGTCCTGTCTAGTCCTGTCTGCTTTTATTGTTTCCACACTGTTAGTTTTGTATTTGCTTTACGTTTCCCTTCTGTGCTTCCGTCGGCCTCCTACCCTCCACACCTGCTCTGCATCAGCCTGGTTAGCCCTGCTTGTTGCCAGGAGCCAGTCAGCTTCTTCAATGTGTCATCGTTCCATTCCCTTCACCTGAGTTTTCCTTTTTGTATCTCGTCTTGTCATCGCTTTATTTTGTAATTTATGCCGCGTTCCAGACAACATTGGAGGTTAGAATTTCCTAATTGAGACTTCTGACTTCATACAATTCCAGATGCACAACAATAAATGTAAACCAAAAACATGGCTGACCGTGATAAACTAATGCGTTCAAGCCACCTCAGAATTCGGAAAAAAACAAGCTCCGAGTTGTTAAAAATGATTTGAATTGTTGACTTGCCAGGTCGGAAATTCGGTTATCATTTCAGAGCTCCGGTTTGTCCGACCTAACGTCAAAACAACATAAATCATGGCGGCCTTCGTTGTTAATGGTGAGAATGAAGTTATTATAAAGGTGTTTGCTGACGTTTTAAAACATAATTTGAAGCGTTATGCGTTTGTATATTAATATTTTGCTCTAATTATAGCGATGTGTGAAATTCAACACTGTTCTGCTGATTAAATTCGCTAGCCTGTCCAGTAGAGATGATGCAGACGTTAAATTGCTGTCTCTCATGTTACAGTGTACGCAGACATTGACAACAATTTAATGCAATGATGTTTGAAGTCGGAATCTCCGAGTTGAAACTTCCGAATTCCAAGCTGTCTTTAACGCAGCATTAATAAGGTATGAAGAAACAAGACAGAGGCACGTGCCAGGAGGAGGTGGAGCCATGCGACTGGCTGACTGGCAGGATGGGGCGGGTTACACTGGCTATCTGCCATCAATTCCCCATTAACCATAGTGTCTTCAATCAGGGAAACCTGCAACACACTCACACAGACACAAAGCACAACACCAGAACCAGCAAAAGCCCTGTAGCCATAACACGTGTACGATGCATACTTCCATGGACGCTGCCATCATTGTGTGACGTCAGTTCACAACAACTTTGCAAAGTTGATGTCTCTCGATTGATTTGTCCCAAGTCCACAAGTAGGAATTCCAACTTCAAGGGGCATGTGTCCAGTGTCCAGTGCACTTTTCCCAGTAGGAAGTCAGAGATTTCCAAGTTCCAAGTTGTCCTGAATGCAGAGTAAGTGCAGATACCTGTTTAATTTTTGTTGACAATCTGCTCTGTGCTCAGTGCTGTCTGCTTTTGGGTCAACCTGCTCCGCTCTCTTTATGTAAGAGAATAAATGACAGAGTTAATGTGTTTAGTGCCTACTTCTTTAGCATGCTTACACACGAGACATTGCTGCACCTGCTAAATCTTAGCATGCTAGCATTGATATTGCGAGCTTGTTTCCATTAGCATTTACCTTGACTTAAGTAGCCACAGCCTCATTAGCACTGCTGTAGACTTTTTTAGATTCTACAGTGGTTTCAATCCATAAAGGGCAATGATGCATCTCCTAACAAGCAAACAAAGCTAAAATGGGTTACATGTAGCATTTTATCATTAATAAATCATCACATTCATCTTGAGACAGTTTAATAATTAACACATACAAACAAGGAAATGACTAATAAGAAATTGTAACCCACGGAAATATTATGAAAATGACACAGTAGATTGCTTTACATTATAATAAGGCTGTTTTATTGCACAAAAAAAGAAAGAAGATGTAGCTTTTCCAGCACCTTATAACAAAAAAGTGTTTATATAAAGCACATTAGCATAAACAGTATGCTAACAGTGTCTTGAGATAGCAATTAGCAATTATCTTGACCTAAGTGGATCAACCTATTGAGCAATTAAGATATCAAAATTAATCCTCAATGATATCATGATGCCTTCAAACACATCTCTATCCAAACAACGAATGACCTGATGATATGTGGATATTTGATGATGCTGTATAAAAAACAGACCATCACCCTTCTATATTTTGCTCTCGTCACAAATTTGACTGCAGCAGCATACAAGTGACAGAGGGGACTCTGCAAGTATGTGGAGATGAATGTTTTTTGCCTCTGCACATGGCCTGATCTGTCTTGCTTCGGCTCCTCTTACATCATTGCACGTGCCCCGGGGCTTTCTCTCTACAGAGCAGCGTTCTGTATTTAGAGCCTGATTTATACACAAACACACATACCACAGGGGAAGGCGCAATGAGTGTTCTTACCCCTGCTGCAATTGCCAGCAATATAATCATCTTCCCACACTTCAATGTGCCTTTAAGGACAGCATTCAGAAGCAACAGGGAAAACATCCAAGAAAGCAAACAGTAATATCAAAGGCATAAGTGAATGGAAAAAACAAAGCGGTGGATGTTTTAAAATACACTAAAACCAGTCATTGCAAGGTGATCACGTAACTAAAAGAAGGGGCTTTTGTTCTTTTATTCCTGTTTCAGTTCCATGCCGCCATTTTTAATGTCCTGTCTTTTCTCTCCTCTCAGCAGGGTTTGTAAGAATTACTGCGGAACTCAGTCAACACCCCGCAGTTTGTGTGAATATAGGGAGGTAGTCATGAAGAGGAAACCACCTGGTAAATGCACGAGAGGCGACACAAAAATAATTCTCATTTCTGTTTTTCTTCTCCTGCTTTCTTTCTGCGTCTTTGTTCTCAGGTTGTTAGAGAGCTCCCTGCTCAGCGCAGAAGTGAAAGAAGGAGAGATTCTGCCTCCTACAATTCAAAGGTTGATGAAAGGATACAACAAGTACCTCAGGCCTTTCTTTGACAGTAAGGAAACTGCAGACACATGCAGCCATGGAAATGACAAGAGCACTCAGGGGAAAAGTGTGTTTGACAGAGAACGAGAAGGGTACATATTGCAATTTTGTGCTTGCATGCACCTTCTGAGTAATATACGCTGACTTACAGACATTTGAATTTATTGGATACGTATGCTATAACATAAGATGAAGCATTTTCTTTGAAATTGGTTTGTTCCATCATTAGTTTGCGTGTAATGAAATGATAATAAGGATATATGCACAAAAAACATGACAGCACTGATATGAGGCTGGTCCAGAGCCGCTAACATGTATTGTTCGATTCTAATTTTCAGCAGGCAACCAATTTACTTGCAAGAGAGAAACAGAGTCTATCTCAGTGTACGGTTCCAGAGGAAAGATATTATGTTATTCCCTAGCATTATTGTTCTAAGCCCCGAGAATCCATCACAATGGGATTATGGTTTGTTCACTCGCTGTTTGATCTGTAATTACTCATCGGACTTTATCGAGGTGCGTGCTTCTCAGAATCATCGTTCCATATTTCTCCCGTTTAGGAACACAGGTTTGGCACACACTGGCGGTAAAGGCACTGGTTTACACAATATCATATTCACACACAAACACTCATTAGCATTACAAGTGCTGTGCAGACTTCCATTAATTTTGTTCATCCCCTTACCCTTAAATAAAAGCACCCAGAAATGTTTTTACTAAATATACAAACTTACAACATGCACTTGTCTCCAGGCTTGTGCTGTTTATGCAGCATTTCTTGGCCACATACACAGTATAAGTTAATATTTTCAACATTTCAGTGCAAGGTTCGGGGTTTCACTGCTTGTCAATGTCATCTTCTGGCCAGACGGCCCCAGGCACAGCCAGTAGGCTTTCCCACTGCAGTCTGACTGGGCATTTTTGAAGCGGATTGCCCCTAGCTCAAAACTTAATCATTTTTTCTAAATGCTGAGGTAAGCTCAAAGAATTACTTTGACCTTTTGGTTAATACCTGTATTCATTTTCTTCTTGAGAGGTAGATGAAAGGATTAACACCTCTCTATATGTTTGTAAGCTAATTATAAAGGTACAGCCAGCAGATGGGTGGTGTAACGTAAAGAATCGCTCTATCTAAAAGGTAAAAATAAATAAGTAAATAAATAAAACTGCTACTAACAGACTGTTTCTGTTTACTTTTACATGTCTGTTTGTGTATAGCTTCTACAAACAAAATACATGTTTAGAGGTGCTGGTTGATGCATGTTGAGCTGAGTCAGGTTAGCTGTTCCCCTGTTTCCAATCTCTACCCTAAACTAAGCTAACTTAACTGCTTGCAGTAGCTTAATAATGAGGTTCTTCATAAACTTCTTATCTACTGTAACTTTCTGCCAGAAAAGGAATACCCTAAACCTATTTTTTTTGAAATGTCAAGCTTTTCCTTTAAAGCTGAAGTGAAACAAAAGAAAAAGTTTTGAAATTTTCAGAAATATTTTATGTTTTTACAGGCACATTTACAGCAGACACACTCATAGACATGTACAATTCTCTGCGATGTAGCAACAGCCTCACTGATCTCTCTAAAAGAAATAAAGATTGATAAGTTGGAGAGAAGGAGGATAGGAAGATGAAACATGGGAGACTGGCAAAATTACCCCTCTTTGATGGTGAATCAGGGAGAACTAATTCCCTCAAGGAGGTTCACACTCGACGCACTGCAGCTGTTGATGTGCCAGCACTGTGGGGCCTTTTTAAATATGCTGTCCTTTAAAAACCTCTCATTATACAACACTACACTGTATTATACAACCATACATCCATATGCTTCCTCAATATACCTTGTCAAATCACATTAGCCAGTTGCAAGTATGCATTAACATCTACAGACACTTACTAATGAGAGTATTATACTATGTAAACACATAATTGATGACAGATTCAGCAGTTTGTTATTGGTTTCTGCTTTGTTTTTAGATGGTCCTGTAACTGTGGGTATGAGCCTGGACATTGCCAGCATTGACACCATCTCAGAGATCAACATGGTAAGACAAATGATACACTTATTTATGTAACTCAAGAACAAACCCACAACACTTAATTGCAAGTCAACAATTGTGTTTTTGCTCATGGTCCATTAATGTAGCTTTCAAATTATCTTGTTAGTTTCAAATATATCTCTGTAAGTCACTTTTTCACAATTGATGTAAAAAAATTAGAATAAAGGAACTTTATGTAACTGCTTTACAAAATCCAAGAGTTAGAATTCTGTATTAATGCTTATTATTACGGAGCTGTCAGTAAAAGGTTTTTGTTTTTTGTTTTTTTTTCCAGTGACAGTAATTCAGGCATGTAAATTACATTACAACAGGATCAAAACCAAAAGCACAAGCCAAAATCAAGTAGAAGGCTAGTAGAAGAACAACACATGTTAAAGCAACAATATGTAACCTGAGACTCCTAAGGAAGCAACTTCGCTGCACCCTCCCCTCCCTGTTTTTGTTCCAGCTTGCATTTTGTCTTGTTTGTTGTCGCTTTCCCCTTTAAAGTCAGTTAACACCAAAGATTCATTATAAGATGAAATGCTTGCATGAAAAGTTGCGGCGGTGTAGTTTTAGAACGTAAGGCACATCACTTGTTTCAACGGCCATTCAGCTTGTTGCAATGTCACTTCTCACTAAGAAGTGTAGCATAGAGCAGCCAATAGGAACATACGCACTCTGAAATGACCCATGATTGGTGTAAAGTCCTGTCATGGTCTGAATACAGAGTCAAGGAGAGGTGCAGAAGTCTAGACTTCTTTCAGACCACCTGAATTACAATACTGAAAGGTTAAGGAATTTTAGTGCAATGACACCAAAAATAAACTGCCCACCTCAACTTTAATTAATCAGTAAGTAACAGTTAGTCTTACAATCACTGAATGACACATGCAACTGTTTACAGCAGCAGTAATGAAGCCTTTCAAGCATTTCCCCCCATTCCAGAAAAGTGTGGCAAAACAAACCTGATCTCCACAAAACATACAAAAAAAGATTACAACAAAGCATGTGGCTCATGTTACTCATATGTAATTGGAATATTGACATGCTGATTGACAGCGAGATGCACTACTCAGTTCAAGTATAAGCCTCAGTTAAACAGTGGACTGAATGCTGGCATTCCACAGGGACTAGGTTTAATTCTTGAGCTTAACATGTTTGGATTACACATTGCACTCGCAGCATGTTGCACACTTCAAAAGAAAATGACTACGTAGCTATACATGCTACGTAGCTATATATCTTCCCATTAACAAAATATGTTCAGTGTCCTAAAAAGCAGAACAGACTTGCTGACTTGAAGCCCTTCTGGGGATTACCGTTGCTTCAGGCACAGAGGGGCTTAGAGACCATATGCCATACATCAATACCCAACAATGCAAAAAACGCCACAAGCTGACTAATGAAATACTAGCACACAGGAGTAGCTTGGCTTGCAAAACACCTCACTTGTTTGTCAGCAAGTTATTGACATACTTAAAACAGTCCATTAGATCTGTTGTGACCTTTGAGCCCAAATCCTGCAGGACTACACTGCCACCATATTCCTCCGTCAGCGCTGGACGGACGAGCGCTTGGTGTTTGAGGGCAACAAGAGCCTGAGCCTCGACGGGCGGCTGGTGGAGCTGCTCTGGGTCCCTGACACATTCATCGTGGACTCCAAAAAGTCTTTCCTCCACGATATCACTGTGGAGAACAGGCTCATCCGCATCTTCCCCAATGGAACTGTCCTTTATGCGCTGAGGTGGGATAACAAACAAGCTTTTGTTCTAATAGACAATGAAAAGTAGACAAGAAATTCACTGAGGGTGGAAGTGGGCAGAATTTGAGATAATGTGGTTGCAAGGCAAGGAGTTGTGTCAATTCTATTACTGGTATATTGAATTGTAAGGGGCATGTGATCTGTCAATAGAGAGAACTGTGGGCTATCAAAGCAACATCAGTCCTGTTAGCATCTTTCCAACATTTATTGCCCTGTGTGCAGTGGCTTAGCATCTGACAAGCTCTTGGCAAGCTCCTGAAACGTGCCTTGGCTGCCTGATTAGACCCTGGACCGAACAGACAGGTTATAGATAGAGAGGTTATAGATGATCCGGTGAGTGATTTTGCTCAGATCCTTTAAGCTTCTGATGATGGGATTTACACATCCTAATGTTTTTTATGTCACTCGCTTTAACCTCAGCCTGTGTATGGATTGTGTGATAGCTGTCCATGGTTCTGATTCCATTCAACTCACTAAATGCTTTTGTTCCTTGATATGATAGGTGCTGGACTTATTTTCATGTGTACAGTTTTGACATGGCTGCACATGTTCTGGTTACACAATGACAGAGAAAAAAAATGGTCACATGGGAGAAAATCTTACTATTCTAATGGGAATAGTCGAGGGAAAAGAAAATATATGTGGGTGTGAACTTGGGTTGCTTATTCAGGCTCACAATTAATCATGCCTCGATACATTAGTCTGTGAGTTTTTATTTTTTGTAAAAGTGCATGACATTGTTGTGTACAGTGTGACTCAATTTGTAGAAATATGCTGTGTGTGCGTGTCTTCATGGACCTCTGCATCCATATAGAGGGCTGTACAGTTTCTGGCCGTTACCCTGACAGAGGAAATGCGGAGGAGGGTAGCACTTCACGGTCAGAGAGCAGGACTAGTGAGAGTAAAACATGCCAGAAAAAGATGGTCAGGAGAGAGATGGCCACCTCGGGGAATTGGTGCTGTGAAAAAGGAGAGAGCCCACTGAGAAATGTGAGGTGTTGAAGTAAAAGGATGGTTGCGGTAAATGTTTGAATTCTGTGCCAAAGGGAATACATGAGAAAGCACTGGGGTGACTGGGGCTAAAGGTTGACTAGTTTAAGGGGGAAATTCATTTAGAATTACTGCATGCTACTTTCATGGTTTAGGAGGGTGCATAAACTGTATGTTCCTGATGGAAAAAAAAGAGGTAAGAATTCAGTGATCCAAATTTCAGCACAGTAAAGATTACAGATTCTAAGGTGTTATTTTGAGAATCTGCCTCAATTTTATTTCCTATATACTGTAAGACAATATGCTATAGCTAATTGTTTTATAGAGATTTAATTAATATTCAAACATTAAATTAATTTTCCTTTCACTGATAATAAATCCACATCATGATTCATAATCATAAAACTAAAAACACAAGACATGAAACATACATGTGGTCTTAAATCTTACTTCTCACTAATGAGTCAAAATACTCTTAGCGGAAAATTAGATTTTGTATAAAAAGTTAAAAGTAACAAAGTCAGTGATACTTTCGAGCTCCTAAGTGTTGTGAAAATGGAAAGATTTATATCTATAGCCAACAGAAGACCCTCAGAAATGATGTCATGGCTGCAACACATCAGTCATCAGAGCGTCATGCGCACCCTGTCATGATTAAGATTGCCCGTCATTCATTGTTTCGGACATTTCCGTGACTCAATATATTGATGTGTGACAATGATGCAAGAGGAAATTACAGTATTTCCCCCTCAAGTCTGTCGACATTGTGAATATATGGACTTTGAGATAAAATTCATACAATTTTTCACTGAGTTCAAAAGTTGAAAAGATTTAGTGGTCATTAGTTCTAATCTGTGATTGTATTAAAAAGTTTGCATAATATGAATCAAATACATATTTGCATTTTTCTTTCTTTTTTTTTTCCAAAATACGGCAGATCATCTATTTTTGCCCATAAAAGGTTTACTGGCAAGTGCATTAATTTTCTGAATTATTTTCATTAGTTACTTTTTCTTGTTTATTTTTTTCTTGGCCTTAAAACTCTGGAACTCTTGTATCCCACAACAACATTTATACAAAGAATTTACTCTTCATTTAGGACCAACATTACGTCACTCCTAAGCCCTTAAGACTAAACTCACAGTACAGTGTGAGAGACTCTCAGACACACACTTGGCAAAATTTACAGCATGACAGTAATGCAAAGACTATTCTCCATTGTCAGCCATGAGTCATAGAGGGTTTAATTTTTACATTTCCTATATACCAGAAACCAAGCCTGATTCTTTACATGAGTCCAACTTTAGCCATAGAGTAGGGAAATCAGTCACAAATTTACTATATATTTTTTTATTTATAAAACATCATTGCAACCACTGTGCTAGAATTTACTAAATTTATCGTTCTCTTTCACACTATTTCCCAACAGTAACAACAGTTTTTGTCTTTTAGGATTACCACCACGGTGGCTTGCAACATGGATCTGACCAAATATCCCATGGACAAGCAGACCTGCACGCTACAACTGGAGAGCTGTAAGGACATTTCACACTTAAAGAAAATCTGAAGTGTGCAGCTTGAAGCTGTGGCAGAGAGTTGGTGGGTGGGCAGGGTGTCAAATGAATCTGATCAAACCAAAGGATCAAACAGATCACTTTCTCTCATCTTCTAAACTGCTGATGTGTCAGCGTGTGTGCGTGTGTGTGTGTGTGTGTGTGTGCGTGCGCGCATGTGTGCCGGGGCAATTCTGGTCTTGACAGAGAAATCTCCTGCGTATGTTGTCTGTCAGAAATGACTGTTATTAAAACGAAGATGAAGAAGGAAGGTAACTGCCTCTTAAAGAAATAGTTCATAGAGTTCTTTTCTTTTTCAGGGTTAGACCAGGAGACGGTAACACTCTGAGGCAGGAGAGCACTAGCTTAGCTTAGCATTTAGATTGAAAGCAGGGGTGAACAGCTGGTTTGGCTCACTCCATCGCTCAAAAATCCATCTACTTACATCTTGAAATCTCACTAATTAACATGGTGCGTCTTGTTTGATTTCTCCAGACAAAAACAAAATTGCAAAATTGAAAAGGTGTTTCTTCGTTTAGGTTTTTTTTTAATGTTTTATTTTTAAAATTCTTTCCTCATGTGCAGCGTTTTGTCTTAATTCCTGTCTCTGTTTGCTTTCCTGCCTTTTTGATTGTTGATGAAATTCAGCCGTCTCCTGTTAGTCTCTCCTCCGTGGTGTATGTCGGTGTGTTTTTTTCCCCCAGTTATTTGCCTTGTCCACATGTACATTGACACTGACCAAAATGTAGATTTTTCTTTGCAAGTTGGCTTTTCTTTCATACCCAAACGGTTTTAGGTCACTGAAAATGGATCTTTTGGAAAATTCCTGCCAGAGTAAATATATTTACTCTGTGCGCAGTGTTGACATGTTGACAGAGTTTATGACGGTCGTCAGAGTGAGAGACATCAGAGACGTCAGAGTGTGTGCTGTTATCTGCTTTGTTTACAAGAGACGACAGAGCTGGTGCTTACCTTCCTAACAGAACTTTTCATATTTTCACACATAAATGTACAATGACTTTCATTTCAATGAGGAACAGCAGCATCTGAAGCACTACATGTTCCAGCACTTCCACAGCAAAGTCCCAGCTAACAACGCTGCAGTTTTTGGACATAAACTAGTCAAACCTATAGCTGCCATGAGGCAGAAACTTTTCAGGTCTCAGACTGGCCAACATGACTTTAAGGTGAGGGTTGTTTCACTTCCTGTTCAGCTGGCATGTGCATGACAGCACTCAAGTATGTTTTGGGGTTTTCATTTGGAAGGAGATTTATTAAAAACAGCACTTGTGTGGATATACATGATTTTTTCTCAGCATAACTTAAAAGCATAAACTAGGCCTTTGTCAGTTTGTCTGTGTTTATTCCCAGTCCTGAGTTGGCTGTTGTGTTTGTTGCCTCATGTCATCCTTGTTGGTTGGTCCTTTTCTTGTTTGTTTGTTTCTCTTGTGTTATGAATTCAGCTCAGTTTGTTACTCGGTAGCTTGGCTTTACATTATTAAAGCCTGCCTGCTTTGAGGTCCTTTTTTTAGAGGGAGGGATTGCAAACCCCTAACAAATTGTTTTTGTTTTTTTCATTTTTGTTTTTGTTTTTTGGAGCATTATGTGCTGAAAATATGCCTTTGTGACAGGCAGCCTTACATTGATAAGATCAGCAATCAAGATTTTGATTTCTGTATTTTTTAAATAAAAATTTACAGCATGTTAACGAATGAATGTTAGAGGTGCATGCTTTTAAAAAGCCAGGCTAGCTGGTTCCTATGCTGCCAATTCTTTTGCTAAGCTTAGCTTAGCATTTCCTGGCTGTAGCAGAAACATTAAAGGTTTCCTGCAGAATTTATCAGAAATATTTTGGATTTGTGTCACACTTGTGAATGCACATGCACACCTGCGACATTTGGTAGCAGTAACATGCAAAGAAACAAAGCAATGTGCTGATAAACGCAGGGAGGAGAAGACTGCCAGCAAACATATACAGGTAAAGGTGCTTTATTGGTCACATATACACAATGTACAGTGAAATTTGTCCTCTGCATTTAACCCATCCATGAGGAGCAGTGGGCAGCCACAGCTCAGCACCCAGGGACCAACTCCAGATTCTAAGCCAGTACTTTGGTCAAGGGTACTGACTGGAGACAGACCTAATGTACATGTTTTGACAGTGGGGGACCTTCTTGCTATGAGGTGACAGTGCTAACCACTATACCACCATGCCGCCCAAGGAATGTATAGGAATGTAAACACTGTATGATATGTAATTTTTGCGTATTAAAGACATTCATTGACTTATGAGGAGTGAAATACACTCAGCACTGTTGTGAATCATCAACAAATATCACTGTTTTCATGAGAAACATATTTAAGCTACAACTTTTGTTTGCAAGAAAAGTCCACATGGCATCTTTATTATTATCAACACGCTTCTAATTATAGCCATTTTCCCACATGTCCTTTTGGCGCCATATTTTTTTGTTCCTGATACCAAGCCCACCTCATTTTGCAAATCCTTTAAACTCATGTTAATATCCTAAGAATGCAACCCTCTGCCAGTAGGCTCTGAAAATTGTCCACCTGTCAAGAGTTCTGAGATGTCTTAACATTTTCCTGGAAGAATTTGCATATTTGCATAATTTGTTCCCCATGCTTGGATGGGTAATCATCCCAGTGTTGTGGTTTAGCCAACCATCAAAAGCATTTACGTATTGGTTAAATCTCCTGTCAGTGCCCTTGACCACAGCACTGGCTCAGAGCTGGAGCTGCTCCCCAGGCTCTCTTGTGGCTGTCCACTGTTCCTCAGGGATGGGCAGAGAACCAATTATACCGCATTGTACTAACAGTGATTGTACATGACAGTTTAAAAAAAGTCTTCTTGTTCTCCTTAAAATGAAGAGTAATTTTCCTAGCTTTTGCATATTGTCACTGATTTTAAGTTGAAATATGGCAGGATGTTTATAATTAGCAAACTGTTGGATTAAAGAACATGCCAAGATAGATTTTTAGCGGTGCAAGAAATGGAGGGAAGGAAAGAGTCTTTTACTCTTCGCTCTGCCTCCATCGCACTCGTGTTTCCTTTGCTTACCAGCTCGCTTTTGCTCCATGTTATTAAATGACAACAAGCCAGGCCTTAGCTAAGTCTGATCGCTGCCAGAAGCCCACAAGGACCTCAGTGCCAAATCAAACATTTAACGGCAGCTTCAGTCCCACTTAGGAGACAAAAAGACATCTGGAGGTTAAAGTTAGGTAACTGAGAGGATGATGGATCCTTTCTCTGCTGCTTCAATAATTCCAGGCCAGATATCTGCATCTTTCTCTGTCTGTCTGTCTGTCTGTTGTCATCCTGCTGCGCTATCTCTGCTAGTTTCTCTGTCTCCCTTTCTGTTCCTCCTCTCCTTCAGTCTCCATCTTCCTCTCGCTATGTTGCTTTATGAAGATGTATATTCAAGGATTTATTTCTTTTAATGCTGTGCCAAAAGTGGATCCTCTGCACAGGAGGAGGGTTTAAAGAGAGTATCGTTGTGGGAGGGTGCGGGGTCTTAAGATGGGGATTTGCTGTTAAATATTTAGTGCGTTCTGACAGCAGAAAGAGTCAGAAGATACTTGGATTCTTTTGTGATCTTTGCTTTAATTTTACTTTTGGTGGTGGCCCTATTAAAAACCCTTTGACTGTGGATGTGGCTACTTGTTTTCAAGGGGCCACAGGGTACTGGAAGGTTAAATCTACCCCCATGTTACTCTTTCCATGCTACTGCACAGCATGTCACTATCTATTTGTGTCTCTAACTTGTACAGTAATGTCAGGGCTTTAGGTCAGGAAAATAATGAGTCCTTCTAGTTAATTACAACAAGAGAGAAAACAGTGCGTTTACAGGACCTTTTAGCATCAAACTCTTCACTGCCCTTCGTTAGTGGACTTTGCTCCTAGCATCACTGCTTACCTTGGTCAATAATACATGACTCCACGTGAGATTCAGTGGGGAGAGCAAAAGCAAATTAATGAGCGTTTCATGTGCCACAGATGACAAAGGATTGTTCAGCTTCAGCCAACTGCACCTCCTTTTATTTTTCTTGTTCTCTTGCTCCCTCTGCAGATAAATTGGAGAAATACACCAGAGGTTTTTGCCATTTTAATCACTCCTTTTTGTCCTTAAAAAATTTCATCATACCCACCACACCACTTCTTATTAAGTGATATTATTATTGTTACAGGGTGTTATGAAAAGCGGCACCACAATTAGCTGTGGCATCTTTGTCCATATTAATTTTGCAAGCCCTCTTATTCCAAGTTTTATTTGGGTTATCAAGGCTCTCTGGGGCCCAGTGCAATATGCATGATTAGTCTGTTATGCTATGAGGCTCGAGTTAAGCTCTTCATCGGGACTGCTTTGCCACACCCTAAGAAGCAGCAAATGAGCGTCACACCACAAATGCATTACCATTATGAATGCCTGTCAGATCTCTGTGTGTCAAAGTGTGTTAGAGTGAATAATGGGAGAATATTGTGTTTCCACTGTGCCTGTAATTACATGCATAAAACATGAACATTGTATTTTGAAGTCAGGTTGTTGTAGTTAAATACTTCGTCAAATTCATGCGTTATCTTTATGGCAGGCACTGTGTAGCCCTTACATTTGCTTTTTAGGGGAACCATAACATCCTAAATTAGCTTTTAAAGGTGTTTTCATGTTCTGCTTGGTTCTTGCCAAATGTTTCTCCTCTGCTGGTATTAAGCACTGGAGAAGTTCACCACCCGCCATCCTATCCTATTGCAATCCTAAACAACTCAGCCATTAGAGGATAACAAATGACTGAGCAATTAACTTTTCCAGCTGTTCCCACCATAGCTACTTAAAGGGTCGGTAAAAAAAACAGCATCTACTAATGTACTGTTTCTGTATCATCATCATCATCTTCATCACCATGATAATCAGCTTGTGTAATATGCTCATCATATTTCCACCTGCACAAGCACTGAGACTCTTCTAGATGAAGAAAATGTAATGACCTATATGTTTTATCTACTCTATAACACTGACGTATCAAGTTTGATAGTGAATGCATTAGACACAATTTCCAGTATATTCACCCAACAGACTAAGGCAACATACACATTCATTTTTCTATGTGGCCACCTGACTAGTCCAGGTCAGATATTCACTCTCCTTTAAAAAACCTCAGGACACATCTGATTTTTTTTAGCTTCTAACTGCTCCACTATGTTCAGCTAGTCTCTCATTCTCTGGGTAGGTGGTGCACAATCGCTACATCAGAGCTTTTTTCCTGAAAACAGGCACCTGCAGCAGTCAGAAAAAAGGTTAATGAGAGTGGTTCGTCTGAACCCTAATAGCCGAATTGCCAGAACAATGAGTTGAAAGCGGCGACTGTCGAGCTTTTGGAAATACCTGAGGAGAACTAAAAAAAATTGTTTGATAAGTGTCTGTGGATGAGGAACACGTCTCACATTGTAAAGTGATTTTCATCTCCTTGTTTTTTCTTCTATAGGGGGTTACAACATCAATGATGTCATGTTCTACTGGACCAGAGGAAATGAATCTGTCAGTGGTTTAGACACTCTACAGCTGGCTCAGTACACGGTGGAGGACCACTACACATCTGTCTCAGAGGCCGTTTATGAAACCGGTAAGTCCCTGTGAGAAGGATTTCTGGTTCACTCCACATGTTTCCTGCTGTCAAGTACACTGATAGGCTTTTGTCCCTCTTTTCAAAGGCAATTACCCAAAGCTGGTTTTCCACTTTGAGCTGAAGAGGAGCATTCTGTACTTCATCCTAGAGACTTACGTCCCCTCCAGTTTGCTTGTTGTCCTCTCATGGGTTTCCTTCTGGATCTCCCTTTCCTCTGTTCCAGCACGTATCTGCATAGGTATGTTGCAAAGCACCTTTTTAAAATCATGATCATCTGAAAAAATGAGCAAATGTCATACATGCATTGCACCAAAGCTAACCTAAGTATTGTGAGTTATTTTACGTGCTGTGTCAAGTTGTTTTTAACTG
>JAQFJA010000003.1:4644050-4664184 GCA_029874485.1 Naso brachycentron
ACTTTAGTTCAAAATGTGGAATTATGAACGATGAACTGAACTAGTTCATTTTAAAATGTGTGAACTGAACTTTGAACGAGTTCAGGTAGAAAATGAACTTTCCCAACACTGCCCACTGTCGCGCAGTGTACCGCTGCTGTGTGAGAAAATGCCAGAGGACGAGTTGGAAGCAACCATGTCTCACATAGGCGGGGGTGGAGGTTTGAAAGAAGGTTTGAAGGAATAAATCGAGAGAACCAGCCACTTTACTTTGTCTTATAACAGTTCATCTTTTTCATCCATCATTATGTTATGATATTTGGGGGGGGCTATACTGGCCAGTTCTGATTATTGGGGGGTTATAACCCCACTGTCCCCCTGTAATTTATGCCTATAATGTGAGATAACGCAAAACATTTTGGGAGGGATGGCAAATCTTGCTGTGACCCTAGAGGGGCTCCGTAGAATTTTAAGTGTACACATCTTTTTCTATGTTCTTTGGTAGCATGTTAGCTTCTAACAGCGGTGGCTGACACAGCGTTAGTGGGTGTGCTAATGCAAACTTGAACTCTCAGTGCTGATGGGCTGATGTGCAGAAGGTTTCAGCGTAGGTTTTTGCCAGCAATTGGCTTTTTGTGATGGACCAAAACACGGGAACGTTTAAATCTTACAATTTAATGAAGTGTACAGACACCCTAACCCCTTCAGTAGAGGAATGTGCAAACACCTCTGTGGTGACAAACATTACACTAACACGTGGGTGTAATTTGCGTTGGTTCAGAGACGACACTGAACCCCTTAGTGGCAAAAGTCGAAAATGCAAGAATGGATTTAGTAAATCTATTTTACAAAATTAATAATTTATTTTAATGCAATGGTGGACATCTATGCAAGCTGGAAAATCTAGGTAAGCCGTTCATTGTACACTTGTGCTTAAGGAATGTTTGATTTATGTGGGTGATTTATGCATAATGAACGCTCTGTAATGTTATGCTGTGTGTAATGGTGCGCACCATTACAAGGTTGTGTGAAAAATGTGTTCTCTTGTAGCATACTAAAGTGAGCGGAAATTATTTATTTTATATGTGCAATATTAGAGAGAAATGTATTAAATTTGGACCAAAATGCACTATAGTAATATCGACTTTTCTGTTTTTTATATTAGATTCGTCTTACTGATATTAGATATTAGCCAGTGCGGTTATAGGCGAGCTATTATTGTGTCTTTAATATCCCATAATGTTAGGAATAGGGTTGGCCACACCAAGGTTTAAACATCATGAAAAGCCAGGACACGTCAGCTGTTGCTTGAGAAATCAATGCAAGACTTGTATCGTCGGAAAACTGAGGCATCTCTTCTGAATGGTTTATGGTTGTTGGGTTTTTTTTACTGTTGGTGCTGAGTGTCTCTATGGTTCACATAATTCTTGCAATATTTCTCCATTACTCATTGGACATATTGTTGGTCTTTATTTACAGGGTGCAGGCCACTTACACTAAGCATCCAATATGTGATACTAAAACACCAGCCAATGACAAATGCTGTACATTTCCTTGAGTAGGAAAAGAGAGAGGCCGATTAAGAGTTCCATCCATCCATCAAGTTTCAGCAGGGGGTCCCAGACTTCCCTTTCCCTGGCCACATTGACCAGCTCTGACTGGGGGATTCCGAGACGTTCACGGGCCAGTGCAGAGATATAATCTCTCCACCTGGACCTAGCTCTGCCCTGGGGCCTCCTCCCAGCTGGACGTGCCTGGAACTCCTCCATAGGGAGGCAACCAGGAGGCATCCTTACCAGATGCTCGAACCACCTCAACTGGCCCCTTTGGATGCAAAGGAGCAGCAGCTTGACTCCAAGTTCCTCACGGATGACTGAACTTCTCACCTTATCCCGAAGGGAGACGCCAGCCACCTCCTGAGGAAACCCATGTCAGCTGCTCGTATCCACGATCTTATTCTTTGTGTCATGACCCTTCATGACCACAGGTAAGGGAAGGAATGAAGACTGAGCGGTAGATCAAGAGCTTTGCCTTTTATCTTAGCTGCAAAACCCATCTCAATGCACCAGTTCTCCGGCAAGTCTCCCACTCTAAAGTCCCCTCACTTGAGAACATGACTCCAACATACATGAACTCCTTCACTTGAGTTAAGGACTCATTCCCTACTCAGAGTGGACGGTCAACTGTTTCTAGCTAAGAACCATGGCCTCAGACTTAGAGGTGCTGATCCTCATCTCAGCCGCTTCACACTCAGCTGTGAACTGATCCAGTTAGTGCCGAAGGTCACAGACTGATGATGCCTTCAGGACAACATCTTCTGCAAAAATCAGCAATGAGATCCTCAGCCCACCAAACAGCAACCCTCCTCCCCTTTGACTGCACCTCGAGATCCTGTCCATGAAAATCATGAACAGGATTGGTGACAAGGCGCAGCCCTGGCAGAGGCCAACCCCCACCGGGATCGAGTCCGACTTACTGCTGAGAACCTGAACACAGCTCTCGCTTTAGGCGTACAGTGATTGGATGGCCCTGAGTAGTGATCTCCTCAACCACAATATTTTCCGAGGAACCCGGTCATGAGTCTTCTCCAGATCCATGATTTTTGTGATATTGCTTTGTAAGAATATGTGATGTCAAAAGGGTTAGCCAGTCCTTCATCCTACACTTTTTCAGTCATATTCCTGTTCTGTATCTGTGTGTAACATCGGTAATGCCTCATAAAGATGTAAATTGTTAAAATGAACTGAAATAAATTTCTACTACTACTACAAAGTACATGTAGACAGGTTGGACAAACTCCCAGGCCCCTTTCTTGTGAGAGTGAAAAGCTCCATGAGCAGGACAAAATCCAAATTGTCCCTCTTGAATGCAGGGTTCGACTTTCAGGCGGATGCTCCGTTACAGCACCTGGAAGGAGTTATTAGAGCCAAAATTAAAAATTAAAAATAAATGATAATGACACTGACACTGTGTGCATGCATTCATTTTATACTTGTGAACCCCCAGCCTTGAAGTTCAAACTATGCCTATGTATCAACACAAGTCAGTATGTTCAGGTTCAGACATTTTGGGGGACTTAAACTTAAAACACATTTTTGAGTAGAGGTGATCTTTGAACAAATCTAAGAATAATCTTACAACAATCAATCGCCCTCATATCATTGACAGAACAACAGGCATAAATTACCTTGTCAGGGATGACATTCTTATAACCATGCCGGCTGCTACACACACCAGGATTTTCTTTTAAATTCTTGTGTTACAATGTGAGTTTTTGTCATGGTTACAGCACATCAAACACATCATGCTCTCAACAATTAATGTAATGTGTGTTATAATTACTTTTATGAAGTGACAGGTCGATACAACCTTTTGACTTTTTGTCTTCCTCTAACTTGTCTCAGTGTAAAAAGCTACTGTAAAATGTTTGCATTTTATACATGGTTTCATATTGGGATGTAGCAAATAGCAAATAATAGTCTATACCAGCATTCACAGACAGCTGAACATTGTGTGTGTGTGTGTGTGTGTGTGCGTGTGTGTGTGTGTGTGTGTGTGTGTGTATGAGGGGGCGGTGATGATTCAGTAGTCAGATTTCTCACAGGAACAGCCACTTCACTAGAAGCAGAAGCACATTGCAGTTGGCCGGTGAGGAAAGAATTTTAGGTTTTCCTCTTCAGTAGGGATCTGAGGGATCCACTGAGAAATATACAAACATTAATATTGGATATTTTATTTTCTGACTTGCTGACCTCCGTTTGAATCCATCACTCTGAGAAAATACAACTGTCACAATGTCAAGAGTTGCAAATCTGTCGAAGCTGCGGCAAGAAAGGATGAGGGAGATCAACCTGCGGGTGAGTTGGCACTCTGTTCATGATTGAGAGTAACATTGACGACAACAGAATCAGGCAACGGCATCTGACTGACTTAAGGTTTTGCCAAGCACACAGTTTTTAACATGACAATCAAATAACCACTACTTTTGTGTAAAATGGTGTGACTTAATTTGTTAGAGAAAAGAGGTGAACCTACTGACTCTACATCACTTTTGCAGAAACGTAGACTACAACTCAGATGTACGTGTTATTTCTGTCTTTTTTTCTCTGTTTCTCTCACTTCCCCTCTTTCTCTGTTACTGAGTCACTCCCTGTTTTTGCATGTTGGCCATAAAACATTTCCTCTTTACTACATATGCACGGGCCTTTGAGGCCATGGGCCCCGATAAAGCTGCAGTGGCTGCACATCACTGACAGGATATGTCTGTATGTATTTGTGAATGTAGGTGGTGGTGGTATAGGCCTATCTATGTTTGCTTGTACAAAGTGTGCTCACACACTGGATATTTAACTATAGCAACTGTTGCCATAGAAATGGCAGTGGGTGTGTGTGTGTGTGATTTTGCTTTCTTAGGATGTTGCAAGTCTCCAAAATGTGTATCAATAAAAATACAAAAAAGCATCGAGGGCTGGATTTACTAAGGCTTTAGCAGACATGTATGTGAGGTATTTCCATCAGTAAGGTGTGTACATGAAACACAACAATAGGTGGAGACACGTTTATACCTGTCAATTATGTCATCTGCTGTTATTACTAAGGTCACGCAATTTGCAGTCTTGTGCGGCATCAGCTGCACATCATCTACACCCTCCGCCTGCTACACTCTTAAGCTTCTGTTGGATCTGACCTCTCCTACCCCCCCAATCTTTTCATTGTTTTACCACGAGCTAATTGTAATGACACCTATTGCATTAAAATACTATATTTAGATCAAACAACTTGTTACCCCATCACTGACTCAAGCAACACAGGCTCAGAGCTCTTGTTAAGGCCGCTTGGATGCTGATTGAATAGGTGGGTTGCAGTCATGTGAGTCAGATGGGGGGCAGGAAGTGAAAAACGCTGTTGCCACTCTTGTTTATATTTCTTTGGAGTTTAGCCAGATACATAATGTTAATTAGCTAAATGATTGTAGCATTACCTCTCACAAAGCAGTCACTGCGTACACGAGCGTTGTCTGACCCGCTCCGCTCAGAATTAAGCAAGTCTTTGAGAGCCTGGAGGGCCCAGAGAGCAGGAGCCTATCTCCTGTTTCCATGGCATTTGATCAGTTGGCACAGCTGTAAAAAGGACAAAAAAGTTGACATTTTGATCCCTCTCAGTGGAGAAATCCCTCCTCCCATCTGCTGCTCGTGATGACATCTGCAACCCACCTATATATGAAAAAGTATGCATTAAATTTTCTCTTAGTAAGGTACCATTGCGTGGTGTGGTGGTGTCTGCGAAGTGGGGGTTGTCAGCATAGTCATCGGTAAAAGAATCAATTCAATTTTATTTACATGGCACCACAAATTTGTTAACTTAAGGCACTTTACATACAGAGTAGGTCTGGACCACTTTGTAATGAAATTTATTAGACTCTAAATTTATTGGACTTGTTTCTCTTGGTCCGGCATTGTGCTTTGAAACTGTGATTTCTCCAGTTGAAAAGGCGATTATCTGATCATTGTTGCCAACTCCTCAGCAAGGAAAGCAGCAATTGGCTGTCCTAAAAGTAGGCAGAAGTAGCTAGATGACATCATCAGCAAATTTGCATAATTTTCATATAATGGAAGTTATATGGCGGAAAAAGGAGTAACGTCATCGTAGAAAGCCAAAAAGTGAGTGAAAAATAGCCTAAATATGTTTCTCCCAAAGACCAGAAAAAGTTGCTAGTTTTGTTGCTAGTCGCTTTTGACAATTAAAGTCAGCAAGGGGGTCTGTAAAGTTGCCAGATCTAGTGACAAAGTTGCCAGGTTAACAACACTGTATCCAATGAAGGCCGGGGGTGGGACTAAGCTGTCTGCTGAGAAATATTTCGACATTTCAACAGACAAAGCTGTGTTACAGGACCAAAAAACAGTAATGTGACTGTATGTAGTGTCTTTAATGAGTTAAAAAAAAAAGCCTATAATGCTGTCAAGCGATAAACATTTGCTTGTCTCTTTGCACGGTGCGTGGTGGGTCAGAATCTTTATCACAACACAATATAACAACATTTGTGTGGTTATTGGAGAGACATTTTTGAGTTTTGGATATCTTGCTTAGCCAGTCTTCTCTCCACACTTGCTCCACAGTCAATGAAACGCTACCTGGCAACGTATTGATCATTCATGCGGATTAAATTTGGAAAGGCAATGACTCTAATGAGGAAGGGTTAGGATCTAACCCCCTCCCTCTGAGAATCGCTCTAAGTGGAGGCAATGCCAGACCAAGAGAATCAGGTCCACTCAGTGGAGGGGGCGGAGTCTCTGGTCTGGGTTCAGGCTAAAACAACTGTTCAAAGGAAAGTGCAATGACAGCACAACGTTTTGATTTATTTATTGCCATTTATTCTTCTTATTTATTTTCTTAGCCAAGGCTGTGTATAACCTACTTCTAAATGTGTGTTTTGGGGGTTTTTTGCAATAAAAAAATCTTTAGAATCTTTAGTTCTTCATTTTCTGTAATGATTTTGTGAAAATACACATGGTGATAAACTCTGATATTGGTTATTGAGTAAATCCTGTTTTGGAAATTGGAAAAAATATTTTTTAATGTACAATGCTGAATTGTGGAAAATTCTCACGACCACTGAGTTACAGCCATTTTACTTATTTACTTACTTTACTTATTAACATATCGCTAGTGCCATCTATGCCATCCATTTTTGCTTGATACATGCTTGTCTTAAATAGATTTTATACAATTACGTAATATGTTAAGCAGTCCATTAATGTAAAATGTATAATTTAAAACAGGTCATGCCCGTGCATTGATCACTTTGTGCAAACTACATAAAATGTGTCAAGGCAGATGTGGTGTATTAAATCAAAATGAGGGTACAAAATGACTACTAAAATTTTTATTTATGTTGCTACGGCAGCCTGGGCTTATGATAAATCCTTACTCTGGCTAGCAAGCTGGTGAGTTAGTGCCTCTCTTTGCGTTTTGCAGTCCACATGATCAGTCATTTGAACTAATATTCCATGGGTGAATGTTACATTATATAGAAGCATATTGCATTCACTTGAGAAAAAAAAGGCCTGTTTTCTGAAATAACAAGATGATTATCTCAGAATTTGACAGCCAAAGTCAGCTCACATTAGTGTTTAAGCCATGTCTATTGTACTTCTATTCAGAGTCACATCCTCGATTGGTGATTTTACTGGATGCTTTTGTAGAAAAATAAGGGTGAAATAAGGTTAAATTGTATTGTACCCTGTACTCATGTTTCAAGTGCCATAATGAAGACATTCTTTTGAGGTGACCAGCAGCAGCCAGTAATTGTCAGAGGTTAAATTATCTCAAATTACTGGTTAAAATGTGACTACATTGTAAAAATGCGACAGGCTAATTTGTCTTTGTTTTCTGCAAAACTGCACATTAAAATCAAACAATATTTCATATATATATAGCCAAGGTCATGCTAATGAGAATCCACTGAGAATGTTCGTCACCTCTAAAACCACCTTTTTAATGATTTTTGTTGTCACAGTTAATTGCTGGAACAGGTGTGTTTTGTCATCCTCTCTGTCCCCTTTAAACACCCATACCGCTGATACAGTAAAACAACAAATAGACAACCATCACAGCATAAGTTTCATCTACCACACGTCACACTGGAACTCTTAATTATCGATAATTGTAGTAATAGTAATTGTAAACGTTTTAATTGTATGTTTGTCAGACCCTGTAAACTAAACTAATAACGGGGATCCTTATAAAACTAAACTAAACTAAATCACAATCAAATCGGCGTGCTGACTTGTCTCAGTTTCCAGGGAGGTCGGCTCACTTGAGCGCAGCGTAGCCAGTCTGAATGCATTTTAGACGCATCAACTGATTTGCATGAAGCACACCGTTTCAGCTGATCCTGGAGAAACACTGTCCAGCAGATCAGTATGGGCTTTCTGTCTGAACGACTGAAACGCTGAGATGCCTCCACAGTCAACAGAGTAATAACTATACTGCCTATATTTGCCTACATAAAGACACAAGTACCTCCCAGTATGGGATCAGTGGGATAATAACTGTATGTACAAGACATGTAAACTGGACTATGACTGATCACACGACTGAGATGTGGGACAATCAGTGTTTTGCATATTAGACTAAAAGCAGTAAAGCGGCACAACATGTGTATTTTATAAAAGTGAACTGAAGTGTTAGAAATAGGCTCTAAGATCAGATACTTTAGAATCATAAAGAGACATGTTGTAATAAGACAGGACAGACGTTATTGTTCACATCACAGTGTGCTACATTTACTGGACTTCTTTCCGCGGATTGATGCGACAGGACGTGAACCTCTGGGGCCGATCAGAACGGTGTCCTTAGCAACGGTCTGTTATTCATAGCAACGGTCTGTTTGACAGAAATGACAGACTGTAGAATGAAATGACTGACCAATCAGAATCGAGTATTTAATAAAGTCATATAATTATCCTTTATATCTCTTTTACACAGAATAACTGCTGCCAGCAGCACACTACCTCCTTATATCTATCATGGTCATCTAGTTGTTCGTTTACCCAAAGATTAAAAAAACAAAAAACAAAACAAACAAAAAAAAACTTGTCATATTTTCTTATTTCCTTAATTCTGTGCGTGCTAAAAATTTTAAAGTGGAGCATACACGTAAAGGGACATATATACTTTAGGTCATTGGTCTTGTAACCGGCTAAAGATGTGTTGCAGTTGGAACTGATAATAGCTGACTATGTCTGTTTCCTGCTGGTGCATCGCCCTGCTTCTCCAGACAGAGGGCGAGCTGACAGATATCTACAACTGACCAGGCGTAACTGGTCAGTCAACCCCTCATAAAAACAAAACAAAACTGAAATATCCTGTAAGGAGGCAAAGGAGGTCTATAAGAGGAGAATCAAGGACCACCTGACACACAACCACCCACAAAGGGTGTGGAAAGAGATACAGCACAAAACCAACTACAAAGGCAACACTAAGGCCACATTTACAGCCCCACCAAAAATGGAAAAGTCGTTCCTTTGTGTCTTCAGAACATGTCCGTGTTCACATAAACAACCCAAAGCACTGTAGTGTGCATGCCAGACCAGTAGTCAGCGGTGTAACTTTGTAATGACATACCGTCGGAGCTGCCGAAGTTGTTTACTTCCTGTTGCTGCTGATCTCTAAGCAGCCACAAATTAAAGAAATTCAGACGTAGTTTGACTTCTGAAATTATTATACCACGAGTTCGGTGGTGGCAGAGCAGAATGCATTGACTTGTGCCAGCATTAGCATTAGCATAGTCACAGCTTTCATAGGCTTTCCGTTTTGCCGGTTTAAATGGTCAGAAAGAATGTTGTGGTTTCCAAAGACTGCACTCTGAGAGGCCGCAGCACGCCGTTATCATGTTGAAGGAAGGCCAAACCGCGACAAAAGTGTTTCGCCATGTAAACCTCCCCTGACAGTACTGGAAACACTCATGACAATAAAGAAAGTCGAGTTAATGTGTTAGTAAGATTTTTAAAATACATATAAACATGTAAGTCTGTCTGAAATCATACTAAATTGAATTTCTCAAAGTCGAGCTAACACACCCAGATAATGCGACTGGAAGTTGAATTACTCCTGCATGTTTATGCCTCTACTGGACTGGCCCGAGCATTCTGCGCTTGATCGACAGTCCCCGCAGCGTCTTTGACCCGGAACTCAGACAGCGTAAATTTGTTGAAGAAAGCTGTGAGGAAAACAAGAATCCCGTAAGCGTGCATTGAATTCGTACCAAAAGTAAAGCGCAGATATGAAGTGTACAGCGCTGCTAAGTTCTCCATGTTTGCACTGTTCAGCATGGATTCCACTAGCCACTTGTTAACCTTGGAACAATGACTACGTTAAAATTAATATTAATATGAAATGCCACTTTACACAATGTCCCAAGTGCAGTTAATGCTCTTAATCTGCTCTAAACCCCTGACTGCACTTTATCGTCATTATTATTGTTACTGCTACTGTTTTTACTATCAGTGCTACTGTTCTAGTTCTCTGAACGAGAAGATACATTTCTTTTTCTTTTGATTGCTGCTGTTGTTTTGTCCCATGTCTTCTAGTATGTTGTATTTCTTTATTTTCTTACTTAAATCTTTATTGACACAATATTTGTGACATTGGCATGCCAGCTGTAACAACAGTATGACAAATCTACAGATAAAAGCTAACAAAACAAAACCTGCTTGGGAAATGCCTTTATACAACCTTAAAGATTAATGTATCTATTAACGAATGCTCCAGTCCATTGTTGCCATTTTGAGTTTATATGGAGTCCATTTTTCCCATTTTCTGTCCAACTGTGCTTCTTGCAGTCTCAGTTTGTATGTCATTTTTCCATTGAAAAAGTTTCTTCCACGCTTATGAGCTACTGGTTTTTCATTGGTGGTGTTTCCTTACCCCATTGCTTTCTTGCTTGCTTGTGTTTTGGTTTTTTTATGACTTCTGCAAATCAAATTTTCTCAACAACAAAGGGACAACAAAAGTCTGAAACTGAAACTGAGAACCAGTGGTGTAAGGAGTCAGCACCATGCCCCTGTGCAAGACTATCAAACTGGGCCACATCCATCGCAATCAGACGTTTAGCCAAACATACTGCCAGAATGAATGAAAAAAGTGAAAGCATATAGATTTGAAATGACCAACAACAGTGAAATGCACTACACCATTGATGCCTAAATTAAAAGATTACTAGGAAAACACGGCCATGAGAGAGAAGAGTCACAGCAGAAGGCTGAGATGACAGACTAGTCTATTTGATAAGATCTGGTAACTACAGTGCACCTTCAAAACTGCAGTAAAGTTAGAATAGGATTAACAGGTAACAGTGCACCTTCACACAGATGAATCTAAGCCGAACAGGTGACAGCGAACCATTTAAAAATGAAATCAATGACGGAGCACTTGCACAACACATGTGGGTTGATTATTTGTTAAATAACTAATAAATTAATTCTACTTACATTATAGACGCACTCTCCGGGCTTTTCACTGTGCAGAGTTTTCTGTGAAGTATAAACATCTCCGGCGGTGCTGGATGGCGCGCTGCTGCTAGCATGTGTCGACTCTTGCTCAGTGCAACAACTCGGACTTGCCATGTCGTCTTTCTTTTTCAAGAAACTGACAGTTTTGGAAGCTTTGCTCTTTCCCTCTCGGCTGCTTCTTTGAGTTTTCACTTTTGATACTTCTATGTTCGTACTCCATGTCTCATCCTTTTTCACTCGTTTGCTATCCTCACACTTTTTTTTTTCGCAGTAGTACTGCGCATGTCCTTAATTGCAAAAACCCAGAATTCCACGTGGACACACATTGTACATTTTTTAACATCAAATGCCCATTAATCCTTTTAATTTAACTCAATTTAGTAATACACCATAGACGTATGAGTCAATAATAAACTATATGCTTGAATGTATAAAACTTATTTTGTGTTACTGTATCTTTAGTTATTTTGCGAATGACAGCAAATGAGACACCATGAAATAAGAGTCTTGCCGCATGTGGTGCTATATATACCTGCCATTTTCTTAAGATTTATGTAAGAATAATTGGGAGGTTTACTCAATAGTAATGGTATGGGTCCAAGTGCCTGCTCTGGAGTCATTGTGTTTGAGCCCATGAGTATGGGCTCTCAACCAGCATGGGCCCTAATACAATAGCATTGTCAGCATATACAGTAGTTCTGCAGCTGCATGACATAAACAAAAAGACAATTACAGGGGATCAAAGCAAAAAGCAGTGCAAGTAACCTACTGTGCAGTAAGTCAGAATATAGCCACAAACCAAGTTACTGTAAGCTGAGGATGCAGTTTGATTATCTTCATATTTTTCATACCGCCTTCAGTAATTCAGTTTTACACAATCAACCACAACAGTCTTATCAGATGAAGCTGTCGAGCACAATATCTTATCAAATGTGCTTCCCTGCACGTTGTTGTGTGCAACCGCAGAGCATGAACAAACCCTCATCTTCACTGCCGTTTACACACACACACACACACACGTTTGTACTACTATCTTTGTGGGGCCCTTATGTTGACTTCCATTCATTTGTGCAGCCTATAGTAACCCAAACCTTTTCCCTAACCCTAACCTTAACCAATTTATGCCTAACTCTAACCTTAACTTGACCTCAATTCATACCTTACCCATAAACTTAAATCTCCATACTAAAATTTAAAGTTCAAGTTGTGGGGTCCAGGATTTTGTCCCCACAAAGATTGTCAGACCCCACACCATGAGTGAAAATCCAGGTTTTGGACCCCACATATCTAGAAAATAAAAAACAAACACACACACACACACTCCTACCTCTATCTGCCCCCCACTTTGCTCATCTGTGAGATCACAGCAGAATGGCAGCATTTAGCTTCCACTGAAAGCCGTGCCGGAGTGATCACTAATCTGCCCTGAGATCTGTGTTTCTCCCAGTGGCCTGTGAGCACCATGTAATTGGCCTCAAATTGGAAGCAGGATCTGAGCTTGTTTATGTAACAAGCATTTTGTGTGATAACGACACTGTGCTGTCTGGTTCGTCCATCTCTTTTCTCTGCTGACTTGCATCCAAAGCTCCTGTGTGGCTCCGAGGCAGCAGGAGTGGCCACGCTTTTGATGTTGGCCGAAATAATCTTTTTAGGAGTTCAGTATCTGACACATGCAGTGAAAAGCGAGAAAAATAAGTTTGTACGGTCAGGTAGCTTTGACCCTTGATGCTGGTGGATTTCAAGCCGTATGTACATCATTATGAACCTATTTCTCTGCGTGTTTCTTCCTACTCCTCTGCTCATTCTGTGTCTTCTTCCTTTTTAGTGGTTTATTTTGTCTGAGGTCATTTCAGTGGAATGACTACGACCAGGCGCTGGATTTCAAGCCCAAATTCACGCGCTTGTTAAGCCCGTTCCTTTTGGTATGTCTCTTTGCCGCTCTGTCTGCCTGTATTCTTTTGTGTCTGACCTCAGAGATCTCACTGAGAGCCCATGATGAGTCATAGCTCAGTCTGGAGCCTCTGCATCACAGTGGGGAGTCGGGAATACAGAGCAGCTCGAGCGCTTCACCAGCACGTCAAGACACACACAGTCGCACACACTTGCACGTGCACAGCGACAGACAAACAGACAGAGGAGAGGACACACTGATTGGAGGACAGATTCACAAGAGCGTGTGTGTGCATTTTAGAGAGAGCTACAGAGATGTTGCTGCAGGACTTTTTTTCAAAGGTGAATGCATTTGACAAGGTGTAAGCTCATAAGCCGTACCTTCCAATTAACAAAAAAGAATATTCACGGACACACACGCACACACACACACTGACAGACATTGTTATTCGTAATAATGCCTCATTTCCAGCAGCAGATTATCATATTGTCTAACCCTGATCCTGTAATATGCAGCACTGTGACGTTCCTGTGATCTTATTCACTTTTGCTGGATTCGTCAAGAGCCCTCCACATCCCTGATTAATTTCGCTCAGCTCTGTGTGATTGAAATTCACGCTACTACCTAACACTACATTAAGACAGCTTCTGCCGTTGTATTGCTGCCATCTCTCACCGTGCAGTATTTGAGTTTCATCTCTCTGTGACTAAAGAGCGTGTGTTCCATTCTCCCACCCCTGCACCTCTCGAGACTGCAGTGAGATCTTAGAACAGCACACTGTGATGTATATTTCAACCACTTCCTTCAGTAAACCCTATCTTAAAACCCCCTTTTTTTCCCATTCTCCTTCTCTTCTCGCTCTTCTCTCATGTGCTGCGGTGGCGGCAATGTAGTCGTGACATCAACCCTGGAAAATGTTGAGCTATAGACCTCCTGGTCTTTTTGTCATCTTAAACAAGTTTCCGCTGCTCCCCTGATCAATGACTTGAGTTTGAGCTATGTGAGACCTTCCATGCATCAGAAACAAATAAAGGGGAACAGAGAGGAGAACTGTCTCCAATTTACCCAGGTGAGCCTCACTGGGAGTTTGAATGCATTTGGCCTCCAGTGAGTGAAAGAATAGAGATGAGTCATGGTTCAGACACATTCTTGCTGAAGTAAATAAAGCGATGTTTCCTGCAGCAACACAATGCAGCACATGAATAATGCCAGGCAGTTTATTCACAGTTGCATTAAAAGCAAAGCAGGTGAATTTGGACATGCAGGCCTAGAGTCTCTGTTGAGAAATAGACGCTGCCTTGTGAACACACTGCAGTACTGTAATAAGACTGCAACATCCATGTTGGATTTTAGCACATGTTTAAGCACTTTAATAAAGACACACACCAAATCCTGAAGTCCAAGTAACAAACTCAGACGAAAAAGTGGCTTTAAGATTTTAAGATTTTTTTATGAAGTTCTTTAGTAATTAAGTTTTGTACATTAATGAAGCTCTGGGACTTGCAAGAGACAAATTTAAAAACAAACAAACAAAAAAAAACAATAGTCAGGTGATGATAAAATTTCACACTAGATCCCCAGTATGAGTCAAGCCCTAAAAACAACTGGATTTTCCATATTGCAACTCAAACACTGCCAGGTTTACAGTTTGATTAAACAGACCAGATGCAATGTGTTAATTGGTGAGCTTTAAGCCTAGTGCACAACAACATTAGATACCACAAACATAATGACAGATTTCACAGATTTTCAATTTTTTAACCTTAAAAGTCGCAACACAGAACCACATACTCCTTGTTTGTTCTAAAAGATTTTAGTAAAAAACAAACATGGAGGCTGTTAGCTGTCATGAGCTGGTCGAACTTGTTTTTTCCTACGTTCTGCTACAAAATTTAAAAAAAAAGAGAAATGAGAAAGACAAAGTCAAAGAGGAATGGCTCAAACAGTTTGCAGTGTGGGCTGGAGGCAAGTTTAATTTGGTCTCAAACAGAGCAAGGGTGCAGGCTAATGCTACAAGCTAATAAGTATGCTACATTCATAGCACACCATATTGCTGGTGATACCTTCTGATCAGCTCCCTCATCAGTTTTTCTGCCCAATATCTATCACTGCTCCTTGGACACAACAGAATTTCAAACATGCTTGGTACTTAAATGGACACTTTGCCGATTAGCAAACAGCCTTGTATAGTTCTAAAATCAGCAGTATATTACAATGAATGTTGTTTAGCCTATCTTCTTTCAATCTTCCATGGGCCAAGTTCTTCCGCTATCTTCTTTACCAAAATCTCCTCAAATGACCTCAAATGACATGTTTGATGTCATTTGTAGAGGTTTGGGCCTGCCTGCTCTAAACAACAACTTCTTTTTGAAAGGAATTTCAGGCTCTGGCGAATCAAAATCTCCTCATTATTGAAAACTATGCAATATTACATAAAAGGAGCGTTCCAATGCAATGGATAACAACCTTGGGGACTTCTGGTTTTTTGTGTTTACTACACGTAGGGGATAAAAGGAGCCTTTATAAGGAGTCGTTGTAATTCTAATTCTAATGTCTAATTGTCTCTTTCCATGATGCATAGTAGGTCAGAACCACAAAACAGCAATATTAATGTGATAATTTTACAGCTTTATCAGCGGAACATAGGTCACAGAGAGCTAGCTGCTGCGCCGGCGGCCATTTCTTGCATCTACTCGGTGATAATGTGATGTTATTTCAAGCAAAAAACCTCTAATTGTCTCTTTCCATGAATCAGGGTCAGAAAACAACATCATTGTGCTTATTTCACAGCTTGTGGAAATAACGTTAACTGTGCTACTCTTGCTTGCGCTACCACTGTGCTTTGTACGCGGATCCACGTTTGCAACGTGGGCCTCAGGCGCAATGCGTCCTGGTACATGTAGGCACTGCAAGAATGGCTGTGTGAGCGGGACAAACTCAGAAAACTCAGCTTTCTCTGTCAGTATAGCACAAACTGAGGATTTACTGCTTCAGTTTAGTACAGTTACCATCAATACTGATTGGACATCAACATGAAAAATGGTGCAGCTGTCCTTCAAGATCTGTCACCAGGCCAGCTCTTACTCTGCTGGCCAGTACCAAGTGGGTCCATCTGAACGGGGCCAGATTAACCTGCTGGTGTACTGAATTGTCCCCATTGCCCAGACACATACATTTCCCCTGCCTGTAATGCACCATATAGGCATATCAGCCAGAGCAACTGAAGTATTAAAGGTATTAAGATCTACTGCACCAAAACGATCAGCTTGTAGGATTTATTGGCATCTACTTGTGCCACTGTAGATCACAACAAACTAAATGCCTCTGTGCTCACCCTCCTCTTCCAACCATATAAGCTTACAGTGGCCGTAAACATTCTGAAATAGAGTAGGATCCTCTGTAGAGTTACGGCTTGGTTTGACTCGGAGGAAAATGCAACTGTTCTGTTTTCACATAGACATACTAACAGACACAAAGCACACACCTGCCTCACGAGTGTTATTTAAGCCCGTTCATTTTGATAGTGCCATCATTAGAGACACGTTTTTAACTTCTTCTCACAGTGGCTGCTCTAAACATTGTTTTCCTTGAAGCAAAAAATTTAATAACCAATTATTTTTATAAGATTTCCTGTTTCCAGTGAATTTTTCCATGTTGTGATTTTTTGCAAAAATGTGCTATCAAGGGACAAAGAGATAGAGACAGTACAGGATAAAAAAATGCATATATTATCATTTATCATTATGAACAAGTACTTAAACCAAGTAGCTTGACTAAAGGATATTTAATGTTCATTTTATGAAAACAGATAATAAATAATCAGTAATGGAACACTCATGCATTAAAGGGGACAGCTTGCTCCAGCTGGGAATCAAACCCAGGACCTTATAGCTATAAGGGGAATCATTTATCCACTGCACCGCAGAGAGATATGAAATGTCCACAGAACGAAGCTTCTCCAATGACAGAGGAGTGTTTATCATCCAGATCCACATCTGTTTGATCCCAGCATCTTTAAATCATTATAGTTTGATTATATTTAACTACAGCAATCCTTTTAAAGACTGAGGTAAAATTTACACACTTAAAAAAAAAGCTCATAGAAGTGGAATAGTTTTGATCAGCAGAGAACTTGAGTGACCTGTCAGAGATGGCCTTTTCCCGCTTTTTGTTTAACATAAAAGTTTTTTCTGCATAATTGAAAACTGTCACGGTAAAATGTCGTGCCAAGATGAAGATCAAAGTAACGCCATGCTTTCCTGGCATTTTGAATTCTTTTTAACATTACTTCATACAGTTCAAACACATGTTTAAGGTTACAAAGCGGGAGCAACAGTATTCTTGACGCCTATGTAATTTTCATTTATAGAACCTTTAAAAATGGCTTCTTTCATGTGAGACAGAAAGGTGTGAAATGTCAAAAGAAAAACACAGAAAGCAATTCAGCACCTGTGGAATTCATATGCTATCTTTGTTGCTGCACATGGTGTTAAAATTGGCAGAAATGGAGCCCACAAGGGGTTGTGGGCAAAGAATGGCAGCAGCAACAGAGGAAGAAAAAAAAAAAAAATCCATGTTCTTGAAACCCCTCATATCACATTTCATCGGCAGTCTGCTCCATGTGTTGAGCTGGAGAAAATGGAGAAAGAGGGTTTTTATGGCATCCCCCTGCAGAGTAATCAGAAGCAGTGGCTAAGCAGAAGTGACAGCAGCGGTTTGGGATTAGGGTCAGTAGCTGCACACAGCTCGCTGGTGAAAAAGAGAAAGGAAAAAGGGGGAGTACGGGGGGTGTCAATGGGCAGAGACCAGCTGGCAGAGGGACGGCCTCAAGGCCTGGGTTAAGTCAGAAAGTTTCATTCTTGTGCCAATAACAAATAACACATCTACAGCTAAGGCTAGTTAACCACCCACTTGGTCGGAGTGGGAGGTGGTGTGGTTTTGGACTCATTTGCTGGGCTGTGTTAATTAGCAGGTGTCAGAGAACTTTTTATAGAAGTGAAGATTATGACAGAACCCGACTTCGCTCTGGACTCCCAGTGACCTTGTGCTCATTAATGGACTGCCACAGTCAAATTTTAATGCTCCTCTGAGGTTTTGGATAATGTTTGGCCCATAATCAGGACACTCATGTAATGCAGCAATAAAATGCTAATATTTGGCTTTCAGTGACACTTATGATTGGTCTAAATCCTTTTGCAATCAGTTTATTTTGGGATGGAGGAGGCAAGTTCAGCAAATGAAAAAGAGTAGACCTCTCAGAGATTAGAAACAGCATTGGTTCAGCTGGTATTAGTTGTTTCCTTCTCCACCACTCACAATGTCTATTAGTCTTTATTTTTGTGATCTGTTGAATCAAGTTAGTCCCACAGAGGGCAAACTGAGCTCCAAAAGAAGAAGAGGAAGAAACGCTCTTCCTGCAGTGTAATAGACAAGATAGGACAAAATGAGTGAGTCAAAAATGACACATTATACACCAGGAGCAACTAAAACTGTTTCTAAGGAGGGATGATAATGATGATGATAATGAGTCTCCAATACACTCATTCAATGTAGCCTAACACAAAAAAGTACTCTAAATTAAAATTAAATATCAGTAAAAGTTGTGTTTTTTTGTTGATAAAATCAAAGCTGACTGCAGTGGGAAGAAACAAAAAACAAACAAACAAAAAACCCCAGCTGTGTTCAGTTTTCAGCGTAAAAATTTAGAGGTATGGTTTTTCTTTTTTAGTATCAAGACATCATTACCATATTAATAGCACACAGTGCAGGTGAGACTTCTTCCTACTAAAGTATATCATCTTCAAAAGCAACATGTAACAAATTTTTGTCACCAATTATCCACACAGTGACTTTTTTTCCACACCATTAAATCTGCCATTGTCTGGAGTGTGTGTGTGCATGTATGACAGAAATTATTACCATTATTTAAAAATGAATAACTATGATTTAAAACATGAAAAGGGGCTCTTTAAATTCATCACTGAGCTGCAGTTACCATCACATTACAATTCACTGTAGCGCCCAGCACTAAACACAGCTTATTTGATTTGTTTGAGTTGATATTTTTATGTAGGCTAGCCAGTTTATTTTATTTGTTTTACAGACTTATTTATTTATTTTAGTTTGGAAAATAGCTTTCTTTTAAATGGAAACCCAGTGTTCATAAATGGATAATTTAAAAAGAAAGATATTTAATTAACATGAAAAAAGACATACTGTAACCGTGAAATAATAACTTTTCAAACTTATCTAAAATAAAACTGAAATAATTTTCCCAGTAGTTTATTTTTTAATTGTCTCAAAGTCTCTTCCTGCAATGACAAACAGGGCAGAGTGAGTTACATGTTCAGCTGTTGCTGCAGTTTGGTGAAGTAGTTTTAGACTGAGAATTTTTATGAGTTTTACAAAGTAATTTATGTGTTTTATTTAAGATAGAATAAATTTAGATCAAACTACAACACTGCTGTTACTGCTGACACTCTTACTACCTGCAATCATTGTGCCTGCTGCTCCAACTTATTCACAGAGGCAGAGTCATCAGGCAGCCGTGCTCTCTGATGGTTTATAAACAGCTGGAATGGTTTCAGTTAGGCCACTAACAACAGGTGCAACTGAAGCGTTATCTGATTATGCAACTGCAGCATCATTAGAAACAGCAGCATGATCTGAAGCTGTGTCCACTGCAGCTGAGTCACCTTCCTCTTTGTCAGTGCTGCTGGATTCAACAGAAGTGTCTGCTGCTGCCATCACTCGAGACATGCGTAAGTCTACACGAGTGTCTACATACCGGTCATGGATGGTTTTACATTACACTGCTCTAACGCACATTTTCAGTGTATGCAGGTGATGTATACAGTGACTGTGAAACATGGGGGATAAAAGGTCCGCCAGTGTTTGTCTGTTCTGGGCTACTGTAGAAACATGAATCTGCATCCCCTGTCAATAAAATAAGCCACATTCATTATCATTACATGCTGTAGAGAGGTTTAAATGTAAAACATAAACATAAAAAAAAAATCTTAATACCAGTGAGTCTCTACAGCAACTCCACATGCTGTAGAGACTCACTGGTATTAAGATTTTTTTTTTATGTACCTGTTTTGCTGCTCTTTGACACTTCATAGATATAATTGGTATAACACAGGGGTCGGCAACCTTTGGCACGCGTGCCAAGGTTGGCACGCGGCGGCATAATCACTGGCACGCCGGCTTGCTGGTTAAACTTCCCTGCAGTGGATCCGCGGCTACTTAA
>JAQFJA010000003.1:4720075-4735811 GCA_029874485.1 Naso brachycentron
CTTGTAGTACATACTGTTGCATGCAGTATACATACAACTGCTATCATGACCGTGTGCCTTTAACTTCGACCCTGATGCTCCTCTATCTGTTGGAGCCTTAGCATGAACTTTGGGAGTACAAAGGAAAGGAATGCAAATGTAAAAGTTTAAATTTATCCACTTGGCTTTGTGCAGCAATACTATAGTCATATATTAACTGAATCTAGGAGTTCTTCTACTTCAATGCGCTGTCATCTGTCGTTTCAGTGCTCGTCATTCTGTCATCCTGGTACTTCTGGCGTACTGCATTTCACATAGTATGTATTGGGACATGCTAAATCTTTTTCTGGCGTACTAAATAGTAGGGTATGTGGGTATTGGAATGCAGGGTAAGCATATCCCCATACGTAGTATGTGAAATGCAGTTTGCCAGAAGTACCAGGATGTTCTACTACATCCAGTTGGATTTTGAAGTCTGCAAGTCAGCATGCTTTTCCGGCAATTCTGACCCACAATCCTCTGCGTAGCAGTAAATTCATCACATACGTCACAGCATGTCAAGCCAATATAAACAAAGTCAAGAGAGCGCAAACATTTGTCCGCTGATTTGACAGAATGACAAGCACTGCAATGACAGATGACAGCACATTTAAGTGTTAGTGCAACATAAGTTTTGTGACCCCTGAGTACAGTTAATATATTAATATACTATTGCTGTACAAAGCCAAGTGAATGAATGAGTGCAAGTGTTAACTTATATTTGAAGGAATATAACCCTAGAATGACACAGCTTTCCTTTGTGCTCCAAAATTTTGCGCTAAGGCTGCGACTGATCTTGGAGCATCAGAGTCGAAGTTCAATAACAGAGCTTATCATAACAGAGCAGTATGTCCTAATTGTATGCATACTGTATGCAACAGTATGTACTTTGTGAGAGCAGCTGCAGTACATACTACAAGTAAAAAGCAAAAGTATGTGATTGGGAACGCACCCATGGTGTGAGGTAAGCAGGGAGCATTAAGGTCCATCATTTCTAACTTACTTGCGAGAGATTTAAAGCTGGAATGTTTGTTTTTTACCAAATGGAACCAGCTGAAGCATTTTCAACTCCATGTTTCTGCGTCTGCTTGTTTCTGCATTGACTATACGTATAACCGCTCAGCCTGGATACTCCTTTAGATTGAAGGTCAAAGCATCCTAGTTATAAAATTTCTATTACAGACTTTTGTTTCTGTTTCTGCTTCATAGCATAATCCCTGGTTGGTTTAAACTATATTTATGCAAAGACTCATTCTCATTTTTCATCCTTTTTTCAATGAACTCGTCATCCTGTCAGAAACAGACTGCAGGAGGATCACCTCAATATTAAAAACATAGCAAAACAAAAATAAGACTCGTGACCATTTCTAAACATTAACACACAGGGGGATCATATGTTTTATACAGTATTTCCAATGAGTTTGCAGGCAGGTGCAAAAGCCAGGCAAAGGCAGATCTGGTCAACCCCTCATTTCCGTGACGCTGTCGAACGAGATTCAACAGACACAACAGGACACACAGGAAGAGATAATCAGAGCCAGTTGGTCAGTTGTCTCTGTGAAAATAACAGCTCATTGTTTCTCAGTTTTTTTGAGGTAAAAAGCTTTAGGTGCTGTGAACGGTGCTTTCAATGCTCTCCTGGATGTCAGCCATCTTCTTCAGCACCAGGTTGACTTTAGCCTCATCAAATTCCAGACACACAAACTCTGAGTCCTGAGAGTGAGAGATGAAGGAGAAGACATTGCAACACATTATTAACATGCCAGTGTGGAGTAAAAATCATTATCGGCCGATATTGGCCTATTACAGATATGAAGATATTGGCACATAAGGTATGTTCTACAATAAGTGTCATTATTAAAACTGTTTTTCATGGCCAGAAAAAATGCTTGGACCAGTACTTTAAAATGGTGCAGTCATGTAGTTTGTCCAGTAGAGGACTGTCTATTATTTAATTAGTAATTAGTAAAGTGTTTACTGTTCGGTGCACTATCCACATTTTTTTCCTCTCTAATATTGGTATTGGCACCGGGCCCAAAAATCCCATATCAGTCGGACTCTACAGTGAAGTGTCAGTTTCAGACTCTGATGTCAGTTTTGTTCAATCCTACTCTTTGGTAATAAATAAAGAAATACATCACACACACGTAAAAAAATAACTTTATTAGACTTTTTGCTGCAGCACTGGGCTTGACCAGACAGATGGTAGCTGCACCAAATTAAACTCAGCAGCTATCTCTGTGAAACATCGAGCAAATTTAACAGTCAAATAGGGCATGTATGGAGGGACATGAAAGAGACAGGTTCATGCAAATTTTCTAAAAGCAGAAAGTGGCTGACTTTCAAATTTGGATTACCTAAAACAGAAATTTCACAAGAGTTACTTAACTCAAACTTTCTGCAGAATCACTCAGAGTTGAACTGCTCGTGTATATCACAGGCGCTTCATAACTCATCTCCTTCTGCTCGAACAATCACACTGCGTATGTCTGCGTTGAATTTAGTTGATTTACATTGCACATCGCCTTAAACACCATTCAACGAACTTTCATTTTGAGTTGATTGTAGCGCAGCATGTGGACAAAAGTGGTACTGCTTCTTGTTGTAAAGAGCTTGTCTAGCGACACCATTTGTTTTGGAAGAGTGTGAAAGAAATACGTCACTTATTTGCACAATATCAGTTCAGCCCATAACACGAAATATGAAATCTTCTACAGAAAACTTAAAAAGGGGAACAGCAGATTGATGAAATCGTCTCTTCTGGCATGTGTGCCATAATGCGTTTCACAGTGTTTCTACTGACTAAGCGGATCGGGCGCAGACATTGTGAAGCACAGGATAGTAATGTACAGTAACCTTGCAGATGGTCTCATTTGCCAACGTAGGTAAGATCTGAGGCATCAGTATTTAATTGAGACTGCTTCATAACCAGGTAAAAGTTCCTTATAGCGACTTTGAGAGTCACTGCATTAGACACACAACAAAGAGAACTCTCATCTACAAAGAAACACAAACATATACATGGTAAGAAATATAATTTCACCGACAAACAAAATTCAAAATCAGACTGTAAAATAAATGATATTCTTCTTTACCTTACTTATGTGTTCATTTTGTTCCGTTATGTCAATTTTTTCTCTCTCTTTGATTTACCTTATATTAAGCTGTAATTACACGTTTTGACAAAGGGAGACACTCCAAAAGTCCCTCTGGGTTTCTTGTCTGCCTTGCACATGTTTAATATGATAGACTATGGTTTTTGTATTGAATTATTATTATTATTTTTTGTGTGAGCTCAACAGAAAATAAAATAAAATGAAAATAAACACATAAATGATAGGTACTAATGCCAATTCAGTTAAAGACATTAAAGAACATTAAAGAAAAAAGCAATCCTTACAAAAAGATGGACATTAAATTGGAAAATAGACAGTACATACAGGGAGAAGTTTTGTGGAAATTCTCAATGAAAGGTTAAGAGAAAAGTCTTAACTTAACATCTAATTATTTTTTAAACTGATCAGTCACATAGTTGAGACTTAGATGATGCTTTCCATTAGATATTTATGAAATTTTAGTTTTATTTTAGCTGCATTATTATCCGCAGTGGAACAAACGAGTTTAAGCTGATAAGTGTTGTGGTAGTGACACTGGTATCTGCCCCTTGAGATCTTCTTCTTGAAGGCAGAGACGACAGCATTGTTCATCACAGCTTGTAAACACAAAATGGGCCCTTCCTCCAGGCTCAAGACCTCCAAAGATATCATAACGTGTACTTATACTTGTTGTACCTACACAGCAAGCTACATAGGAATATTACATTTGTTTTACAGGAGAAGTTAATAATTTAGCAAACTACCACAAGCTAACCCCCGGTGTTTGGCGCCGACTCTGCCTCGCTCTTCATCCCCAGCCTCTCCTTCAGTGCTCAAAAGCCAAACTGAGTTTCACTCTCATTCTGGAACGAACTTTGGAACCATTTTCTCCAGTCTGAATGGCATCCAGCCGCTATGTTTAATCCACTCCCAACCTCACGTGTGTGCTGTTGCATTCTGGTGGAAGTACATCCACTCCCCACCCAGAAACATCCAGAGTAAAAACCATTTCATCAAAGTACAGGCAAAGGGTGAGGTTCTGCAGACACACTCACCACCACACTTGTATAGAGGCCCATAAGTGATGACTCAGCAGATTAAAATGCTACTGACTCTACCTTTAACCTGCTTTTTTTTTTTTTTTTAAATTCTTGTATCATTTAATGGTTGTTGCTGGTTGTGAGTGAGGAAGAAGCTGTAACACAGAAGTAACTTTCCACTGAAAGTTAAACTGACAGACAAGTTGAACTGTTGACAGCAATGCCGTCTTCAGTTCCTCATTCAATCAAGTCTTGGAGAATGACAACAAAGCTGCTGACTGAAGAGGAACTGGAGGAAGAGGCGTTGGTATGTTAAAAAACAGGTTGTAAGATTGTTGAATACATCATCATCTAAAGTTGTCTGGGATGGGCATTGAGATTTGAAATTTCAAAGCCTACAAAAACAGTGGGTGTGGCTATTTTAAGATTAAAGATGAACTCTGCAGACAGACAGACAAACAGTTGAATCGGGCATTGATAAGGTGACAGCAGGTGGGAGGAACGCTGACCCCTGACCAGTGCCGGCTTCAGCCTTGTGGTGGATGTCTGCTAATGCTCAAAACATTACTGCAACACTGGAAAATCCACTTGGGTGTCTGGCATCTGTAGCATTTATCTTGTGAAGCACTTTGGGTTGCATTTTCCTATGTATGAAAAGTGCTATATAAATAAAGTTTGATTTGATTTGATTTAGTGTTAGTAGAGAGTCAGTAGCAATTTCCTGAAAAACAAAATATAAATTTATACAAATTAATCCTGCTCAGCATCACTTATGGGCCCTTAGACATGTGTGGTGGTGGCTGTATCTTTCCTCTGCCTGTACTTGATGTTTTGGTTTACTCGGGATGCTTCTTGGTGGGAGTTGATGTGTTTCCCCCAGCAAATTACAGTGGGCAGTTAAGGTTGGGAGTGGATAAAACATAGTGACAGGACGCCATTCGGAAGGAAAAAATTGCAGATGCAGACATAGCGGTGAAGAAAAGGAAATATAACCCTAGTGAGCTGAAATGGCAAGCGGATAAAGCTCGTTCCGGAATGACAGTTAATCTTGGTTTGAGTCTCAGTTTTTCACCCACTTCGAGGCCTGAAGGTAAAGCTGGAAATGAAGAGCAACGTGGAGTTGTTGGCCTGCTATCTGTTGGACAGGTCACATTTGGTGCCAAACACAGATTATCAACTTTTCCATTTAAACAAATGCAATATTCCTACATAGCTTGCTATGAACAGTGCTACTGACTCTACCTTTAAGCTAGTTGTTATTATACTGAAATTGCTTACTGGTCAGCGGTAGAAGACTAGAGTTGAACTGGGCAGCTGTGTGGTGTGAGATGTCTGGATGGATATGCAGCATGTGTTGGTTTGAAGACAAAGAAAAAACTACAGAGAGAGAGAAAGAAAGAAAGTTACACTGTCAGTTAAATGTGTTGTGAGGCACAGCTGCATCACATATCCATTGTTCGGTTACAGATTACAACTTCATGATCTCTGTCAGATTAACAGTGTTTATGACAACTTGTACAATTACTCTACAAATAAAGATGACAGCAGCTGTATATACACACACACAAACGCCTTAGAAGGTATATTTTCTCTCTGTGTCTTAGTTAGAACAGCATGTTTGGAGGTGCTACACAAACACGGGAGGGCAGAAAGTTTGGTTGCACTTTTAATCATCTTATATCACTAACACGGCTTACAAATGCCATGGTTTATATATTTCAGCTGTGTGTGACTCTTTTATACATCACAGGATTTGAATAGAATTCCACAAAGGATACACCTGTTTGTCCTTGCTCATCCTCCAGCCAGCCCCCTCTCTCCTCACTCCTCTCTCCTCCAAATCATTTTAGAAATTGAGTCTTTCTTCAAGATGGCACTAAGCTCCTTTTCTGGGTCGCAGTCAGGAGGGCCAAAGCAGAGAGGAGACAAGGGGACACAAATCAGAGAAATGAAAAGAAGTTTTTAGAATGCTAGGAGTTATATGCTTTTGTAAGAAAAAAGCAATTTTGTTATGCACTCTACTTACACAACTGAAAGTTAAAACTTTTATGACTGAATTAGTCTGAAGACTAAAAGATTAGGACATATTGTTGCAGTGCGGCAGCAGTGGCTGCATCAAACAGAGTTTTTAAGCAGAACAAAATGGCCTCTTCACTGACTGGAAGCTGTTAGCTATAAAAAAAGAGAAATCCAAGAGCCTTTACTCACTTTTTTTATTTTATTTTTTTCTGAGAGACTAGTTACAGACAGGCAATCTCCCCTTGCCTCCCTCCTTGTCTGCCTGCTCTGTGCTGTGGTCCACAGGGGAATTGTATCTCATATGTGATAGAATCATCCTCCGCTTCTCCTTACGTCTGGTTCACGCAGAGGATATTGCTCCAGAATGAGAAAAATCATTGGTTAGTAGTGGGGCTGTGTTTGTGTGTGTTTGAGCATGTGTGTATGTGTGAAGTGAAGGGACGTTATATTAAGATACACTGTATGCATGATGCGACACAGTTTGCAGAAATGAGGAAAAATGTGCTCCAGCCTGCAGCATATACATGTTTTCCCCCCTACAGTTTGTGTTTTTGCCATCCTTAGACGTCTGCACCACAGACGTTTTTCTCTATTTAATCCTAAGTGTATGTGTTTTTCATTTACACTGAACCCAAAGCAATTACAGGGTAATTCTGCTCAGTGCACAGACAAAGAGCCATGAGTGGTATCCTGTGGCAGGACGAGGAGCGCTCCTTTCCAGCCCTAAAGCATCCATTATGGGATTACAATGATAACGTTCAGTGCTGCCTGCTCTTGCTATGCTTGGATCCAGCCACCTCTCCAGAGCACATCTCAATCTTACCCGATTGTATTCATTTACTTGGCAAGAAGCAATTTTCAATTGGATACAGCGTGGTGCACAAACAACCGTATGTTTTAATGTTTTTTGGTGGTTGTAATTTTTTATTTGCCATTTCTTTTTCGGGGAATGTTGTATAGGCGTGAACACCAACCACAACCTTGTTAAGGCTGTGTGGATGGGATATTGCTCAGCCCCTGATGTTAGGTTTTTGTTATCAAGAAAAATGATGGAATGAGATGAATATATCCCTCTTCTTCGCTTCCATGCCATCGAAAATATTAATATTTCCCCTCTGAGACTTCCCAACTAGTTTTTATGAAGATGTGTTATAGAAGATGCATCTGTTTCTTTCCCCAGCAGCTCCAGCGTGATGGCTAGCAGATGTCTGCTCCATACATTCCAGCAAAGAGCCCTTGAGCTGATATGCTGATGCAGGTCGGGTACTGCCTGCAAATGAGGGGGAACGAAGGAGTGCGTGCTGCTTCCTGCCTGGGTCAGGTGCTTCCTGTGCAGAGGTCAGGGCAGGCGTCTGTTGGACTCATCTAGCCATGGCCCTATGGTTCTTGAACACTGCAGGGATAAGAGTCACAGCACAGACATAAAGGTCGAAACGTGGCTCGTTATGCACTACAGGACAAGGCTCTCATTTCTAAAGCTGTATTTATGCGTGAAGATACAGCTGTGCAGTGGCCCTTTATGGGCATCATGTCATTAAAGCTGCAGTGAGTAACTTTTGGATAAACTTCTATAACTTATTGTGTTCTATTTTGAAAAATATGTCATTATACCCATAGACAGCTATTAGTAAGGGACGTGGTCTATATAGTGAGAGCTCTGTGTTTTTCCATGCCTCTGTATTCAAGATTGGTAAAAATCCTATCGCTCCCGTTCTATCTGCCCACTGTGTGACTCTCTCTGTACTCTTTGTCCTAATAGGCCAGTCTACGCAGCGCCTCTTAGTGACAGGTGACGTTGGTACAAGCTGATTAGCTGTTTGTGCCTTATGTACCTAATTGTTACTAGACAAAATCAAGTAAGTGACCATCATAACTTTGTAATCTTAACAGGTGCAGAGAAATACAGAGTGTAATTAACGTGTAAAACTAATTATAAACATTTATAGTCAGGTTTGATTAATAATTGACTGATTTAAAAATACTTTTACAGATTGATTAAATTACATTTGCATTTCAATGATGCAGCAGTAATTGCTTGAATTGGCCTGAACCCACACATGACTCCCGCTGACACAGACAGTTAATTGAAGAAACAGATGGAGAAATAAAAGCTCCAGTTGTCTCTGTGGGGTGCTTATTCAGTTTTTAGGTGACAAACTGATCACATGTAGTGTAATTCTAAAATCTTTGAAATGTTTTGTGATTTGATTTTAAAAATAAATGTAACATAGTGTCATTTAGTGACAGAATAATTTCAATACAGTTTTTATTTTACCTCAAAGTTCACTTAGATAAAAGTGCAAACTCAAAGTTCCCTAAAAATAAAAAATGAATGTTCCTGTGATGGAAAAGAAAAAGTCAAAAATTATAAAATTGTTGTCGGGACCACCAGTGCTTAATTTGTAAATCTGAAGGTGCCTGAATGCAAAGTGCATATGAGAGTTGTGGGATGAGGGGCTGGGCGCAGGTGCTGGAGCACATATAGAAAATGTTGCTTAAAACATGTCATATACACAAATGCCCACTTACTATGTTGTGGGCCTTGCACAGGCCTCAATTTCAAAGGACTTATGTGATAAAAATGTTACGGCAATATTTTAAGATTATTTTAACTACACACACAGGTGCCCACACCACCTCATGTGGGACTTACAGCAGCAATTCATCTCCCAACAGGTCTGACATATACAGTAAGACAGTAGCTAATAAAGACGAATCAAACAAGCTTTCTAAAGCGTAATTATCATTTTAGGATTGGCATGGCAGCCTATCAATAGACAAATTTAAGCCCACCTTTTTTAAGTTGTCCAACTTCCACGCCCCCACTCAGCACTTGCAATATCAATGGTATTGACAGCAACAAATTGGCAGTACATGAAAAGGGGGCTGTGCTGTGCACCAACAATTACATCCCCCTTCTTTTTAAGAAGGAATCTAAAATAATAAAGAACATGGGGTAGCTTGAAAATGGTCTGTAAATTAAAATATATTTTTTTTTATGTTATTATTTTTCCTTCTTTGCCATGAGAGGTGGTGGATCCACAAAAAAAGAGGTCGTGGATCCTGCTCCAGCAGGATCTGGCATAAATTAAGGCCTGGGGACCACCGATTGGCAGCAGCGCATTGCGTTTCCTGGACTTTGCCTCACAATAAAGTGCACCTTTTGCGTGGCCAGTTAAGCAAGTTTAATGTGAACCAGCAGCAGAAAGATTTGCATAAGCAGTAACTTAATACATTTCTGACAGGGTGTGAGGAGAGCCAACAGTAAACAGTAAAGCTGTTATTGATGAGATAAAAATGTGCTGGAACACGCTGATCTTCTGTTTGTAAACCTTTTTGTGTATGGCAGTCAACCAAAAAAACATTTTCAAATTGTCAAAACTGACTGCATCAATTTTTGCTCCAGAGCCACATTAATGTGCTCACATACTCACACACACACACACGCACAGGCTCTAAACATCATCATGCCTCCGTCTCTGTCTCTGTTCCCCACTCACACACACACACTCACACAGACTTGCACACACAACCAATAATTGCATTTTGCTCTGACAGTGTCCAACGGGTGAAGACAAGCAGCCACACTCTGATCCTTGGCTCAAAGCGTTGTTTCAACAGTATCAGCATCAGCCAAGTCAACAGTCAATTGCCCCCATGCTGTTCCCGCTCTGTGTCACCCGCAGGAGATAACAAAGCATCAGCTACTGTTGCTGAGGACTATCATACAGCCTTAACACTCTAGCAGGGTCAGCTCAAGTAATTACACAGAGATGTCATCATGGAAAATCACATTTTTAGTGTTACTCCTGAAAGCATTGCACTTTTGATTATGTCCCCAGGATTTATTAATTCCTTTTGTAGAAAATTAAGGTCAAAGCTCAGCATGTGTTAATAGTTGTGATTATTTAGTGGGTTCTGTATTATTATAAGTAGCCATGCTAACTACTCTTCTCTGCTCAAGGAAAATAGACATTCAGCCACGTTAAATGACATGGGATCTTACAGTGTTTTTCTTTCCAGCCAATGCGTGGAGCAATAAAAGACTTTATGACCCGTGTATCGGATTGCCTGTCAGCAGCTACATCCACAATTGATTGGAATACAAGTGTTTGCTTACGCTGCTCTTTGGAGAATGTCCAAAGAAATGTCTTGAACGAACAAACGAATACACATCGAAGGAATTCCCAAGACTGTTTGAGATGGCAGCATAAAAGAAACAATACTGAAAAGATAAAATTTTATACATACCTGCAGTATGATTAGATCAATCAGGTACTTAGGTTTTTTTCACTAATAATCAAACCCTTTCTATATTTTGGCCCTGGACTAAACACTCTCACCTGTCTTTTAATCTCATCCTTATCGTAGCCTTATTCTTTGGTAAAAAGGCTTGAGGACTTATCCAGCTGCTAGGTAAGTAATCCTATCACTGTTGTTGCGGCAGGCCTCCATTGTGAACATGTTAGGAGTCAAGGAGAGTCCAGCGGAGTGCTCAAGGCTGCTCTGGTTTATCAGCTGCTGTTCATCTCTCAGAGCAACAGCAACAACATGTGGGAACGACGGGGGAGGAGTGTGACCTTGACAGAATGTTTGCGCATGTTTTGACAGCGTTTTGTGGGCATGCACGTGTCTTTGTGGTTGTGTGTTCAGGGTTGATTCAAGTCTGATTTCAACTGATGTGTTTAATTCTGCATTTGTAGATGTGAACACCGCTCGAAAAATATGCATGATCCCAAAGCACTCAATGCTGATCCCCTGACACACCCATTCTGCCTCCATCTTTTTTTTTTTCTCAAGGATGGAAGAATGCTCTCTCGCTCTCTTCCTCTACCATCCCTCCTCTGCAAGAGGGAAGGGAAAGCTTTTACCAGCTGACCTTCTTGTTTTCTCCTCACCTTCCAGATGGACCTCTGGAGATGCCTCTCTTCCAGCTCATCCCCTCTCAGAGACAACTGGTTTTTCGCGGAGACCGCCTTCCGCTACAGTGCACTGCCTCCTACCTGGACCAGTCGGTAGAGCTGCAGTGGCGTCACAATGGCCATATCGTTACCACGCAGGAGGACCGTGGCGTCTTCGTGGAGGAAACTCTGCTTCACGACTGCTGCCTGCTAACCAGGTACAGGCAGAGGGAAGGGGGGGGAGGCGAGGAAGCTGGGAGAGGGGAGACTGTCAGCTGAGAGCTAATTAGCCATTGTGTGGCCTGTTGCACTGAGACACATGCACACACTTCCAAGATGAAATCCACCCATGTCCATAAAGTCAAAATACACATCCAAATAAGCTGCTTCACAAACAGTCTCATGTTTACAAACATAAACATGCAAACAATATAGAACCTACATGTTCATTCAAACACACAGACGCTCCCCTTCCTACCTCTCACTGTGATTTACCTTTTGTTATTGCTGCCCTTGATAAGAATCCGAAAGGACGGGACAGAATTGGCTTGGCGGCATGCCAACACCTCGGAGCAATCTCCGGCTCGTCTCTAGAGGTTGGCTGTCCAGCCGCTCCCTCAGCGCCAGCGGAGCGCAAGCTGATCACACGCTAAGAGGAACAGATGCTGAATCATAATTGTGGTGATAAAGTAGACTGGCAACACTGGCTACGCACACTTTTCTGGTAGAAGACGTTGCCGCAAGCATCCCTCCTCTTCCTGTCTTTGTTTTCTTGATGGTCTGTGAAGCATGTGTCTGTGTGCGTTATAGTAAATGTGTTTACCGTAATGCTGTGGCAACAGGGCTCAGATGTAGCAGCACATTGCTGTTGATTACTTTAACAGCTGCCTGTTCCTACTCAGCCTCTCTAGCTTATTGACAGACTGCTGACAGGAACTTGATACAGTTATGTCAAGAGCGCCGTGCTGACTGTGACATCACATCTTCTTGGAAAAGGACAATTGGCTGCAGAATCTCTCTCCCTGTCAGTCAGTCAGTCTGTCTGTTTCTCCGTCCAACCGTCTGTCCCTCCATCCCTCCCCTTATCAACACTGTGTAAAGGTTTTTATTGGTTTGCAAGGGGTTTTTTGGCAAAAAGAAAGCCAGCTACTTGTCTGCTCCACATCAGTAAAGATTTCCAATGACTTCAGATGCCACACAATAGTCAATTTTTTTGCATAGGCCAATCAGCTCAATGTTTGACTTTCTCAGTGATCCTTTGGGTGAATGGTCTACTTTGAAAAAAATGGATTATAGGGTACAGAGACCCTGTAGGAGTTTGGTGTCTTTTTGTACTAGTAGTGATGTTTATTTATAACCCTAACCCTTTGTGGGAGAATAATAGCAGATTGGAACAGATTGGACAGGATTGACATTTACAGTGTATGCATGCCAACTGAATTTTGATGGAACAGATCTCTGAAGTGCTAGATAACTACAGTACTACAAACTAAAGGGGGGGCACACACCTGACTTTTATTTAGTGGACCAGGGCTCAAAACCTGTGGGCAGCTGGCAGGAAACTTACTGCAATCTTTTCCTCATTGTAACCAACCATGCGTAGCTGTTGTCCTATGGCTAACCATGTATTTTTTCCATAGACCTAACTAAGTACTCTTGTTGCCTAAACCTAACCATACCTAACCCTTTCACAACATAAGTTGTGTTCAGAAAGGCTTCTAGGCAGGTAGATTTTGCACGTTGGACAACGATGCAATAAGGTGCCTTGATCGTCCGTATTGGACACCAAAGGAAGTGACAAAGCAGCAATATTTGCCAAGCAGGCATGAGAATGGTTTGGATGATCTAGCACACAATCCCTTTCACTAGTGAAAGTGAAGGTTTGTCAGAGAGCAATTTATCAAGGCAGGACACATTTACAAAAAAGTAATAAAAATATAGAAAATATGCTTGACAGATAATGACAACAGTTTCAACCATTTTGCATGTAATGACTAATGCACTGAACTAATGCCTAGATGCAGTGGGGGGTAAGTGGGCCTTTGTATTGTTAAGAGAAGTTCAGTACCGGTAACAATACACTTATGTTGACTTTGATGCTGGTTCCTGAACAATACTTTTTTTGATACAAATTTGATCTATAATGTTTTAAAAAAAAAGATTACATTACATATCCTTATGGTCAGCCCTGTCTCTGAGTGTGATTTGGTGTTTTTCCTGCAAAACACAAGAGTACAGCCAATCAACACTACTTGTAGACTGTGGCACAACAACCATGCTGCATGCGTATTGGTTCACTGATGCTGATGGCATTAACTCCTTTGGTCATTTGATATCAAATTTTGATTCCTGACATTTTGCAATACTCAATAGTATTGAGGCAGTTCAGTTGGTTTCATAAAAGTATTGAAGTTTGATACCTGGCGTGAGGGGTAAGACCAGTCAACAGAGAAGCAGTATAAGACAAGTTGATGAACATGGCTTAAGTAATTGATAATGTAGGAAACAGCAGACAGTTGTACATAATCATTTGTTTGAATGTGTCAAAGCATTTGCAATGTGTTTAAAAGAATTAGAGCTTGCTTTTATGATGTGCACAAGTGACTCGAGGAAGTGGAGGTTGAAGAAATAGTTTGGAGAATTTCAATTCTGATCTGAGAAATGTAGGAAAGAGAGTGATGAAAAACCGTAAAAAGCGACACATACTATACATTTTTAATGCCAATGATCAATAATCGCAGTAAAACTCACTAATATGCTAAGTTCAGATCTGCACTGGTTTCATATTTTGATCCTTTCATTGCTTTAGGGAGAACTCCATACACAAATGACCCTGTTGTGGGGGTACGTTGTCTGTGTACTGACTGGTGATGTCTTTCAGCATCTGTCTCAGCCCTCTGCTTCTTCTCTAGTCTCATCAGCACAAACTGTTATGCTCTCCACCAGCCCCCCTACTCAAAAATGCATCCATCAGAATTTTGACTTCTCTTTTCCATCTCAGTGTCCCAATGAGTTTCTTGTTGCCCCAATTCTGATTAGGGACCTGCTCTCAATTACCCACGACTCTCCTCTTGTGTACACAAATAAAGCAATTCCCCCACCAAGTAAAACCCATTCAGGTCATGTTGCTTTTGGCACCAAAAATTTCTCCCTGCTGTAGAAAACCTGCAACGAGCAGACATCATTTCCATAGCTGATGAGTGCGTAACAGAGCTCAGTCCAACAAAAACAATCTGCGGTGCCTGGGCTGAACTTCACCCTTGGCCCTTAGCTGTATCTTAAATTTCAGTGATGAAAGAGACGTGTGGGGGAAATTAAAGTCCTGTGACTTCACTGGTTCAGCACTCAGTGAGTAAAAAAACAAAAAAAAGTAATGTTTTGGCCTTTGACACACCAGACGCCGTCATTGCTTGTTTAGTCACAGTGGACAATATATTAGTCATTATTGCCCGTGTTGATGTCGTTCACCTTGGATAAATGTTCTCTGAGTCAGTCAGCCTCGCCCTGCATGCCCCATCAGAGGGGAAAGACTGAATACACAGGATTTAGTTGGTGGCTTAAAACCTTCGTCTGGATTTGTTGCATAGTGCTGCAGCAAAGCGAGTGGAGATGCCAAAGCCTCAGTGAAGTGACCTCTTTGAAGGTGAACTCAGAATGTTTTGAGGCTATTTTCTCAGCTAAATTCTGCTTATCCTGCTTTAGGCTGTATCACACAAGCGGCCAGCGCAGACATTCAAAACACGACATGATCTTTTGCTTTCAGATACAGGCAAAAAAAACACTATGAAAGATTTTTTGTCATTTTTGTTTTCTGTTATATAATTTTTTTGTCATTCACCTCCCTCCCACTTTCAAACTGTGCCATGTCATTATAGCCTCTTATTTGCTGGCACAGGTGGGCCGATAAGCTGATCCGTTTACACTGCTCACAGTGAGCAGCAGTGAAAAAAACAGGCCCCCTGAGGCCTGATGATGCTGCGATGTGGGCCAGACTCCTGCTGAGTAATGGTGTCAAGCCAAACTCCCAGTATTAGCTATGCTAGCGGCAGCAGTGGGACCAGCCTGTGATTCATGTTTCATTAATCAAACATTTTAGCGCCCCGTAGCTAGCCACCACAGACACTTTGGATGTATCTTTCTTAATCCTCTCCATTTTTAATCAGGCTAATCTTACTGCTAAAATGAAGAACCTGCTTTTGAAATTTGAAAAGGCAAAGAAAAAGGGAAAGTGTCTCTCCCTGCCTCTTCTTTTGTGCCTCCATTGGTGGTCTTTTGTTAAAAAAAACAACATTTTTATTACAATACTCTGCTCTGGCTTACAAACATAAACTTAAATTTCTTTAATTCTGTCCACATCTCATTCCTCTGTTACTCCAATTTACTTTCCTGCCTCTGTTGCCTTTTTTTGCTGTTTTTCCTCACTTTCTGTCTCAGATTTAAAGGTCTGTTTACAAGCTTTTGTGCAGGATCAGTTGCTAAGGAGATCAAATTTGATTCTGTCCACAAAACACATTTACAATGTTACCTTTGGGGATCGTTCCTTTACTGGTTGCCAGTTTTAATCAATAGAGAAAAATAAAAGCTCTTAGTTATATTGATGAGGTTTAACAAGGATCAAGTCCAGTGATAATTATTAACAGTTGGCATGATATATTTTGTAAAG
>JAQFJA010000003.1:4802583-4814063 GCA_029874485.1 Naso brachycentron
CACACTGATTAATATGCAGGAGCAGACCTTTAGAACGAGAGACACACTGAGGGGGTGGCTGGCTTTTGTGAGTATCCAATCATAACAAAGGCCCTAGGGCCACAGACCAATAAGAAACGAGCTGTTTTGAAATGTATCCCCATACACTGTACAAGATATAATGAGTATGTGAAGTGAAGTGGATTTCTGGAAACTGGAGACACCTCAGGCTCTGCATCACAACAGGTGAACATGATAGGATAGGGTGTCACACAGTAAGATGAAGATGTGGGTGAAGAGATCTGCATTTGAAAGTGGATAATTATAGCTATTGTTGATGTTTTTTTGCAGAGAAGACAATGAGAATTAAAAATATATGAGGGAGGGTTAGAATAGTCCAGCTTGGAAAAGTATTTAGTTCCTTTGTTTTAGCAAAAACACCAATGCATTAATCTTACAACACAGCTATCAAAATTCCTGCTTTGAAATCTCACTTTACAAATTTACAGAATATTATCAGCAAAATATACTGAAAGTTTGAAAAGTAAAAGTAAGAGAAAATGGGCATTGTGATTGTGACTGACAGATTGCTTGTGCATAAATGTATAAGTAGCATTCAGCTGATGTAGTTTTCTGAGTTGGAGCCAGCTTTTAGCCTCTTTACTTGCGTGTGTCCTGACCTTTGAATCCACCCACTCCGCTGAGTTCAGTTGACAGATTCTGCACAATCTGGCATTATGACATGTAACAGCGGTTTCCTGTCCCAAAAGCATGCAGTCTAATGAGCGTCATGCAGGAGTAACAATTAGCCACTCAGCGCCATGGGCATTGCTAACAATGTTTTCACTGTATTGTCAAATGATTTTCAAACGGTTGTTGAGTGTTGTCAAGCTCTAAAACAGAGTTTTAGAGTTTTTTTCTGGATTCCTGGGAAAAAATATCACAAAAAAACAAAAAGGATGAAACTGTCAAAATGAGGAAAGAATCAAGATTCTGTTACTGCATTGCATTATTCTGTCTTCAAGTTTATGTTTTCATGGAACATACTTTTGAGTACTATTAAGCTGTAATGTGAGAAAGTTTGTACATTAGCAGACATGTTGGAAACTGACAGTTCAAACCAAGCACCTCCAAACTGGCAACACATCACCTACAAGCTGGAGCTTTTCATTGGTCTGTTGTGTCCAGATATGTCAGTCTGAAGTGAGCGGTTAAGGAAAATTGAATCTGCCTCCCCAACAGAAATCGTTTAGACTGGAGGCAATGTCAGAATGGAGGTGGAAACAGAGTGTAACAAGCCATCTAAATTCTGTCTGATAAGAGGCAACTTGTTTTTAGTTCACGCACCTTTATTTATTATTTATTGTTGTTTTTTATTTTAATTTGTTGGTTCCTGACCTAAGAATTGAGCCCCTCCAAAGGGTCACAAGATAAGTAAATCTGCATGAGATGATGTTTGGAGGAGGAAAGACTTTAAAAAGCAAAGTTTCTGTGCTCACATTTGCAGTCTTTTTTAAAGTTGCAGCAGATAACTTCTGCAAACAAGCTAGCAGGCAAAGTTAGCTGTAGCATGTGAGACTCATTGCAGCTGTTTGCACCGACTCACGCTTTATTTCATTTTTTGTCACTCTCTGAGATGAAACGGTTGCAGGGAAAGTTGCAGAGAAGTGAACTGGTCCATGTCAGCTCGAGCTCGAGCTGACTGACGATGTCGCTTGCAGACAAGCATTAATAATTGACTATCTTCGGGTGAGCTAATCAGCTCGTACCGACGTCACCTGTTGCTAAGAGGTGTAGCGTAGACTGTTGAAGTAGGACAGATAGTGCAGAGAGCTCACTTATTTTTTGTTTTTCGACGAAACCCTCAATGTGCTGACAAAGAAAATATGGTAAAAACAGGGCTTATTGTAGACCAATTTAGCAGCGAATGGCGTCATTTTTCAACCACTATTACACAGTTTAATCAAGTTATACATCGTAATGAAAAAAATTAAGCCAAAAAAATTTGTCAAGTTTCACTTAATTTTTTTTTTTTAATGTTGAACATCTTGCGAATTTGGTCCTCTAACAGTTGGCCTTCTTAAGTGATGTAACAGTTGGCCCTCTTAAATGATTCCAACTGAGACTTTTAGTTGGAAAATGTCACTTGTTTAAAAACTCTCAGAAATGTAACAAGGGCTGTTAACTAGCACACTGCTTTTCCAACGGGGTCACAACCCAAAATGTTTGGGAATAAATGGTTTAGTCTTTTTTTTTTCCCCCTTGTTTGATAGTTTTGTTTTGTTTTTTTAAATGGGAAATCTTTTTCAAAAAACTATTTCTTCACTGGAAATGTCACATAAAATTAGTCAAATAAAAATTTAAATGTTTCGCTCCTAAATATAGTGAAGTAGAGAGATAAAGTAGCCTCACTTAAACATACTCAAATAAAGATGTACCTTAAAACTGCTTTAAAGCACTGTTCTTAATTGTACTTAGTTGCTTTCCACCGCTGGAATCCTCTAGAACAGAATAATTGATGTGTAAATAAGAAAGGAGGTCATTACTGCAGCCAGCCAAAACAGAAATCTTTGGCCTCATTCAGCCACTGATATAAACAGACAAGCTCTTTGAATTATGGCCCAGACCTGTTGTTTCTCTGGTGGAGTCCACTTAATATGACTAAATTATTGCAATGCCTTGATCTGAATCAGCTCTGAGTTCAAATATGTTACTGAAATCTGCTTTAAAATTAATATTTTGTTCACTGACCTCTCATTCTGAGGCGTCATGGTTTGAGTAGAATATATCTGCAGTTTCAGAATCGTCAGACCACGATTCACTTGTCTCCTCTGCTGCACCTCCATCTTGAACCAAACCAACCAAGACAGGATCCCATCTTGATACATTAGTTCTCATTGGCTGAGTCTTCTTCAGGCTCGATACCAGTGTGACATTACTGCTGACTGTTGGAGCTGACCACAACAGTCTTGTCTCCCATAAAGAGGGACAAAATACAGGCCAATGACGGCGAGAATCCATCCATCTGTTCTGCAGCCCGCTTACCCTGAGCCTGCTTACCCTGATAATCATCAGGATGCTCTTTACAGACAGTATATCTGCTTTGCTTTGTTTATGCCTACTGACTCACTGTTATTATCACTCAAAAGGTAGTAACTTGGATGAAATGAGGGATGAATGGACGGGAGCTGAAGGGAGTTAAATTCTGAGAGCCCTGTAGTCAAGAGGACACGGCAATTGATTGTTACTGTAATCTTGAAAACAGTTTATGTACATTCAATCATATGTGGTATTTTTTTATAGAGCAATTATGACCAAGTGATACATACTGTAAGTTTTTGATGATGGGTTTTTGCTGAAAGAAAATAACCTCCTGGCAACTTCTGTAGCTCACAAACAGTGTTTGTTCTTGTTTATGTCTCGTTTTTTTCTCCCTGTTTTTCAGCATATGGCAATTTCAAAGTTGTGTACCCTCATTAGTCCTTTGTCCGCATCCTTGCTAAAGGCAGACATAATGAGACAACAAGCCAGTTTTCAGTGCTCACCCACGAGCCGGCTCCAGCCTCAGCCTCAGGGTTAACTTGATCCTTGTACCCTGGACTTTCCTATCTCTCAGGCATTTTTTAATGATAAATGAGATTTGGTGTGTGTGTGTGTGTGTTTGAGGAAATGAAGGGATTTACAGTGGTAATGATGATGATTGTGTGGATATGCAACAGCTTCTCACAGCACTGTGTTGGCATTTTTGGTTGATATGCATTTGAGTTGGAGTGAAAGCAAGAAGGGGAGGTTCTTACTGGACAAAAAGTGAAAGTAGCTACTGGGATGTCAGGTGAAGATGAGAGGGCGGAGCTGGACAGGAGTGAGGGACTGATCTAACTGAACCCGTGGACACTGTGCATGTAAAAACACGAGTTAAGGGTACTGCTAGGTAGCTTTTTTTTTGTTTGTAAGTCATGTAGCTGCCGCTGATATTAATTAGGAAGCTAATTTTAGCTTGCAAAAAAAGCATAGAGAGCAAAACCATTGTTCCCATTGCTACGACGCACCTGCCAGGCGCTTCTCTCTTGCTGCTGCATGACACATTGTTCTGAGGGGTTCTGGGCACTCATAAAAGTGAAAATAATTCAAGTTTTCAGTTTAAGGCACAGAGTCACACCATTCATCACTGTCACTTCTGGCCAGAGCAGCCAATTAAATCAAGTAGGAGATGGGCATTACTACTCACCACGCCCTTCCTGTTTTGTTGCCCGGGAAACAGTAGTGGAAACAATGACATGCCTCTTCCTGGTGGCTATGCTGCGTTTGATTATAAGAAAAATCTGCCGAAACGAGGACTCTCTGTATATAGCATGGCAAAGATGGACGTGAAATTAATACTGGCTGTATTTTTCTTACAGATGTACTTCCAAGGCATCTTCAGAGCGGTCGCGCCCGGTGCTATGCTTCTCGGTGTGATCGACCGCGGAACAATCCGTTTTAATATCAGTGTATATAAGAGAACACATACCATTGGCCAGTATCAACTGAGATGTCAGTCGGGCCCTAAGAATTTAATTTAAATTTAAACAAAACATTTTTAAATGACCAAAATGTCACAATTAACTTTCATTATCTAAAACTTAAAGTATTAAAGTTCTGTGATGGCTATTTAAAGAATGCATTGCAATGCCTGTATCCTGATTTACAGTTGGCAGCAACATACCTGCTTTCATCATAATGTTAAAAAGAACATCTTGCTTTATTTAAGATGACTTAAACAAGCGGTTGAGACCATACATTATTAGGAAACTGTTTACTGAAATAATATACAGTGAGAGTTTCAGGTCATTTTCTCATAGACTTCTATATATGTGGTGTCACTTTTCAGACCCAAAGGGTTCTTCTTTGATACAGTCTGTGGTGACACACTTTGATATTAACAGAGGGAGGTTATGCCTTGTAGATGTATGTTATCCAGTAGTAGATTTAAAAGAAAGTTATTGCTGGAGGAACAAGGGACTGTGCAGTAGGGCAGTCATTTATTATATATAAGTGTCATGCAGTAAGGGATGCAGCTCATACGGGCTTACAAGACAAGACAAATATAGCAAGCAAGAGCAGTACCACAACGAATGTGAAAGAACAAATATGATGTACCTCAATACATGATAAAAAGCTCACTTTTTAGCCTCTGGAGTAAATTTTTGGTGCAAAGGGCTCCTATGAGAGTAACCTAACTCCAGGACATCACTGCTCCTGGATAACAAACAATGCAGGCACAAGTGAGCTTCAGTGTAACATATTTATTAGTGCGCTTTAGCGTTGTTGGTAGGTGGTTTTGTCACCTTTAAACAGAGCCAGGCTAGTTGTTTCCAGTCTTTATGCTGAGTTTTGCTTTCACTCTGCTGGCCTCAGCTTCATATTTACCAAACAAACATGAGGCTGGCACTGATCTTCTTATCTAACTCACAAAAAAGCAAATGAGTGTTTTTATGATGTTGGTCTAATCACGAGGGGCCTCTTCACACTTGAAACTGATAAACATGATTTTCAGAGGATGTGGAGAAAACCACAAATGTAACTGAAAATAACCACATAGTTTTAGAGAGTAAGAGTAATCACTAATGCATAATTTGTGTTTCTGTTGAGTTTTGTCATAGTTATGCAGCTTAAGCTAATTCTTAGAGTGAACGCAAATTATTTACAACCCACTTAGCATGAGCTACCTTTCACCCTTTACCTCACTTGCACTTGTTTTAAACATGGCAGCTGACAGATGAGCACTAATCCCCCTCCATCAATGAGCAGGCGGCCATGCAGCCTCCTCACCAACCGCTGACTTTACCAGTTACACCGAGGTCTAGTTTTTGCTTTGCTGTGTGAGTTTACTGTGCAAGAGATGAGGTTTGGCTGGGCTTAATATTTAATAAATGCACTCATGTTCCATTTGTAAACATGAACTTAAATTTGATGTCAGACATGGTTACTTTAACACATGGATTGCTTTTCGTGCGTGTGAGGGAGTGCTGAAACCACAAGGCCACTGCAGACTTCTGTTGCAGCTGTTCTGATTTAACCTCTCACTCAGTACATTTACATGATGTTAGAGAAAGTCCTTTTATTGTATTAGTCCGACTAAAACTGGACTTTTAAAATACATGTAAACACGCCTGACTGAAATAGTACTTAGTTGAATTTTTCTAAGTCAGACAAACACACCTAGGTAATGCAGCTCTGGATCGATTTACTCTTGCATGTAAATGCTTCCATTGTCTCCTAAGTGGCCTATAAGCTTTTAGCATGCAGTGTTGTAAGGTTGTCCATATTTTAACCGTTTGACAAAGAATCCACTAGCTGGTTGCTAACATGTTTGTAGCTTGTTTGGTATGTTAGTAGGTCCACAAGAAGAAGGTCCGGTAGTTACTAGCTAAACAGAGCATATTGCCACCTACCATAGTGGAGTTGGACATGGTCTGTCAATAAATCAATTCTCCCTCGGTGCTTTCATACTGGGACAAGGAGAAGGGTCCAACTCCAATTAAATGGCCTATTCGAGCTTTAACCATAGCTCGACGTATTTGTGCATATAAACATGCTGACTGTTTGCTGACTGTGGACGTGCTTTGGTGTGAGCAAGGAAAGGTCTGGCTCATCTAGCAGACCCCTCCTGTACTCCCAGAACAGATTGCTGCTGGCCAATAACTGGACACATGATGCAGATTGTTTTCTCCCTGGCTAATGAGTTCAGAGCTCACGGATAGCCATTCATCTCAGACATCAACAGTTTTGCCGTGCCATTGCTAGACTAAGCCAATTCTTACTATTAGCCCTTTTCCCTGATGCTCTGCATTGGATGCTCTATTTTTAATGCAGGGTGTATCCATCTTTTAGCCTGGATTCAAATTGCTTTGCTTAACCTATTGTTATTCAAATTATGTATGCTCCTCAGCTAAGTGTATGAAAGATTATAATAGTGCTGCTCACAGCAGAAGGGATTGTTGCACTTAATGTGTCTGCTTATGTGTTGGTGGAGAGAAAGTTATTAGGCTATTTGGTGGTCTCCCCGTTTTGATGTTGTTTATGTACAGCCTGTGATTAATTGGCAGCCAAAACTGTGCTAGGTTTTTTATAGAAAGGCAAACTGCCTGCTTGAAATGTAAAACTGTCTTTGCTGACAAGCCGTCTTCAAGGAAAAAAATGATGCTGTCGCATTTTGATTTTATTTCCAAGTTGATGATTTTGGCTCGCCTTTTCTCAAACAGTTAGTCAGATATGAGCACTTGGATTAGCTATAAATGGGTGTTTTTATGGCATTACTGTGTGGACTCGCATAATTCTGCTGCACTTTCTGTGATTAGTCACAAATGGTTAAAATGAAACAAGTCCTGTTCGTCTTTTTGCGTGTGTTGGAGGCCATCTGACATAGGCTGCATGATTCATGTGCTAGAACACTGTTGGCTCAACAAAACAACACTCAGTTAAAGAAAAAGGACCTATTCACATCATAATGTGGCATCTGATCTGAAACTGTCCGTGTTCAAATGTCCTCTCTCTCCCCTCTCTCACCAGCTGTTCCCTAGCCGACAGTGCGACCCTCCCTGAACCCCAGAGACAGCTTGGTAGAAATGAGGGCATGGCGTGTAAACAGCCTCCCTCTCTCCTTCTCTTTCTCCCTCTCTCACTCTGTCTGTCTTTCTCTTTCCCTGTCTCTGTCTCTGTTTTAGTCACTGGCTTTCAATTGGGTTGCTGTATTTGTGCACTGCATTTAACTGAACCGGACAGCACCTCATTTGCACAGTGCTGGGCAGTCTAGACCAACACATTAAGAGCTTATTTTTTTCTCTATTAAGGATGTGTAGAAAGTGATCCAGCCCTGTGGCTGGCTGGATGTTTGGCTGGCTGACCGTCTGCGTGTCCACCTCTGTTGTCAGCCAAGACAACTGTTCCCAGAATGCCCACCTCTGCCCTTCCATTTTACTGCTTCTGCTGCTGCCAGGCCCTGATTACCAAAAGTACAGTATATCAAAAACAGAAAAGGCCAAAGGTTAAAGGCGACAGTCATTTTCATAATAGACCTCAAAAAATTAAACTCTTGCAAGTGGCCTTTTTCTGCCACAACCAGTCATGATTACCATGACCTTTGACGTTTACCCTCATGCCCTGTCGCCGTATAAGAGCACATTCTCCTCAGCATATGGAGAGTACAGGCATACCCTGCAGTTGCATCTTTCTTCATCTGCTGTAAGGGTGTGGAGCCGCAGCTGCAGCTGGTTGCTAGGCTTGTTGTAGGAGAGCAGCTATTGATGCAATGTGGCCCCCTGTGCACTCCTAGAAGGAAGATAAGGACAAGAGAAAATGAGAATTGCGTCATTTGAGGAAGAGCAATAACATGATAAGCAAAAGGGGGTCTATCTTTTGTCAAGGTCTTCGGATTTTAGTCAGAGATGGTACAGTTCGAATTTTTTAGGATGCGATATTAATATATACATTTAACAGTTTGCATGTCGGAAATTATTCTCCTCTTGGCAACAGTGGCTCAGCAAAGGATTTGTTAGATTAAACCCAACCTTGCAAAGTATACACGGTTTCCAATTTTTTGTTTTCTTACAAGACCACCTGATGTTATCTGGGACACACAATTCCACAGACAGAGCAACACAAGCATGCATTTCTGCACTTTGATAGGACGTGCCATGTGCAGTACACAGCATGCTTATTACAAGTAGGGAGCAGTCTTAAATAATAATGCTGGTGATACTCATTTTTATTTCCTTTTGTTCACAAGTCCGATTAAAAGACCAAAAACAACGTGTTCGTCAATCTATTAGGTATTATCTTTGCAGTCAAATCCCGATACACCTAAAAAAACTATTAAATACATCAAACACAATAAATCAGGGCAGTTTCCCCAGTTAACATCAAATACCACCATTATATATTAATCCACAGCCAAAAACATTCCCCCAAAATGCACTATTTACTCCTGTTAGAATAACATTTGCTAAAGCTACAGTGTCCTGCTGTTTTCGGGAAAATTGCTGCACATTTTAAAAATTACAAATTGTATCTATTTCGATTTTGTTTTCATTAGAGAAGAATGGAATTTGACTGATTTGCCACTGAGAAATTGGGGAAGTAGTATCATTGTTTCTTTAATAAAAGCCCATATAATGCCAGCCTTAGCCTTAAAGGAGGATTTTAATTGGCCATTTTAGCTACTTGCTAAGAAGGGGATGAATCTTACATAGACAGGGCTGTAGACATCATTCTGGCCTGTGAAGAGGCTCATGAACCGTTGGTGGATGGGGCAACTCAGCTCAAGTGTTCAAAAGGAAGCCAGTTTGGCATGCCAGTCCAAATCACATTTGCAAGTTGATCTGCTACCTCTTGGTTCATTTACAATTTCCAAAGTTTGTTGTCAAGAGGTGCTGACCAAAATACCTCTGGAACTGAATTGCCCTACAACCAACCAGAGCACAAAAAAGTGTGCCGTGGTGTGAGCAACACACACAAGTTTGAGCGGTGCTTGCTCTGATGTTAAGGAGGAAATAACTGAAGCGGAAAATTTGCAATGCAGATTCAGAAATATAATTTGATCAGCTCTGCATTTTTGAACAGTTTGAAGCAAAAGGTGTGACATGTGACTTTTCTAATCTGGACTGATAACCATCTGCCAGTCAACGAGTCCAACCCACTTGATTTTATAGTAATGGTTATAACGGGCCTCACACAGATCAGGATGGCTGGAAATCTGTCTGAATAAGGGGGGGCCAGAACCATCAGCCAGAGTGAATAAACTTTGACCTCAGCAGATTTGCTTATTTCCAGGCTAGTAACATGTAAGATAAGGCGACAAAGCTAACTCAAGTCAGCTTTCCTTGCAAAGACCAATATTACATATAATATCTAAAGAAACAGGTGCTTGGCAAGCATAAGAAATAACTCCTCTAAAATCCTTAACACTTACAAAAAGAAAGCCTCAGGAGGGTCTATTCAAAGAAAGATTCCTTCTCCTTGGACAGCTGGATGTGTAACAGGTGCTGTCGGTGTAAAAAAGGCTTTTAAAAGTGAACAGAAAATTGGAACAGTAACACAGAAGAATCACAATCGCAATTGGCTTTATTGGCCTAGTATGTGTACGCATACAAGGACTTTGACTCAGACTCTGCTCTAAGTGTATTTACACAAAAGGCAGACATACAGCAAGAAATGAGGACAACAAAAACTTCACTAGTGAGTTAAAAAATGATAAATAATACAGAATGATAAATAATAGGGACTACATAAATAATAGGGACTACATACCGTCCTGGTATGAAACTGCAACGGTGAACCACGCATGCGCCGGTTGAGTGGCAGCACGTCCGAGTGGCTCCGTGTTTGTTTATCGTGTTTAGTTTGTTTGTTGGTTGGTCTGTCAACTACTATCATGGAGAAGGTACGGTACACAAGGAAAGACCTCCTTGCTCTGCGGCGGTTAAAACACGGGGTTCACCACCCCATTCCAGCAGAGTTGAGAGCGCCGTATCGGGGTTGCAGAGCCGGCGCTAGGCTAAAGGCTAGGAGACGGCGATTCAAGCCTTGTATACCGGCTATTCTCATGGGCAACGTCAATTCACTCTCCAACAAGTGTGATGAACTGGAGGCACTTGTAAAGAACCAACGCACTTACCGTGAGTGTAGCCTGATGTGCTTCACGGAGTCCTGGCTGGATAATAACATCACAGACTCCTGTGTGGATCTAACCGGCTTCTCCACTGTACGTGCCGACAGGGACGCGAAAGCTAGCGGTAAGAAGAAAGGAGGGGGGCTGATCATGTATGTAAATAACAGATGGTGTAACCCCGGTCATATTACTGTCAAGGACAAGATCTGTTGTCGGGATGTGGAACTCCTGGCAGTTGGTCTTAGAGCATATTATATACCGAGGGAGTTCAACTACATCGTCGCCATTGTTGTTTACATTCCGCCGCGCGCTGCAGCGGCGGAGGCGTGTGACGTCATCCAGGAGACTGTCTTAAAAATACAGACACAGCATCCTGATGCACTTATCGTCATCTCTGGGGATTTTAATCAGGTCAGCCTCACCTCTCATCTACCTGGCTTTGTGCAGTACGTTGACTGTCCCACGAGAGGAAATAATACTCTGGACCTCCTGTATGTGAATGTCAAGGATGCATACAGTGCTGCAGCCCTTCCACCTCTTGGGAGATCAGATCACAATCTGGTCTACCTCCAGCCCTCTTACATCCCCTGTGTACGGAGGCTTCCTGCTATCGACCGTACATTCAGGAGGTGGACACCGGAGGCCAGTGAGTCTCTGAGGGACTGTTTTGAGCACACCGATTGGTCCATACTGCTGGGAACTCAGGAGGAAGGCTCAGTCTGTGATATCGACAGTATGGTTGGCTGTATCACGGACTACATGAACTTCTGCAGGGATACTGTTATACCAGTAAGGACAGTTCATTGCTTTCCAAACAACAAGCCTTGGATTACCAGCAGCATCAAGGGGCTCC
>JAQFJA010000003.1:4822129-4835131 GCA_029874485.1 Naso brachycentron
TTTTTTTTTTTCAAGCAACATCAATTCATTGAGCTGTAATTAACACCAGTGCTCATTGTCCTTTCATGACATCGCTCTGGGGACATAAACAAACTTAATAATTCCCTCTAAGTCTGCAAATACCAAATTATGAGACGCTGTTGTTGGAATTTGGGAATATTTTGTTGCGTATTTTCACACAGAAGGGTCTCCCTCTCACCTTACTTGCTTTTTATATTATTGTCAATGACATTTTTTTTTATTTCCTCCATCTGTTTGTGCGCTGCTGTGCTTAATTTTTTTGCTCAGGTATAATTACAGTCCACCCTCCAAATCTTCTTTCATCTCTCCGTCTTTTCATTTTTGACTCCCATGCTGCAAAGTCATAAACGCGTGTTTTTAAAGATCAATGATCCCAAAGATTTTTCAACCAGCCCTTTTTAAAGTTTGCAGGAGTGGTTCTTTAGAGGGAGTATGGTTAGTGTTAAAGCCGCTTAAATCAGTGCTTTTCATATTTACAATGTCTTAAATGACTACATATCATTAACTCTGCAGTTTCTCTCAGCTCTTTGGTGGGGTTTAGCACATTTTGCCTAATATTTTGGTTCTACTGTCCTTCACTGTTTTAATTTAGTCTTATCACTCTCACCAGCCATGTTTCCAGAAGTAGCAGTCTGAATACACCAGGCCCGTCTGGAGAACGTCATGCATGCGCCACAGTTTTGTTTCATCTACCACATGACATTATGTCCCACTGGGAGGGTTTCAGAAGCAGAGTGTTTAGCCTTTGTTTATTTTGATTTCTGCTTCTACCGTGGCTGAGTAGGCAACATTCTTAAATTGTGTCTTTTTTGTCCATTTTATTTGTTTTTATTGTGCCTACTTTATGCTGCAGCCTACCGTCCTAACTTAATTTGTGGCTGTGGTTTAGTTAAAAATGTTCTTATCTTGATAATTGCAGACAAAAAATCATTTGTCTTATAAAGCACAAGTGTTAAGAGGATTAAATTGCAGTATAGTACAGTACGATTTACCTAATATTGGTAATGTATGCATAGAACAGTATAAACCTCTTGTTGTGTTGGTCAAACATCCTCTGACCTGCTCCTGACTTCTGGTCCAGTACCACAGGTTTCTACATTGATGCAGTCAAGCAAACACGATTTGCACAGAGTGTTGTTTTGAAAATTGACCTGATTATATGTCGTTCCTGTGTCTGACTTCCTGTATGACTCGATCTGCTCTGTCCAGCTTTTACGGTGAAAAACAGACTCGAAGCGTATTCTTCACAGAGCCGACCGGAGACCCGCTTCTGTGGCGCTCTTGAGACGCGCCGTGGCGCAGAGAGTAGGATCACAAGCATTTACTAGAATGTCTGCGATTTACTTGCATGTAAAAAAACAGCCAAAACGCAGCACACACATACCCAGTGTGATATAGCTGTTACTGTTGTCACTATTACACAGAATGACAATGTAACCAGTTGGGTGGGGGACAAAGTGGAGCATTTAGCAGCTTAAGAGACAGACTTTTCTTCTAGATGGTGGAGCTCAAAACAGACCTAAAAGAAGAGTAAATGCAACATATTTAATGTTACTTATATATTTAATATTAGTTACTCATCAGGTGGATACTTGCACAACTCAAAATCAATGATAATGGTTCTTTTGTCTGCTGGATGTATAATGATGATGAATGGTTTGACCTTTGACTTGCCAGTGCAGTTTTTCTCTCTGGGGTCTTGTTGAAGTCATTTCATGTGAGTTAGTATTTTCTCCTCGGGTCTGTGTTGATTTCCTGTCGATGCTGCTGTTTGATTAGACAAAGAGATGACTTGCAGTTACAGTTATAAGGGTGGAAGATTTGTCCCTCAAAATCTCTAGTTATTCATGACAATGGTCCTTGATTTCTGAAACAGACAAAAACAAGCCTCTAATTTCTAGCCCACAACTGATTTATTGGCTGAAATTACAGGTTTCTCTAAAAGATTTTATCAGCTGTAGCGATCTAGCTAAATAATTCAGTTCAATTCGGTGCTTACTGCCATGTCAAGCGAGTTGACTGGAATTTGTTGTAGTGCAGCTTACAAAAAACAACAAAACAATACAATCCATCCTTACATTCATGCATAATATGTCCATAGTCATTGATGCCAAAAAAGTTCACAAAAGTTAAAAGTTCACAGAAGTTAAAAGTTGGTATAAGACTGAAGGGTAAAACTTTCTCAGTTCCTGTCACAGTCACAAAAGCTACAAGTTCAGCTGAGGTTCGGTGAAAAATGGCAGCTGTGCAGTGCAGATATTTTGTAGTACATGATGCATTAATGTCTAACCAAACACCTATGGTTAAGTGCAAATGCATATAAAGTGCAGACTACAATTAAATTACTGTGCAAATACAGAGATTAAGTGCAAAAACAATGTGCACCTTATGCACTAGCAGGGACGCTGGAACTCAGTCACAGTTGGGGATGCTGAGAGGTTCATCTATTTGCTACATGTTGAATGGTGCGCAATAGTCATTCAACTATTTTGAAAGGGCAGGATGACTTATATCTAATAGTTAATGGTAATTTTTTTATCTACAAAAAAACAATTTTAGAACATTTCGCACTACAGCAGACAGAAAACAAACACTAACATGCTATAACGTTAGAGGTAAAAACAGCCACATGAACTACAGTCAACAACAGCAAGGAGAAAAAGAAGAGAAATTCCCCAGACTCACTGAAAAATTCAATCAATACTTTGATTTGTTGACTGTGGAGAAACTTCGTTAACTTCATGAAACGTGCTTCTGACAAATTCTTAATTATTTTGACCCTCTTGTAAATTTGGCACATGTTACACTATACATTAATTTATTTTTGTGTGTGTGTTCAAAAATTGATGTGCTTCTTAGCACACAGAGCAAGAGATCATACGTTTGACTCACATCAAACAGTATGTTTTTAATTGATGTTATTTTGTAATACCTTGACTTATGGGGGTGCTCCAGCCCCCTCAGCACCCCTCCTTCCCTTGTCAATACACACTAGTGGTGCACATTGCACTAAAAATTTGGGACCCAAACAGAAAAAGGCACTGGCTTATTCAGAGTTCAGAGTACGAATTGCAACAGAGTATGTACGGTTTCTAAATCTTTTGGTTTGCATTGAGTGTCATCTTCTCCCCGATTAGAGTACATTAAAAAGACAGAGGTCATTTTGAGGGCTTTATGTTCAACACGGGAGTAAAAAATGGAGGACGTAGAGGGGAGATCACAGCTGACTAACTTGGTGGCAGTATGCGCTAAAAAAGGCTCCAGTTCAGAATGATGCTGTCCAAGGTAACTGGGTATAGATGATGGATGGATAGGAAACATTTTTAGTGTATCATGACTTGTGTATTTAATATTTGCAATGAACAACAAATAAAAGATTGCATTGTTAGGAAAGACACGCAACTTAAGGATATAGCTACAAAGAATTTATAATCCAAGGAAATTCCAAGTAATCTCTTGAACGCAGCACAACGACGTCAGTGATCGCTGACTGTCTGTACTCTCTCCTGTTCTACATCTCCCCACTGTCTTGTCCCCCAAACCTTTTATACCATCTCGGGCCGCTACTTTACAACTGGGCTCTCAAAAGCTCAGTTGAAGGTCACAAGCCCTCGTAGGCCCCAGCAGGCTCATCGGCCCTTGGATAAACACGGAGAGAGAATCTCCCACTCGGCTACTCACTGAAACAATGATGGAGTCAGACAGCGTGTATGTGGATCACTCTCGCAGACACAAACTCACACTGATCTGGCGGGGTTATGGAGATAAGGTGTGCTTTATTTAGCAACATCAACACAACAGAGCTGAAGTCGTGACATCACTGTCAGCTCCACAGAAAGCGAGAGCAGTTGTGTGCATATGAAGTGGGTGCACACAGATTACAACAGCTCGTTTTGACTCATAATTTAACAGATCTCAAGCTTAAGGGGACTGTGGTAAATTAAAGTAGAATAAAAATGTAAGCAATCAGAATGTGTTCTGTGAGAGTTGAAGGAATTCGTCTTGTAGAATAAATCACAAAACAAATTGACTTTGATGTTGATAAGGGCTTAATGAGCATCTGTTGTACAATACGTCTTTTGGAGACACAAAAAGCAATGTAACTTTGTTTTTTTTATTTTATTTTTTTTTATTTTTGCTGGCTTTCTTTCCATTTTTGTTTGGCTTTTTCTGCTGGCAGACTACAGAAGATTATGCTATTGTTACACTCCATCACTCCAGCTGAGAATGTCAGCTAAATGCCTAAAATGCAAAATGTAAATGCGGGGGGAAGAATATTCACTCGACAGGGTTGTTACTTTTCTATGCTGATTTGAACAGCGTTCTAACTTAAAGACTTTTCTGTCAAATTCATTTGTATTTTGCCTGCATATTTGGCCGGCGCAGTATACTGTGCCTATGCCTATGGATTGGAGAGCTCATCATCTTCATCTCTGAGTTGATTTTCAGAGATGCTGTTAATATGCAGACCACATTCTTGCTCACTGATTATTTTTATGTTACTGCATTTATGACGACTTTTCTCTGATCCCCAGTTTCTCTCTTTCTTTTGTGTGCTGTAGGATCTGAAGAAGGTGCTGTCTTTCCCCCCGTACCCTGGGGAGTTTTTGCACCCGGTCGTGTATGCCTGCACGGCGGTCATGTTGCTCTGCCTCTTCGCCTCCATCATCACGTACATTGTGCACCACAGGTAAGAAGAAAGCCCTTCTGCAGTTCTGTTAAAGTGCACATTTAAAATTTGAAGCCTTTCCAGCCTGTCGCGCCTCAACTTCAAATCCCAGCCATTAACTTAACTTCTACATCTGGACACTAATCTCACTTTCATGGTTTACAGTTTGTTTTCGAGTCCTCTGTCACAGATCCTGGCTGACTGTGGTGTGAGTCAGATACTTTATGCTGGCGTTAAGCACTGCAGCCCGTCTGACTAAGAGGAGTTAAAACACGTGTGTGTGTGTGTGTGTGTGTGTGTGTGTTTTAGACAGTTGTAGCAGAAATGTATGCTTCTAATGGATTTCCAAATGGTGCTCCGACCACCTTTGTTCCTTTCATTCCATATGGAGATGAGGACAGAACGCACAGTTCGGCTCTCATGGTTTGACACTGTTGCATCTGTCTGCCTCTGTAAAGCTCATCTGCAATGGATGCTGTTATTAAAGCAGGGGAGAGCCTGAGTGCCACAATTCATCATCAGTTGTTCTTGTAAAGCATCAGTCACTTTATCAGCGCCGTGGCATTCATGTGATATTATTGTAATAGCTCTCCATCCTTTTTAATACAAAGGAGAAATGTCTCAAACGTCTCATTTAGAAAGAATAATATTTTATTCCTAGAAATAACACAGTTAACTAACATTTTCAGACAATTTTTTTTGTTTATTTACATTTTCTTGTCCCAACTGTGACTAAAGCGGTAAACTTATGAATCACACTGTGAGTATTTGCAGTTTGCATTCATCTGTGTCACCTGGGACAGGCAGGGTGCATCCTTCTGCAGTCAGACAGTGATGACAGCATCAGGTGCTCCAAACAGCCGCATCCCTTACTGTCATCTAGCACTGCGGTGTTGACTAACGGAAAAAATGAAGTAGTGCAAAACAGGCGGGAGTAATTTTCAAATTGTGGGAGTTTTGTTTTGTTTTGTTTTGTTTTTTAAAGTCAAGTGAAGTGTAAACAAACACTACTGGATATTTTGTTGTTTTGTGCAGAATTAGGGGCCTAAAACCAAAGTTGTTTATCATTTTTTAATTCCATTTAAGATTAAATATAAAAAAGAAGCAAACAAAGAACATGATTCAGTGGGGTCAAAGACATATTAATCGGAAAATAAGATGGAATTGGAAGCTATTTGTATAATATAAATACAGTAATGTGCCACTGCATTTATAAAGGTAAAAAAAAAACATAAATATTCCCTAAAAGTCCCTAAAACTCACCTTTGATCATCCACATTGCATATTTAGAAGTTTTAATGAAAAAATATCTTCACATTGACTTGATCTGCACATCTACATTCACCCCTCCACCACTCGCCTGTAGCTTCAACTCTGCTCAGCAAACACAAACCTCACCAGTTGCTTCGCCATCTGACAAACTGTTTGCTGAAACTTTCATCGTCACTGCCCACAAGTCAAAAAAATATCCTTTCAACATTTGGCGTGAATCACCATGAAACTTGGCTGGCTCACATTATCGTTGGACACAAATCAACAGATAAGCCACTAGAAAAACTACTTACCTTCTGATTAACATTTAGCCCCTGGATAAATGGATGAACAGCTTCAGGCTTCAGTATGTGTTTTGTGGAAAGCAAGTGCTCTAAAGAAAAGTGCAGGCTACAGTCTGACTCTCAGATTTTCAGATCCTTTGGTAAAACATGAAGGCTAACCATTTCTCAAAAGAACACAGTCTCTGCGTTCATTTCAAAAATATTGAAATTCATCCTGCAAAATATTTGCAAGTAATTACAGCTGACTTTTTCTCCAATACCCTTTTTTGTTCCCGACCAGTGGATGGAATCGATTCTTAAGTATGTTATGTAAGAAGCACTGGCTGTCTGAATCAGTGTAACAAATATGCAAACACAATAAGAAAATGTTAACAGGGTTAAAGCTTATTTTTTATATTAGAGGAAGTCTTTAATTTAATTTTAGATCATTTCTGTGCAGACTGAGTGACCTCAGTTATTACAAGCATTTTGGTTGTCTGAACTTTTCTGCATTTACCTCAGTCCTGGATTTAGCTTCTTCTTTTCATCAATGCTGATGAAAAATGAGAACAACGACATGAATGAAGATTTTTCTCTTCAGTGTGCTGATCGTCTTAACATCAAAACCTGAAAGCATGGCAGAGAATGATCTGAAGAAGTTTGTGTGCAACAGTATCCCAGTGTCTACGCGCACCTGAGGCTCATCCAAGTCTTTCAAAACTGGGCAAATGGCTTATTGACTCCAGTATAAATAATACGTTTACATGGATAAAGCATAACTGGGAGATTCCAACAACCTTATTTCAACCAGCATACTTGTGCTCATGTAAGCAAACTCATTTACAACAAAGTGCTTTTCAGAGCAAAAAAAAAAAATCAATTCCAGTCCAAATTAAAGTGAGAACAAGCGTATATTTAAGATATGAAGCTAGAGCTTTTGTCTGTCACACACAGGGGAGGGTTAGAGGGTTTTTCTTTCAACTATGCTCATGTTAACAAACTCCAACACCTCCTCGTCCTCCACATCTCCCTCCAGGCCCTCCCCAGCACTAAAGCACAGCTCTGTTTAGTAACACTGGAGTTGTGTAGTGTCACTCCAGCTGACTGATAGTATCCAAGCCAAGAAGCGCTGGGACTGCGTGTTAAATGGGCAGAATGCGAGGGAGGCACAGTAGATTGTGCATGTTTGAATATGTGTTTTTCTCACATCATCTCACTAACACACAAACACGTAAATACATAAATATATGAATACAGTGCATGCTGTTGGTTATTTCTCTGCCAACGAGTTAAGCCAGAAGAGAATCTACGATTATGGATGCATTGCTGGCGCATGATGTACGAGCCTTGCAAAGAACAGAGTGAAGGGTGTTGTGTTCTTGAACCTAAAGTCTGTTAAACCCCATTGGTGCAGTTTGTGTTAAAGTACTGAGTTATAACTTAGTTGAAATAAGACAAAATAATTTCACGCACACACTGATGGAATCAGAGGAACCTCTTCCCAGTGGTCAAAAATCCACATAGACTTCATATTAAAAGGATGTTTGTTATTACCCCAGATAGACTCAAAATTATCACACCAAATGATTTTCTCCTCGGTGGAAAAAAGTTACACATGTAATTGTTGCGAAGGTCGCCAGGAACCGTCAGCAGCTGATAAGACTTGACTTTCACTGGTGCAAATTTACTAAAGTGTAAAGACATACTGTAAAGGCTAAAAATACAGGCTCAGGTACAGTCTGCTGCTAACACCATCGCAATATCTCACTAACCCTAACCCTTAACCCTAACAGTAAAGTAATATATAAAATATATTTAAAAAAAAAATCAAAAACAGCTTTTGTATTGTTTTTCACTATCTTCACATTTTGTGACAGTAATGAAGACTTGAGTTTCTTAAGCCTAGAGATAAAACAGAGTGGTTAAATAGTTAAAAAATGGAAACCAACCTGTTTGTGCCTGTTTATATTTAGGACGGAAGAAATCGACTCAGAAAAAAAACGTAAAAAGATAAGTATCGCAGTGTAGTCATGTTGAAATTCAACTGTAACACTTAAAGCTGTTCAATAAATTTATAAAAATGGGTCTCATTCATGAAACACAAGCAGAACGAATTTGCGTGTAAACTGTTCGCAGACGGAAATTTATGTGTATTCCGGCATTCATCGACATATTAGTAGCTCTGATCTTTTCATAGGTACAAACAAAATCTACACCTGCTCCTGCCTGTTTGTTGCTCTTGCGAAAATAAGGAGTGCATATAAATATTGTTTGTCATTGTTAGAAATTACATATTTAATTCAGATTTTGCTCCGTTATGTTCACAAAATGCAGATGCCTTTTAAAAAGGACAAAAGATCTGGAATAAGCTGTGACACACTTACCTAAATTTTTTGGGAATAAGCAGATTTAAGCTTCACACTAAGTTTAATAAAAATGCGAATGGGTTATTTAAATCCTCTTAACGTGTTTTCTACATTTTGAATGATTATGTAATTCCTTACGGTGAGTTCTGTCTGATGAAGCGAGCAATGCGGACGTCTGCAGCGGACATCTGTGACTGCAGCCGCCTCCTGTAGCTTTTGTGAGTTTTGTGTGTGTAGCCTACTTATGCGTGGGTTTTGTTTGTTTTTTTGTCTCAAGTTTCATATCGAACTATTTTCGCTTCACTTCTTCAATTGTTCTTACAAGAGAGGACACAGGGTCGATGACCTTTAAGGCCTTTGATTTACCTGTGCCTGTCACACCATGACTAACAGAAAAAAAAAAAAATTAAAACCCCCCATTCACCCAAAATAACATTGATCAGCATCAGAAATGTTCCTATTTCTCTCTCTCCCTCTCTTCATTTGTGTCATGCTCACAGGTCGACAGGATGCCCGCGGTAATAGTAAACATCACCTCCTTAAATATCGCTCATTGTCTACTCATGGGCGGAGATGATGATTGCTGACCAGCAGGAGCACGTTGTCAGTTTATGACTGATTAGGTTAGGTTAGATTAAGTAGGACTGATTAGATTCGGTTTTTAGAACTGAGCTTTTTCTATGTGCAAATCTACTCACAGATTTATTAACATTTCATGAATGAGACCCAGTGGATCTGCTAACTCTGTGTAATTTAAAATTCATCACCCGACTCTGCAGTCCCTCTGAACTCAACAGAGGTTTGTGGCATTTTTTAGCTCGCTGTTTTAGTTTTACAGTCTGCAACTTTCCTGTTTTGGTTCAGTCTCATAACTCTCATTAACATCATTTCCAGCCGAGGGAAAAAAAATAATAATAGCAACTTGTCAGTGAAAAAGCTTGGATTAACCTTCTGTACCTGCTCAGCAACAAACATCAGAGAGACAATGTTAACAGCTTGCTACTGACCATAGTTGGGCAATTAGTGAGTAAAGAGCTTTTTCCCTTGGGAGTTGGTCAAGACTTGAAAAGAGCTGGACTCATATCCGTCGAGTGGGCAGAAACATGACTCCAAATGAATGCAAATTCCCCACAAATTATAAGGTGATATGTTAATGTTGTATTACAGTTGCTGCTGTCCTGAAATGGCCAAAAAATGTGTTTGTGTGTTTTGCCTGATGGAGCAGGGTGACGCACTTTATTGCACTAAATATAAATTGCTGTATTCTGTATATTATTTTGTATGTGACTTGCAGTATTGTTATACTTGGTGTTGGGAATATTCTTTCATATTATATTAATTTTCAGTGATATTTTTAGCCTTATTGCAAGGTTGCTTCTTTTACTCTATCAAAATTAGCATGAAACCACTTCCATTTCTTCATTTGACAGCACTGCCACCTAGTTTATGGAACCCCCCAGCATGTTTGGAATGTGTCTTCCACCAATGAACTGGCTTGGATGGAACCACCCATTGTAAATGCGTCATATTATGCTGTCCATAGCTTTATTGTTCCTTACATGTGGCTTAGCAGTGGGTGCAAGGTGAGAGAGCAGATGCAAGAGGAGGACAGTTTTATCCCCCCGCTCCACGCTCGGGGAGATGGGGATGTGGAGGGTTGCCAGGTTAATGTACTTGACCCAATGAAAGCCCAAGGCAGAGCCTATGAAACCCCCCTTCGAGGTAGGCCACAAGCCGGCCTGATTTATGGCCTATTTGCTGGATGGAGTTCAGTACTTGGACCGCGACACAGGCATCGACAACAGCAGCTTTAACTCTCCCTCCCCTCACTCAGAGCAGTGAAGCCCGGCCCCAGACACGCCTCATAGCTCACTGCTGAGCCACTGCTTCATCTACAGTTGGCTCACGTGCAGCCGGGGCTCCACTCCTCCATTTTGGGGAGCGGAGATTTCCAGCACAGAGTTATATAATTTCAAATGGTGACAGTGCCTATATGGATGAAGAGGAGGCAGCTGACACAGAAAGTAATTAAAAGAATCGATGGTCTGTTCATTCTAAACTACGACAAATATGTTAGTATTGTCTGACCTATTTAGCCTCCGTTCCAACAGCTACATGGAAACTGTAATGTGGGTTAAGTGCCCTGCCCAAGGCTGTGTAACCCCCCGGCTGATGCCATATTTTACAAAGTGGATATGAGTGCGTAGTTTTATATTGTGAAAACTTCAATTGGCCCAGCCAACTGGAAGCAATCTCTTTTTATTTCATCATCAAACCAGCATAGTGATTCTGCTTTGTGTGCATATACCACTGCATGTACTGTATGCGTGTAAGTGGGGGAGCGAGCTGTGTAGGACGGTTGTACGCTGAATAACACAGTTCTTTCTAAGAATCTGTGAATAACCCTTTGCCTGAGGTCCATAGTTCTAAAATTATACACTGCGTTACCATTTGTGTCAACTGAGGATTAAAATTATTTTTGACCTGTTTCATGCTTCTACATCTTTCACTGTGTATAATGGTTCAGGATTTAACCTTTTGAAAAGGTGCATGGCTTTAAACTGACAGATGATTTTATCACTTTGTTTTCATTGACTGAAGATTAACACCATTTCTGTAAATGCCATTTCTCTGTTTATCAAAATGAATTTACAAGCAGAACATCTCTATCACTCACTGTAACATTTGGATTAGAGCTTCTTAAAATCTTTTTCCTAAAGGAAGGCTCATGAGGAAACCATTTGTTTCTTGTGGAATAGCACTGTCATACATCCCTGCGTTCCAATATCCATACTACCCCACAATATAGTATTCCAGTAAAAGATTTAGTATGTCCCAATACGTAGAATGTGAAATGCAGTGTGCCAGAAGTGCCAGGATGTCCAGCATGCTTTTCTGGCCATTCTGAGAAACAATAATCTGTGCAGCGAAAAATATGTCACATCCATCACGGTGTGCCACGTGACTATAGGGTTTGTTCTTAATCACATACCTTTCCTTTGTACTGCAAAATTTTGTGCTTAGGCTTCGATGGGTATAGAAGCATCAGACATCAAAGTTCAAAGCGCACTATCATGACAGAGTAGTGTGTTTCAATTGTTCATGCACCAGTATGTACTTTAGGAGGGCGACTGCAGTACATACTACATCCCAGAATGCATTAGGGCCACCAGTCCACTGGCATATTGGATGTTCCTGCTTTAATTAGTGGTGTTATTGTGTTCAACTGTGTTTTATGCAATTTTCCTGTTGTTTCACAGATAGTTACTAATACTCATGTGGTTAGTCCATGAGCGTTGTGCATGTTTAATGGAATGACCGGAAATAAATGTCTATGTTTTCATAGCTGAAAATACTTTCTTTTTTTTTTTTTTTTCTATTTAAAATGTTCAAGTGTCTCACCAGACAGGAAGCTCCACAGTTACAAAAATGTGATAGAATGTGTCGTATGGGTGTAAAAGATGTTACTGTGTGATGTTTTAAAAACCCTTTGAAGGACATTAATAGTTTTCATAAATAGCTTTGCTCAATGTTTTGCCTTCACTTAAAAAGAGTTATTGTCAGCCACATAAAATGACGTTGCCTCAACAAAGAAAAATTTCGTGTGAATCATTACCTCACTTTTTAAAAGTTTGGCCAAGGTTAAAATGTTTCCAGTAATCTTTAAAGTATTTGGTTATGCAGCTCATGCATTGGCAGTGGAGTATGTAATGGCTTGTTTGCACCACTCAAACTCTATGAGCAGCATTCCCTAGACTCTCCTGTAGTTGTTATTCTATAGCAGGAGCAAAAAAAGGCATTTTATGAAAACCTTGTAAAAGACTGGCTCAAATCATGTTTCAAGTGAATGATGGGCAATGTAGCTTTAGAACTGCATTTCAATGAGATTTTGCTTTGTGATAAATCACAAAACACTGTGGGGTATGGTACCGCACCTGCTAATTTGTTTGATTCCTGGTCTCTTTTGGCAGCGCAATCCGCATCAGTCGGAAGGGATGGCATATGCTTCTCAACTTCTGTTTCCACACGGCTCTGACCTTTGCTGTGTTTGCCGGCGGCATCAATCGAATCAAATACCCCATCATCTGTCAAGCAGTAAGTGCATTCTCTTACCATTTATTCCACGCTCAAAGCTTTTCGAAAAAAAATTGATTATGAATGTCTGTTCAGGTGTCTGCAGCCAGGGCTCTGAGTGCAGTTCTGAATGCAGACATATAGTAATCCAACTTTATGTGTCTGTCGTGCTTAAGCTGCAGGTGTTGCCTGTTCACTCTTTTAACTGGCACAGTGAGCTTTTTGAATTTTTTTTTTTCATAATGAAAGAATTCATTCTCTATCATTATATTATATTATATTATATTATATTATATTATATTATATTATATTATATTATATTATATTATTTTTTAGA
>JAQFJA010000003.1:4835790-4846312 GCA_029874485.1 Naso brachycentron
CAGATTAAAATGTGCCTGTTTGTGTTTAAAGGCTAGTTAACAATTGCTGACTGTTAGCACACAAAGATTGTACAATGGGAACGTTGTACCTGTTAAATATCAGCACGGCATCGTTGTCATAGAGCATGTTCATGATGACTAAACAATTAAATACTGACTCATGGTCAGTGGACAGCTGGTCAGCTGGTTGAGGGTAAGCACAAGTGGAGGAGGGACATGGAGATCTTTGAAGTCAGGTTGGAAACCAGTGAGAGAAATGCTTTATTACCTTCTGGCACCTCCTATTTATATGTTGTTATATAACAGAAATGTATCACGGTTTGCATCCAAGTTTTGATATTTGCTGTTTTATTTTGATACGTGTTGGACATCAGGCTTCTGCTGTATTCTCCTTTATTTGTGTCTTTTCCCACCACTTGTCGTTGTCACTTGTTGCTCATGAGCTCATTAGTTAATTAGTTCCCAGTGTATGTCGTCCAGGTGTTTTGTTTTTTTGTTTTTTTGTTTTTTTCAGCTTGTTCCTGTTCAGCCTCTTCTGTTTTGAGTCACTAGTCCTGTCTCTGTTCTTTGGTGCAGCATCCATTTCCTAGTTGTGTCAATGCACCTCCTGTAAACCTCGTTGGTGGTTTAAACAGTTTTTGTTTTCACTTCGTAGTTTTTGGATAACTTTTGCTGCTTCTTTAGTTTTCATTTGCCTTTTTCTAATTTTCTTTCACTTTTCATTTTTTGTTTCTTTACCTGCCGTGTTTGTGCTTTGCTTTTGCAACCCTTTTTAAGTACCTGAAAAAGAGCAGGTGAAACATGGATGAAGACCTTGAAATTATTGGAAATTAAAATGTGTTTAGCAAATGCAGAATGAATGTGTCTTTGCAAAGGAGCAGGGAAACAAAGATACTCTACTAACTAAGCAGTTAATTGGAGTGTAAGGCTGAAGGAAATATGGGGACCACTGAAGTGAAAGATTAAAGATGACGTACTGTTTCCAGATAAAAGCTGGTGTCAAGATGAGAAAAAGTGAGAATAAAAAAGGAATGCTTCTTTTTGTTTAACTTCTCACATGGTTGGAGAGCCATGCGGTTCTGGTGATTTTCCTTTCCAGCTGATTGATAGTTGGACCTGTTCAGGTTGTGAGCATGAAACATCAGCTTGAGGAGAGCATCCTCTACTGTCAGCTTACCTCAGCAGGGGGGCATTTACTGTACAGCGTGTAGCCACACAGAGATTGATGTGCACCGCTTTTTCACTTCTCACTCACAGTTTCAGCAGCCTCCTCCCACCCTCTGCCTTCTATCAGTGGGCCTTGTTCACTCGCTTAATTGTGGGCTGCAGCATGTTTGGGACTCAGCCTCCACTTCTGCTTCCTCTTCTGCTGTCACAAGCACTTTAGGTGGCCTCTTATGCCACAGTGTGAAGAGTCCACCTCTACATGCTGAAATGCTGAGCGTCATAGTTCATTCCAGCCGGCTTTGCCTGAGCTGCTAAGCAGCGGGCTCAGTGACAGGAGAGTCTGTAAGTCACCACTCATGTCACAGCCATCAAGTCTTCCTCCACAACTGTAACTGACATGAAACGACTGGTGGTGTCATAAAATGCAGCTTCCCTCACTCTCATACTCCCTGTCCTTTAATATCACATAACTTTGCCATATATGCGTACAATACTTAAAACATCTGCACCATACAAGATCAAAATATGTTTTTTAATAATTTATTGATGGATAAATAAGTTGTAGCTGTATGTTTTCACTGAGTGAAAAGTGATGGATCTTTTACTTTTTTACCACTTTTTTCTACTACTACAAGTTACCAGTTGTAGTTATAAATGTAAATCAGTTGTTAATCGATGGATTTTTGGTTTGATTATTCTCTGTTTTTCAGAACGTAAATGGCTGAACTCTGCTTAAGTTTTGATGAATAAAAGATCCAATCGAAAAGACCATCCAACCGGCCTTTTCACAACACAGCAACTGGAAAATTGTTCTTTTTAATTGCTTACTAATGTGACCTAGAAAGCATTAACACATGATACGATACAACATAAAAGCCCTATGAAAAAATCTGCCCTAATAGAAAAGTGGTACTTATAAATATAAGTCATTTCGTCAGTATTGGTGCAGGTGTTGTTGACAATACCACGTAACTTCGTTGGCCCTGCGTTTGCTCTTTAACTTATTTAGAATTCATTAATTTATCTAATTTTAGCCTGGGGCTTTTGGGTGTTTCTCGCTGCTCCTCCTTTGCCCAATCACTGCTAACAGGACGACTCTCTGCAGATTTGGGCACGAGCCCAGATTGTCTGCTGTTCCACTGGGATCCAGGCAGGCCCCACCAGACACAATTTGGGATAATTACAGGACTGCTGTAGGAGATGTGTGATCGCACAACACACAGAGACACATACACACACTCAAATGCACACATTTTTACATGCAGTGCCTGCTGAGTTCTCTGTATTCCCCCCAATCATCCCACCTCCTCTCAATGCACACACACACACACACACACACACACACTCGCCCCCTCCCTCCTCCCAGGGGGACACATAAGTACATGCTCTCCCTCCGACTGAAGGAACTTCAAGGAGCTCTGAAACTAGCTTTGGCAGCTCTTGCAGCACTTCAAGCATGCACTCCCCACCCAGCGCCCCCCCCCGCCCCTCACTCTCCTCTCATACCATCTCCACCTGCATCCTATGCTCATTTTCCCCTCTCTCTCTCTCTGTATGCTACCCTTCAGTCTTGCACTGCCTCCCCGCCCACTGTGGCACTGTCGCTATGCAGCATCCGATGTCTTTACGGCCTCAAAGTCAAAGTCATCTCTGATCTCTATTTCTATCTTTTCTTCCAGCAAGGCTTGTTTTGTCATTGATTTGAGCAGCATCCCGGCTGTCACACTACATCTTCTGTTTGTCTGTGTTGAGCAGCAGAACAACATACAGTATATCCTTGTTTTCCCTCGCCTCACCCCGTCTCACACCCTATCAATTCGTGAATTTCCGCTGATTGTTGAGTGAGTGTGACCAGCGTTAAATAACCTATTAATTTGGCAGAGAACTTATCTAAGGACATGACCTAGATCTGAGGTTACATCCAACTGTCAGCTTAAAGATGCTTTACAGAGGATTTTCTCATTAGTGTGGCACTGTGAAATTAGTTGTGACGGCAAACGATGGGCAAAAAAAAAAAAAAAAAAGGTTCTAGACAGTATTCAGTATCTGCAGTGATTTACTTTGTGCTTGCAACAGGTCCAATTTGTGTTCCTGAGCTCATTTCCTCATATGTAAAGGGCTTCCAGTCGACTGGTTACTTATGCATCAAAAACAGTAGGGAGTCGATATAATGAATACGTATGCCCAAAGAAGACATCTTCGAGGGACTCTTGAATTTATTAATGTTAGGATATGCTAAAATTGTTGAAACAAGTCATCTGACATTGTTATCTTTGCAACAGTTCTACACTGCACTCAAGCTAAACAGTGCCATTCTACATAATCTGTAGAAAAAGTAAGCTGTAAAGCAGAAAAAGAAAGTCAGCTACACAGATGTCATTTAAATTACCTAAAAGGTTAGAGTTAGATTCTTTTTGAATAACTGAAGACTTGAGGTCTTGAACAAACAATCAGAGACAGTTTTGTCCTCCTGACAACAGTCGCCCACATCTTCCCGAAGCTTGCCATCGGCATTGTTCTGTCTTGTACATTTGATAAAGTCTCAAACTGCTGTTGAACTGTTTGGTAACATTTTACACTAGTGGCAGTGTTTTTTGATTGGTGTACCTCGTGTTACTTTGAAGTGTTGCCAGGTTCTAGCATCCTCTCTTTACACTTCATACACTCTTTTCACACTGTTGGTACACTTGTATTGATTTTTGTTGCTGCATGGTGATGTGTGTTAACTGTTTTCCTCTGTTGTCAGGGAGCATTTTATGTTGTTGTGCATCAGATCTTAAAACACTGAATCCTAACGTACAATATGTTGGAATTGATTAAAATGAAAGAAAATAATCAGCACAATATAAAAACTAAGTTAATTCAGACATATCATGTGTGAATGTGTGTGTTTTTCTCTCATGATTAAGTTGTCACTTGATATGGACAGCCACAGGTGGAAATCCCAGGGGGGACACAGGGGACATGCCCCCCGTCCTTTCAGATAGAGCCCCCCCTCCAAAAAAAATTGTCGAAAATCAGTGTCTTACTATTGCATTAAATTTATGCTAATAACGTTTTGTTAAAAATGTTAGTTAGCTAGAGCTAATGTTTGCCTTCCTTGACATTAGCTAACTAGTGTTAGTGTTGTGCTTCTAATGCCATGCTAGTGAGAGACATTGAGGGCACAGTGAGGCAAGTTGTAAAGGAAACTTAGAGGGGAGAATGGCAGAGAGGCTGATTGAGGGTAAGTGCCGCTGTGCAGTAATACACAGCCAAAAAGAATTTCAGTGCATGCTTAGTAAAATGCACCCTCCACAAAATTGACACCTCCCTTCTTGACCCCCCCAAACACTGAAATCAGATTTTTGCCCCTGCCAGCATCTTGTCATTTGTGTACGAATGTGTGTGTGAATAGGTGAATGTTGACAGCAGTGTGTTAATGCAGTCCATTTACTTTATTCTTGTGTAGGTCCTGCTATAATTGTTTATGTATGTCAGGCTACATCCACATCGCTGCGTCTTAAATCAAAGACCCATTGATTTGATAACAAATTACAGGAGTTGCTGACCTTGCTGTCTCTGCTAGCTGTTGTGCAGTTAAATTCTGCATTCTGTCATCGTGTTACTACAGCTTACATGTGCAGGAAAAGAGATGTTATTCAGCAAACTGCAACAGTTCCCTCATCAGCGGCGCTATTAGCCATACATTAATTGGTTAAACAGTATTAATGGAGTTGTGGTTTCAGAGAAATGGCGAGAAAACTTTTGCATGTTGGTCTAGATCGGCTCTGATCGGCTTTAACGAAAAACTGCGTCAGCATGTGGAGGGAACAACAACAACGCGGGCACTCGTGGATGTTTTCACAAAGGTGACCCGCACATTGTAATAACGTTACTTAAGTAACAAGAGAAGACTCTGGAAAAACACCAATGCGTTTGGATTATCTGAACAAGTTGTTTCTGTCAGCGTCTGTAAAGTTTTTAAGGCTGTCATCATCATCTTCCTATAGCCAGATTATTGTTTCATCAAAGCACGGTTTACAGAGCCTGAAGTGAAGAAGTTTATCATCGGTGAGTGATCTCACAATGCCTGAGAGCTATTGACTGCACACACACCTCGAAGTACAACAACCGCTTGCTAATTTCCACAGACTAAATAACAGAAAGGGGAAACATTCTGTAAATGAACAGGTGCTGTGTGACGTTGAGTGATCATGTGATAGGTGTGAAGTCTGGCCGGAGAGTAGAGCTGCTACGGCGCCTACACCGTGCATATGAATGAGGAGTTCGTACAGTACAGATGTAACCTCAGTCAACAAATACACAAATATTGAGTGTTAAACTTACACTCTGCTACCAGTTCAGTAAGTACATCTAGCTAAAACCAGTGTGGGCTAATACAGCAGTCCTGCAATAAATCTACCGTCGAGAATGTTTCATTTTGGATGATTTGGTTCGTGGGGTTGTTGAATTGTATTGCCTGATACCAGAGCTGTAGACTAGACTCGAGTCAGACTGTTGTTGTAAAAATGAGAGCTTGTGACTTGCCTGCTGTTAGACTGAACCTATTGGACCTTTGAATATCTGAAAATTGATTTGAGATTTAAAGAAAAAAAAATTGAAGATTGTTTAATGACACATAGATATTGAAAATTACTCTACTAAAGAAAGTTTTTCGAGCTCTACAAAACTTTCAGTCATATCTTTTAATAGTTAATAATAATATAACCAGGATACGACGTTGCTGTAACCTAACATGCACCATCAGTTGCAGCTGCTTATTCACTCTTAATATCCAGCAGATTTTTCTTCTTGCAGCTGTGCAAATGCTTTATTTATGTGATACTTCTAGCTTTCAGTTTTAAAAGAGCCGCTTTTTGTTCTTGTTAAATATTTAAAAATGTTATTAATATGTTTTCATTTATGTTGCATTCATTATTAGACATATTGGTCGCCAACACAAGGAATTTGTAACACAAAGAAAAAAAGTCATAAATTTCTAAAAAGTATTGTGTAGCTCAATGATTAACAAATTATGATTTGCCTTTAAGAGATTCATTTGCTTCTTGTCTCAACTTTATTTTATCACATCTGTCACTATTTTACATACTTAACAACAGTAACAAGCTGACAGCATGTTGTGATATAGTAGTGTGTGGGATTCAAAGCAGAAAATACTGTGTTGTTATTGTGCAATGACTGATTTAAGTGTCTCCAAATACAAAGTGTGACCTCACACGCATGCAAAAACAGAATTGCTGTTTGGCTGTCACGGTTTCATGAGTCTAAATCAAACAACTGTTTTATGGGTGTGCAGTTTAATTTATTTATGCAACACTGACAACCATCTTAAGTGATGAGAGAGGGAGTTTGAGGTGACAGGAGCTCTGGCTTTTTAACAGAGACACATTTATCAGGTTTTCTGGCGCCGTTTCCAGCTCCCGTTTTGTTCACTGTGGAATCGTTGTGCTGCTCACTGATCCAATCACTGACTGAAATTCTCTATTTACCCAGATTTTCTACCAACAAAGGCACATTAGGTGAAAACGCACAACAGCTATGAATACTAAAATATGAAAATGTGACTGTGTTTAGCACAGACTGTCCTCTAACCTAAAACAATTTATTCATTTTATTCCACAGTTTCTCAGGTATGTACCTACTTTAATTATAATGCTTTGGCAGTCTCATGAAAAAACAAAAAAAAAGTTTTAAAACATTAATGGGAGACTTGCTGCCACTTTAGTTAAGGTTCGATAAGTTTACTGAGGGTAGGAAAAGGCTGCTGCCCTTGTTGGACTTCCTGCTTGTTGGTGGTTGATTATGGCTTTGGAACGGCATCATGATTTGGGCAATGACTAGTCTGAGATGCATGTGTCGTTAACAGGTTATGAGAGGTAGTCTCATTATTATTGAAATCACGATTTTCAGACTGATAATATTTGATTCATTAACACCAAAATGTCAGCTGGTGAAATGAGCACTTGCTGGTATATGGACAGTTTCTCCTGTCAGCATCTGATCTACAGGATCTCTGTAACAGCATTCTTATAACCTGGGAGATGATTGCATTGTTGATTGCTCTGTGACTGAGGTTGTCCAAAAATCAAATCAATCAATCAATCTAAATTAATAACAGTAACTTAAGTCATATAATGTACATCAAAAGCCACTGCAGCTCAGTATGGTGGGTGCTGCCACCGCCATTTTGGCAATCCCTGACTCCACCTAATTCCTGGCTAACCCAGATATGGAAAAAAGAGGTGGATCAGAGGTGGAGCTTAGTTAGGCCAAATAAAAGCTGGTTGCTGAGATCAAGCCCGGATGCACCAGGCTTTGAAGCAATTTTAACATAGTGACTGAACCATGTAAAAGCCCATCATGTGATGCAGTGAGGCCCAGGTGACTTTTTCCCAAAAGCTTGCACTGTAAGAGAAGGAGCTGTAAAACAGTAAATACATTTTTGAATGTCACAACAAAAGGTTTCATACCATTGCTTGATTCATTTGGTCCAAAAACATTTGGAGAATCTGGAAAAGCCCCAAGATTACACAGTATCTATCCCCATTCAAGTTAGAAGAGGGCTAATTAGAGGCTGAAGGATCCAGTGCTTATGCTCTACGGGCATGCAGAAGCAATGCAGAAGATCTCAGGACATTAATCACATTGAAATTGAACTTTCTAATCCTAAATCAAGCTAGCTAAGACTAATAAGCTTGTCATTATGACAAGTTCAACACTGACATTTCATAACGTAAGCTAACTGGTAGACCTTAATTTCCAACACACACAGATGCCATTTCACAAAAGTATGATCACCATAAATTATATTTTCTGTTACATTGTGCCTTTGGTGTATGCCTGTTTAGTAACTGTGACTAGCATACGCTTCCGATAGTATTGTACTTACGCTAGGGCTGGGCAATCTATTGATATTGTATCATATCGTGATGTGAGACAGGATACTGTGACAGATTTTGGATATTGTTATATCATGATGTGGCGTAAGTGTGGTCTTTTCCTGACTGAAAAGCCTTCATTGCAGTAAAGTGATGTGATTTTCTGAACTTTCCAGGCTGTTCTTGTTATCCTTTTATTTATTTTTACCCACTTATCCACACTGCTGATGATTATTTATCAAAAATGTCATTGGGTTCATATTTTGTGAAATCACCAGTAGTCATCCTCACAATACTGTCTCAGTATCGAGGTATTTAGTCAAAAATATTGAAATATTTATCACCATAGCCGCTTTCACCCCTTAAAATGCACAAGTTACCAGTCTCAGCCTCCATGATCAGTAACTTCACTATTGTGAGAGGTTTTTCAGCTGTATCGCCCAGGCCTAACTTACACATTACACTACTGGGCATCTTAGTGGAACAAACCAAAGGCCTTTTAATTGGCTGACTAATAAGTTCATGAGCTAAGCTAACAAGGCAGGTATGGTGAGCGCAGACACCGGCTCCTGCTAAGTAGTTCTAACATATGAATTAAATATGACTAGAATTTCACTCACTGAAAAAACATCATACTTTCTGACAGTCGGTTGCAATTGACAGTTAACAGCATAGCAAGCCTATTTGTCCAATATTTGTATGTAACTTTCCACCCCCACCACCACAAGGACGTCAGCTAAGAGAAGCCAAAACTATTTATTTGTTCCAGGCTGTATACATGGTAATTTCTGCTCTAAACGTGGGCATTTTTAATGGGCCTCTGTGGTAACTGGTAACTGCAGTTTTTGGCTCTTTCACATTGGCTTCATTTCTCAGCTCAGGAGTTTGCTGCTTGGCTTACCCCTAGAATTACCATTTCTTTTCATTTGAGACCCCCTCCTCTCCTCTAATTGCCATATTACAAACACACTTCCTTTCTCTGTGTTCTTGGCACTAATGAAGCTCTGAAGTGTGCAGACTCCACTGCAGTGATTGACTTACCACCCGCTCTCTGCTCTATAACCAGCTCTAGGACACTTCTAATTAGCATTTGGACTCTGGTACGCTAGCTTTAGTCCCTAGGTCTATCAGGCTGGAGAGAAGCTACGTGATTGGGTGTCTCAGGTTGTCAGTACATCATGAACAGACTGATTGGGTGGAGAAAAGGCTCCACGCGTTTTAATTTTCTCCACCCATTCTCCTTTTTCTCTCTCTCTCTTTTAAAACTCTCATCTCTCCACTTTTTCTATAAGCTTGCAAAGCCTTTAAACAAAGTTAGATCAGTTCCCCCATTCAAACATAATTCATGAATATTAAAACAAGCAGAGGTATGTATACACTACTTTTTGGAAAACATTCAAGAGCTGATAGTTGTCAACGTGACTATCATTTATATTCAAATTTATTATTCATGGTACACACTTTGTGTCCTCTAGCTCAACTGATAAGGAGCTGCTCAGTATCCACGAGTTTAACCTCACCATAATGCTCTTATCCCAAACAACCTTGATGATTCAATAGCACTTTCTGAACCTGTCTCTCCGTTCGTGTATTATTGTCTTTTAGGGAAGGAGAAGACAAAGCAGTCAGGTCGTAAAGGAAAACATCTGTGGAGACACCCTTGGAGTGACATTGATGATGTGTTTGAGAGATGACTGGCTGCTTTTCCTGAACATATTTTCTTTGACTTACAGGAATATAATCAAGTCTGACATTTTTCCACATAAACATACTGTACAGAGTTCAGAAAAGTCGAATAGATAACTTGATGTACCTTCTTTCACTCTGTATCAGGTCGGGGTTGTGCTGCACTACTCGTCTCTGTCGACCATGCTGTGGCTCGGGGTGACGGCCAGGAATATTTATAAGCAGGTGACCAAGAAACCTCCGCAGAGCCAAGATGGTGACCCGCCTCCGCCCCCTAGACAGCCCCTGTTGAGGTAAGTACAACTGTCCTCGCGACCCTCCCAACCCTGACTGCCTCTCAATGGAAAAGTACATTAACACCTGTGTACCTGTGTGTGTATGTGTTTTTGTGCCTGTGTGTGTTTGTGTGATCGGTATTTTTTATCTTTCTTGCCTTTTATTGCTGCTTGCTATGTGTATCTTCAGAGGCGAAGGACTGGTTCACTGCACAATATTTGCTGTCTTTTTCATTTTTTTGGTCAGTGCATGACCTGACTGAGAGAATAGACTGTTGTCGTTATATTGCTTACAGTGATACTGAATCCTGTATTGTATATCAATTACTCACACTTAGATGTCTTGAAGTGAAGAATACTTTTTTCTTTCCAGTGTTCCTCCACAGTAAACGAGTGATTTCTAAACTGCGCGCTCCCTTTTACACTAGTCAATCAGTCAATCAATCAAACTTTATTTATATAGCACTATTCATACATAAAAGAAATGCAACCCATAGTGCTTTACAAAAAACA
>JAQFJA010000003.1:4917041-4928412 GCA_029874485.1 Naso brachycentron
TGATTAACTGAAATAGAAGGTTCCATTCAAAATTAATGTTTTGATTATTTATGTCAGTGGGATGAATTGTGGAGGACATCCACCAAACCTGCCTGTGCAATTTTGGATTGGTGTGTTCATGTGCGCTCTTGCTCCCTAAAGATGAAAATAGCCCATATAATAATAGAGCAAGATCACCTTAAAAATGTCACCAAACTGCAATGTGTTCGTGCACCTTGACTGACACACCCAGTCACGTTCACGTTGGTGTGCGAAAATAGCAACTTGGCGCAGGCATGGAAAAAACCCTCTGTAGCAAATCACCAGTACGCCTGGACCTGCGCTTAGACCAGCTTTGCGCCTGTATGAAAATAAAACCCCATGACTTTAACTACATAATTAGCTGATCCTGTACTGGGAAACTCATCTAATGGGTAATTGATGAAATGTGAATCCAGCCGGTGAAATTGTCCAGATACAATCTTTGCAATAACACAAAATATCAACAATTAGTTGTATTACCTGCTAAATGTCCCTCCCCCCACATCCCAACTATCCATCTATGACAAAGTCGGCCAACTCACTGGGCTTGACGCATTTTCCTGTGTCCTTCCCCCTCACTCCAATATGGCTGACCAGATGCTGAGGTCACAGCGAGTGGCAGTTGGATGGTAATGGCACAGCTGTTGAATTTGGGTTGTTGGTAGGGGTGCCAGTGTTGCGCCAGATGGCGCCCGTGGGATAGGGTTTGATTGGAAAAGAGGTTTCGGTCCAGATGCTGTGAGGCGACTGGCTGTATCCAGATGTTGAGGTCAGGAGATCTAGCAAGGAAGGCAGAGACACAGCTGGTTTCTGTGGACACGCAGTTATCCCCGCTCTCTCTGAATTAGGTCACAGACAAAACTCTTTAAAATTTGCGAGGACAAAATTCAGGTATAAAAAGAACCTCTATATTTTTTTTTCAGGTTTTCACTTTTCCTTTTTGTCTGTTTCCCCATTTCATGTTGCTCCGTCCTTGGCCCAAGGAACATAGCAAAGGTTGTGAGTCAGGTCCACGCCTTCCAGGAGGCCACATGCCCCTACACACCTGATCGGAAGCTGCAGGCCTACCTTCGGTGCCGCATCGCTCGGCTCGCCGACTCTGACCTCCACCTCTTGGCCGCTGACAGCGATGCCAACTTTCAGCAGTCCAGCGAGCGACAAACACGGAGGATCCAGGACACGCTGAGGAGGGTTAAGGCCACTTTCCACTGAGGCCCACCCCAGTCACATCTCACCATCCAGAGCGAGACACCACCATCAGGTCAACACCCCACGTCCATGGCCAGACTGAGCATTCATGCTTAAGCCACGACCCACAGATGCCTCTGCTGTACTGGCAGAGGAGCCTTGTAGACTGGAATGCTTTTTCTGCTGTTACATGTTCACTCTTTGTAAAAACTGAGCCATTAACTTAAGTGAATAGCATCAGTTTAGACCTTTAGGTAAATTTAGTTAAAACTCACACCTGTTTTTTGTGAGATTACGCAGGGTCTGCTTTTGGTCACATTAATATGGGTACTTTTCTCCCAAAGAGAGAAATAATGGTCACAATTCTTAATTTGCAGTGATTGCTCCTCAATTCGATTGGTTTACTGACATGTTTTTAATCATTTTTTTGATAAATAACCCTGCAATTTAGCTGATAAGGCCTCTAAATAATCATGAGTGTGCAGAATGCATGTCCAGCATCACTGTGGGTTACAGACATGGATAAGTGGGCAACTTCACCAGGAATCAAGACCCCCGTGGGCTCCAAACGGCTCGCAGAAACTGACGCAAAGTAAAGCAGGATGCATTAGACTGACCAAACTGTTTATTGATCATGTTTTCTGCCTAACGTACAAAATATACTTTCTGTTTGTGTACCAATTAGGAGTCCACCAAATGAGATTTGTTTGGCTCGACTGGTAAATGAATTGATTATTAATCCAATTTTAACAGTACAATGTGAAATAATTCCTTTTTATTATCCATAGTAGATTGTGATGGGCAAAAGCTAGACAAGCTTACTGTCATAAAAATACCTTTCTATTACACAGAAAATAATAGAACGTAATGGGATGTCAGTGTGCAGAATGTTCTTGAGGAATGATGTTCACTCACTGTCTATTTTTCTATTCTCCTGCCCGCTCTTTCTCTCTCACTTTTTCATGGTCCTCTGCTGTGAGACATACGGTGGAGATGGAATGTGACGTGCTATGACGATTTGCTTAATTTAGCCAAATAAATGAGATTTTATAAGCCCTGTCCTGCCAGAGCGTATTATTGTCAGACAGTATCTGTGATGGACTGGCTGTATGGCAGGTTACAGCACTGTTGCATATGTCAGAGACCATTGTGGGAGGAGCTGAAGCTGCTCTTCCTCTCCCCGTGTGGATTTAAAGTGTATCATAATGACTCTATAGTGGAATTAGCGAGCTGTCTGGCATTTCCTCCTCTTCATTACCATGACTCGAGGGATTTGCTGTGATGGAAGCACACTTCTTTATGTAAGAATATTTGGATACATGCATCATACGGGAAAATTTAAGTCTTGTATTTTGCTGACACTGTTTCATTTCCTCAATCACAGTCACACAGACTCTGCAACTGTGTGTAAAAACAATAATGCAGCTAATTTCAAAATTAATAAAAAAATGTCTTTCCTTTGAACCTTATTAAAACATTCCCTCTGCCTCAAACTGGGCTTGTATGTTTGATAGACTAATTGTTAAACGACGATAGAGCATTGGAACTTTTTTGTCTCCAATTTTATTACTGTATAATATAAGTTACCTTTGAAACATAATCAATCGTGTTTTTAAGCAACTCTTATAAAATTTGAAAAAAATACTCTGATGTTGCAAAGTGATAAAGCTAAGATAATTTATTTCAGTACTCATGCAAGAGAACATTTGAGCCACCTGCACTTTTTTATTTTTCCATTTCATTCTGCTTTGTGCTTCTGTCTCACTATATTTAATGTAGTAAAAGTTAAGGGTGCATGAGTGATGTGTCGTGTTAAGAACCGGCATTTAAAGGGTCAAAACTCTGAAAATGAATGAATGTTTGGTCGTTATGGAAAAGTCTGAAGTTGTTTAAGCGATTTTTTAAAAGTTTAGAAAATATATCACTATATAATATTTTACAGCACTCTTAGGAACTGTGGGGCCCTACATTTTTGTGTTCTTATGATCCTCTTTAATGCAGTAAAAGTTAAGGCTGTATGAGGGATTTTTTGCATGTTTTGCTCTACTACATCTGACAGCCTTGGTTGCTTTTCAAAAGGATTTTACATCTTAAACCTGTTACAAAAAATGCAGTGTCACACCATCCAAAAGAACATCAAGTAGGTCACAACCTGCTACAAAATGTATGCGTTATGTCACCTCCAAACAGCACAAAAACAGCCCTCCTAGAGCAGAGACGTTGCTTTGCCCAGGTTTGAGTGTCCCAGTAGAAATTAGAATAGAGTAAATTCTTGTGGGACAGTCGGAACACAAGCAGGCAGGCAGGCCAGAGGAAATGGGCGCAGTGTGAAGGCGACGTCCCAGGTGCTTTTTATTGTTATAACGGGATCAGGGCGCATCTTCAAAGCCTCACAGATAAAGAGCCCAAATGGCTGAGGGGACTCCTTCCATCACAGCGACAGATCACAGATAAAACAGACAACTGGGCTCTGCCTCTTATCTGCTTAGTCATATGACTAAACGATCAGTTTAGTGGCATTGTCCCCGAGCTGCTGCACGCGGAGCTCTCGGGTCTGCGCGCTGCCTGGAGGAAAGACGCGCGCATGATGTGATCCTGCGTGTCAGGAGCAGAACATAAAAAGAGCGAAGATTTAAAATCCACCCTTTATGACAGTCAACTCTTAACTTCAGTAATCTGAGTGAATTCATTGCGATCTTTAACTGTGATATGTATGGCCTTCATGTGAAGCAGTTAAGGATTAGTACCTCATCTCTCCACAGACTTGTTTGCGCTCACGGGGTTTTCTCAGCTTCCTCGCAGCTTGTTTTAGCATATTTACATTTAAACGGGCCGACAATCAGCCGTAATTGTGTTGCTACTGTAATACCTTTGATCTGTGATGTTTGAAGCGCCTGTGCCAAACGCTGGCGCCAGGGCTCACCAGGGTATCAATGACATGTCAACAGCAAACCACTGAGGGTTTACCTGTGTTTGCCAATATGACTGAAGTTTTACCAAGTGAATTTTGCTGCCTTTGCAGAAACTATAGCAGTTTTACTCCCCCTTTTTCATGTAATACTTAGATGTTTGTTATAAACCTTATTATGATTCCATTGTGATAGACAGAAAATTTATCCAGGATGTCAGTATGCTGTTGTAGGAAGAAGTCGAATGACAAATTTGTGATGAGCCACTCCCCATGTAGGACTGTTTCATGAATATTAAAATAATAAAAGATGGATAGATATACCCTGTAAATACAAAAATAATGAAAAGAGATATGTAATATCCAGTTTTGAAAGAAGTGGTCACATCATTTACTAAAAATAAAGTATAAAAGTACATTAATTGAGTAAAAGTTGACACTGACAGGCACAAACTACACTATAGCCAAGGTCATTGGCTTATTATTATTATTACATTAGATGATCAGCAGCTAATTTCATCTTGTAGGCCTTGTAGTTCAATGTGGAGCAAATTTTAAGTTTAATCTATAAAAAAGCACATTTTTTAAACATTGTCATGCGAGCTAACATCCTCATCTGAGAAGTAGCTTAACCATCGATAGGCCTAAGTAGAGGTATGAAAAAGAAGAAAGTTGAAATGTCCGAGTAAAGCCAACAATCACACATCCTTAGGCCCCCAAAATACATTTACACTGGACTGTCTGTGATCCGCCTATGTTTATATTACTGGAAAACTCAAGAGAGACAATAGATCGGTCACAAATCAAATGAAAGCCTTAACTGAGCCAGGTCAAATAAGACATTTTGACACATTTCCTCTGGCGCTACTGTATGCAGCAGACACATGAAAGCCTCCTCCTCTGCGGGACACACAGCTGTTCCCGCGGGTCCCGCAGTTTCAGTCAGGGCGGACGAATGTATGAGCTCAGGAGGTTTCTCACAGACTCGGCGGCGCCAGGTCTTCACACACTCACAGGATATGTGAAGACTTCAATAACGAGCCATTAACCCCTAATCATCGGGATCGATCAGGCGTTAACAAGGGCCTCTACATATGCAAATTACAGCGAGGGCCAGGGCCCTATAAAGCCGAGGCTCGACAGGAGCAGCTACCACACACTCCCTCTCTGACATTCGGTGGATTCACAGGTCACTGAGCAGCACCGCCAACATGGTGAAATACTTTTCTGTGGACTGGCTGGCCCAGAGCCATCACAACCCCGCGCCTACTGAGGACCACGGAGCTGGCACGGATACTGCGCCGACCTGCAGACCTCATATTCCCTGCATGGTGCAGCCGCGCCCGCCGACTTTTGGCAAAGGTTACCTGCAGCCTAAGCCCAAAGCCTTTAAGCACGTTGAACACACGGAGAGCAGCGGGCAGCAGGACTCCAGCCTGTGCTCACATTCGCATCCAACAAGCTGCGCTTCACCAAGTAAGTAGCCTCATCCCCTGATTTTTGGCCTTAATTCATAAGTGACACTTAAAGCCCAAGCGGTGTTTGTAACCAGAATTTTCATTTATTTAGATTCAGAAATCAGTGGATATTCTTCCGGGTACGAGAGCGAAGCAGCTGCATCTGAGTGTCTCTCGGTGGACGAGGGGAATGAAACGGAGACAGACGGACCACAGCGCCGTGTGCGCACAAAGTTCACCGCCGAGCAGATCACCAAGCTGGAAAAGATCTTCAGCAAGCACAAATACCTGGACGCTGGAGAGAGAATGAAGACGGCGCAGAAACTCAACCTTACAGAAACTCAGGTACGAAGAGGCTCCAAATGCAAACAAATTCATTTAAGATCAACGAATGAGTAAAACTCCACTCGGGATTGTTCCTATACTGACTTTGTCCTTGCTTTTCTCAGGTCAGGACCTGGTTCCAGAACAGACGGATGAAGCTGAAACGGGAGATGCAGGACTACCTCGCTCCCCAAGTCCCACCGGTGATGTTCCAGCCTCTGCCCCCGGTTCAGTACCACAGCATGGCCGGACAGCGACCCCACTGCGCCCCGACAGGCCCGGCCTTTTACCCGCTCCCTGTCCCGCAGCTGGTCCTCCAGCCACACATGCCCCTTCACCACCCTCCACATCGCATGATCCACAACCCACGTTTCTACTGAGGAGCGTGTCAATGAGAGACTCTACTGCCTGATACACTTAGAATCCAAAGAAGTGCAATCCAGATTTGTTTTATCAGCTGTGTGATTTTTTTTAAAAAATAGGCTATTTTATATAAAGATTGTATATAATTTACAAAACAAATCTTATTTATGAATGAATAAAGTTTATTCTATACAACAGCAGTGGACTCATGGCAGTTTTTTTTTTCTGTTTGCATACATAACAGTTCGCCTAAGTAGATTTCTGGGTATCTGAAAGATAAAGCTGATGATATGATCTTTATTGTGGGATTAGTTCAACATGAATAGATCATCCAGCCTTTCATCTTAAAGCGGGAGGAGGGTTGAAGAAAGGGCTGATAAAGTTGGGAGTTGTCCATTGACTTTAAAGCGTCTTATCACAGCTCATTGTATGGATCTCCTGCTTGACTCTCTCATAACATGAAGCTAGAGCTCGGTCACACTACCCCATATCAACAAATCACACTAAATTACATCACTGACAATTGCGCAATGAGTATGTTTGTGTGCCATTTTGACCACATAAGACTCAATAGGAGCCAACATCAATTTACTGATGAATACAGTCATAGTGGTTTTTGCCAAACCTATCAGCAGAGTCCATATGATCTGCTGGTCCCCATCTTTACACTTCAAAGGGCAGGTAACGAGGAGATCATGGTCAACAATTAGTCCCGATTAAGCCGCTCATGGATGAGTTTACACTTACTGCAGGAGCCCGCAGGCCTGGCTCCACAGAGTCTGGCCTTTTGTGCCACAAACGAATCTGACCACAGGTTTGAAGTCTGAGTCTGATTATGTGATTGAGGTTTAAGATAGCAAACATGATGTGCAATGACTTTAAAGCCATCAAAAGTTGTAGATCCGGTATTGGCTGCTTTCAATTTGCTTCCTCAGCACATTTATGGGCTATCATTTAAAAAAATTCCATCTTAAGGGAAAAAAAACGATTAATACAAACGATCAACAGAGCCACTTCTACAACTGAAAATTAGATAACCTGTCTGCTTGCTGTAGTGTGGGCTCAGTGCTTCCACGGATCCTTTAGCTTTTTCAAATAAGTCAACAAAGATCAAACGAAACTTTCTCACTTTCTGGGCGCGGTCACACCCACCCGGTCCCATAACAAAGGCTTCAGACAGCCGGACCCACATCTCCATCCCTGATCTGACAGCTGTGATTGAGATAGTTTAAATGGAAGACTGTTACATAATTGGGGAAACTTCTTCGCCGGAATAAAACAGCAACATATGGTTATTTATTGAACAGGGAATGCTTCAATTAAGAACTCGCACAACTGGACTTAATGCCTGTGGATATAATCCTGATTGGCTCTATGCAGAGATGATCTGGTTGAGATGCCAGGTAACTGATACTCAGACTTACTGGCGCCAGAGCATCTCAGACAGCCATGAACGTGAGAAAAACCACAGCCCAGCCTCTATTAACCTCAATTACAACCACCATCAAGCTTCTATCGTTCCGTTGACATGTCTTTGCATATGCAAATAGAGACGTGTGTCCCTCCTATATAGCAGCCATGAGACTCACCCGTATATACACACACACATAAGCACACCACGACTGCGTCACAACATGGCAAACTTCTCGGTAGAATGGCTTTCCAGGAGTTATTATGAAGAGATGACTGCTCATTCAAAAGTCCTAAAAGAAAGGGAGGAATTTACAGACGTACCAAGCAGCCATCACTCCCCGAGCTCACCAAACAGTAAGTTCACTGATAAACGTTGTCATAAGATTGGGGGACTTTTTGTATATGCTTTAATTTTTACTAAATGAATTACAATGTCTTTTTTTTTACCCCCCCTCCCTCTGCCAGACAGCTGTGGTTACACTTCGGGGTCTGAGAGCGAGGGGGAAGTCAACCAGCAGCGACGGATGAGGACCAAGTTCACCTCCGAGCAGATCGGCAAACTGGAGAGCACCTTCAGTAAGCACAAATACCTGAGCGCCATGCTGAGGAGGAAGATGGCTGAGAAGCTGAGCCTCTCCGAGACTCAGGTGAGACTTCTTTCTTTCTTTATTTGTTTATTTATTTAAAGGTCAAGGGCCCTCAAGTGACACATCTAAAAAAAGTCACAGCAAAATGAACAGTTTATGTAACTACTTTGGGTTCAGTACCTTTATGTTGTTGTGTAGTTTTATGTAAGGCTTCATAACATTAAGCCATATCCTGTAGGATATGTGTGTTAGTAGAAAAAGGGATTCATTCATAGCTGAGCATTATAAAAGCTGCCTCTTGTCTCCCAGGTGAAAACTTGGTTCCAAAACAGGAGGATGAAGCTGAAGCGAGAGGTCCAGGATCTGCATCCTGACTTGGTGTCGGTCCCCGCCGCTCTGCTGCCGCCGGTGCTGTTTCAGCACCCCGTCCTGAGCGGACAGCTCCCCGCCAGCAGCGGCTTCTACCCGCAGCTGCAGCCGCTCCACAGGCCGCCCCTCCCGCCTGCTGCGCACCAGCTCGGCCCCCACCCTGTCATCATGGCTCCACACTATTACTGAACTGTTTATCCCCCCCCAAAATGTGTGTCTAGAATCTAGATGTTTGTGCATCGCTCTCTGTAACAGAGGGGATTAAAAGTTGAGATTATATGTCTGAAGCACTCCAGAAAAGCCTTTTGGTGTAACTTGTATGTAACGTAAATGTATTAGCTGTAAATTTTCTATGTTTTATGTAACAAATAAAACAGAACTTAAGAAAACAAACATCTTTTCATTCTTGATTTCTATCAAAATTTATTTTAATATTCAAATTATTTTATCTATTTTCGTAGCCTATTTTATTTGAGATCTGCGTGTTTTGTTTATTTACGTATTTATTTATTTTGCAGACCGTTAATTCGATTTTAAGTTACGGCATAGCTATAAAGTAAGCTATTGACACTTTACTGTCTTTGAAAAGTATAAATAGGCCTACATCTTTTTTTTTACAACACATTTTTAAATAGAGAATTTTATTAGATGTGATCTTTTCAAAAGACCTAAAATAAAAAAGTAGGCTGCCCTGGGTAACACACGAGTGACAATAAGCTGTAATAAACGGGCCTCATCAGAAGTCCGGAGATTCAGTGTGTTGCCATCTGTTGCAACAGTGACGTTAACTGTAGCAAAGTGAACAAACGGCGCAGTCTGGTGTTCCTGTTTTCACCATATTGTGATTATGTTGTGCTTTATTACCATGCGATCGGTCTGCTGCTCTTTCTCTTTTTCCTCTTAGGAGAAACTTTGTAGTGATTATGGGGGATCATAGACAAACAAGTGACCACTTCTTTACAATCAGGGCTTTTTTTTAAAGAATATCCACACCACAGAAGCCTATGACGAAGAAAAAAGACCAATAAATCCCAGGCCCTGATCATCAGAAGATGCTGTCTCCGGCTGCTGCGGGCAAATATTTTCATTTGGCGTCCGGTGGCATGGCTCCAGGCTGTGATCGCTCTCTGCTCTTGTAGATTTGCATCTTCAAAGGGACATCAAAGCGGAGGTAACTGCCAGATCATTGAGATCCATTGAGCTCTATTGTCCCCGCGATTGAACAATTCGCACATACTCGAGAGACGAGGAGCAGCGGCGCCGTCAAGTCTGCCCAAAGGTGTATATTGCCTCACGTTAAAGTCATTAGGTGGCACCATCTAAATAGGTCACTGATTGAGTCACTCAGCCATAAAGCTGCTGTGCCATGTCCTCTTATGATTTGCAATTGGGATTCAGAAAAGGAAATCCCTGCTGGTGGAGTGATTACATTGACTGCAGTTTATCAGACCCTGACATACAGTAGGTCTGTGCTGTAGCCTATCTGTCGGATTTGGGACACTGTAGCCGCAGGTCAATGCTAAGCTGCAGCAGCCATATAGGCCACCTGATTTAAAGGAGGTTTGGAGTTATTCGGAAGGGACTAGTCACCAAAAAAAAAACAAAAAAACCAATAAATACTGACAACTCCCACCAGGAGGCACAATTATCAAAGGAGACGATTAGAATTCCATGCATCACCAACTCCTATAATGAGAACAACACTATTCATTTAAAGGCTTACTGGACCATATATCCACTTATGCAGCGCAGCTATACAAACCAGCAGGCAGTGCAAGGCCTCAGTCTGCAGCATTAACTGGGTTTGTTCCTGCCACTAATGACAACACAATCGATAAATGATCCATTGTGAAAGGGCGAAGAGTCAGTGGCTTGAATGACAATGAGTGTTTCACTGATACTTTTGACTCAGGTGAGTATGGAGGTGAAGAGGTGCTAACTGTCTCACTGGAGCTGCAGCTGGATGGCAGCAGACACACTGGAGCCAAGGCTGAATGATGGAGAGAGGCCGCAGGCTGTTAACGAGTTCAGTGAAAGAGAATCGAATGAGATTTTTCACATCAACTGGCGATTACAGTGATGGAATTAAACGTACTGTATATGTATGACAGTGGAATGATTCCAGCTGTTTAACTGTCATCTACATGTAGATTTTGCATTTCAATTTCCATTAAAAAACACTCAAGAAATGTGTGGACACTTATGAATATGAATATTTTGCCAGTGGTGGGAAGTAATTAGGTAAACTGACTCAAGTAAACGTAAGAACAACTTTTGAGTTCCCTGTACTAAGTATATCCATTTTACTCCACTACATATCCGAGGAAAACACCTTTGCTCAACTGCATTAATGTCACATAGTTAACAGGTAGTTTGCATGTTAAAAAAATGACATTTAAACACAAATGATACTTTAATATAATATTACATGTCGTGTCGCTAAAGATTAAGCCAGTGGTTCTTAAACCTTCTTGGCTTGTTACCCTAGCAACAACAAGGTGACATTACTCTTTAAACATCTCATATAGGTTCATTGAAATAACTGTTTAATGCACAAAGAGGGAAAATAATTCACATTCAGCTGTTGATCCAAAAATCTAACACAAATTTCCTGTTGATCAGCTCCTTCAGATTCATCTCGTGACCCTTTGGAGTTGCTTGACCCCAGGATGGGAACAACTGGAATAAACCTCACTGTATATATAATAGTTAAAACAAGCTTTATCTTGAGCCGCTAACAG
>JAQFJA010000003.1:4935870-4946825 GCA_029874485.1 Naso brachycentron
ATTCCTCAGTTTGTGCTTTTGACAAAGAAAGCTAAGTATAGTGTCTACATGTACAAGGATGCATTGAATCACACACAAAACAACAACAACAACAAAACAGTACTCTTCGGGTCTCCAAGGTTGTTATCCATCGCATTGGAACATTTCTTTCATTTAATATTGCATGAGGGTTTTTAGTCCACCAGAGCCAGAAAATCCCCTCAAAACAAGGCTGGCTTGCCTGGGGCGCGAGGAGAAAAGTGAGGGGTAAACAGTTTGTGACATCACTGGTTCCAGGAAGAATGAGAGATTTTGACGCTGCGTCCCAAAGACATAGACAACATTGAAAAAAAATATTGTTGGGTTTCACTTTATTTCCCTAATCCACATAGATAGCAATATGTTTGAAAATCTGCAGAGCTGCCCTTTAAGTAGTTTATTTGCAGCATATAACAAGTTGAGTAGAAAGACTTTTCAGGTTCAATCTCAGCTAAAATCGAGGACAGTCAACAACCATATGTCCCACATGCAACTGTTTTAGGATTATTTTATTTTATTTTTATTTATTTATTTATTTATTTATTTATTTTTAAATATGAAAAAGCAAACATGATCCATGTTTTCTGCCATGACGTCTTCATACCTATAGGAGTCTCAAAATTGAAATGTTCTGAAGTTGCATTGAAATTTGAAGGTACAGCTTGATTTTTGGGGGAAATCTCCATATTTGCTTTTTGATTAAAACGATGCTACCATCATCGTTCTAAAAAGAACGGGTGTCTCCCATTCTCTGCCCGTTACATTAATATGAAAAAAAAATCGCATGCTAGTTTCCCCCTGAAGCCTTTCTGCTAAAGCTAAGCTAAAAGCCTGCAGTTTTAATGATAAGCCTACAGACCTGATCAATGATGAATAAATTGGTATTAATTATCTTATTTAACATCTGGCAATAAAGCAAACAAGTATTCTTTTTTTCGTGAGAGGAAATCTGCATGTGTGCATAGGTCCAGCTCAATGCCAATGGGATGGAGTCAATCCTAGGTGACATTGGGTGAGGGTGGTTTGCACCCTGGATATGCTGACAGTTCATCACAGGGCTGACATATAGAGACAAACAACCATTCATGCTCACATTCACATCTACAGGCAATTTTAGAGTCGCCAATTAACCTGCATGTCTTTGGACTGTGGGAGGAAGATGGAGCACCCAGAGGGAACCCATGCAGACATGAGGAGAACACGCAAACTCTACCTCAGCCGGGTATCGAACCCAGGACCTTCTTTTAGATGTTTTCCCTCTTCCAGCACATGTAATGATCAGCTCATTGTTAAGCTGTGTAAGGGCCTAAAAATAACCCATTCATTTTAATGCAGGACAGGAAATACACACATTAGAGACACATAACTTAAGAGATATCTTTAATTCAAGAATTTTTAAATTATTCTGCTGATGGACCCTCATGCATTAGTCATCACCATGTGTGAACCCATCCCTGATTTTCACATTTCTACCTATAACTCAACATGATCGCGACTTTCTATTGGTGGCAAAAGTTGTTAGCTCAAGACCCAGGTGATGCATAAACATGTAATATACTCAGATATTTTACTGCGTGAGTTAAGCCTGAGTTAGGTAGTTAATTTTTGGTGCAATTGGGCAAAAATTCCACAATAACCTTTTAGCATATTGTAATTCAGGTGGTCCTAAAGAAGACTACACTTCTGCTTCCTTTTGGCTGCTCTATGCTGTACCTCTTAGTGACAGGTGACATTGCTACGAGCTGATTGATTGTTGAAACACGTGACGTGACTTAAGTTCTGCCAACAATAGTGTGTGCAGGAAATGCTACAAGCTGGCTTGAGCCAAGCTGAGACAGACCAGTTTACTCCGCTGCAGCTTCTCTTGCAACCGTTTCGTCTTGTCCTGAGTCTTTGGTGTAAACTGGACTTAAAGAGAGAGCGACCACAAACAAATTAAAATGTGAGCTGGAGCGAAAAACAGGCAGGGGAGGGTGCAGCGGAGTTGCTTCCTAAGGAGTCTCATTCTACAGCTAGCTTGATTTCAGAACATTGCAAACCACAGCTTTAAAGACACATGACTTAAAAGTGTGATGATAAATGGGTCTGGACGGTTCTGCTGGTGGAGCCTCCTGTATCCTGGAATATCTTTCTACTAAAAATGCCCAATTCTGCCTCACTGCTGCACAGCTACCATAATGTGCTTGCTGTCTTTGGTAAGATGGTTCAGAGATCAGAGTTAAAAATACAACATAAGTCATATCTCTGTCTGTCTGTGTCATCACAGTCTTCCATCATGAATCTGAATAATTAAAATTATACTCCGGTGACACATTTCTGTCTGTGAGACTTGATGTGAATTGCTTACCTCAAAGATGAACCCTGAGGATATAATACTCCATGGTTGCATGTGGGAAAGAGACGGTAAAACCCTCCCTACTCGTTCATTGTACGTCACCATGGATAAAGGCATTATCTAAGACTCTAAAATGTGACATAAAATAGAAATGACTTGAGCTATTAACTGCAGCACAAAGACTTGAAATGAAGAACCAGTGTCTTTAATACACTGAGAAGACTGACTTTCCTTCCCTCAACAGAAACTTAAGTATTGCTTTTTCCACCCTGTAATTTTTTTATTTTGTTGGGCAAATAAATGCTGACAATCTTTCTTTCAGCATGTGTGCAGCTTCTCTTGTATTCTTAAAGGAGTTGTAACAAGGTTTGCAGACTAAAGCAGACATTAGAGTGCTTGGCAGGGAGCTGACACAGAGTGAAGCCACACTATTGACTGACACTCCTGGACTCACCCTCACCACCACTGCTTTAATGTGGTGTGTTTCTGCTAAATGACTCTGTTTGGTCTGATCACAGTGCACTAACATGGCAGATAAAGTTTTGTTTTATTTTTTTCCGTGAAATATTTGCTGTTTGCACATCAGTCAGCGCTGCCTCTCTGGGCTGCGTCTCTGGGCGTTTGACTCGCCTGCTGCACGGAGGTTTTAATGAATCAGATTAGCACAAAATAATTGCTACATCAACAACTTGGTGCTTTCAGGGCCCAAAAGTGTTGGAGGTCTCTAGGCGACTGCACACTGTTGCCTGTAGCCTTTCAGCTTAATGGTATAGATACACAGTGCCTTTTTCCACATTTTACCCAAACAAATACCTGCTAGGATTAAAATTTTGACTATTCCAGTGAGTTCTCTGTTTAAAGTTAGTGTGCAGGTGTTAGTCCGGATTCACGTATAATTACGTAATGCTCATTCATGATTTGAATGCTGAATATTGAGAACTGGAATAATTACACATAGAATAAAAATACCTGCTTGATCTACTTACATGTTTTAAAGGATCTATATGTTTTGCAAAACTAATTAAATTCAAAACAGATGAGAATATGGTGTTCTCATTTCACTGATGATACATAGTCCACACACATCAAAGTCACCAAAACTGCTTGGTTTGCACATAAAGGCATGGTACAAAATTTTTATTTTATATTTAATTTTGACCACGGTTTAAACTGGGTCTAGTGATCAAAGTTGCATCATGTCATCAATTAAATTGTGACAGAAAACTTCTGATTTAATCAAACATCTCTGAACACCAATTTAAATGTTTTTTTGTGGCCTTTAAAAAATATATATATTAGCATTACCGTATTATCAGTGGCATGAAATCACTTAACATGTGGAGGAAATAAATGATTTAAAATAATTTGGCTCAGATCAAAGAAATAGATTTAACACAAAACTGAAAAGTTGTCTGGTAACTGTTATTAGAGCAAAAGAGAAAAAGATAAATAAATAAATAAATAAATAGGACACAGAAATAAATTCTTGAAGTCACAACTCCATCACTTAGTTTGAAGTGTCTTTCACTTCAAAGTTAAAGTACTTTGAGCTCCAAAATTGTACAAAACTGTACTCAGCTGAAGTACTTCAGCATGTTTTTATCACCAAAAAAAAAGTGTTGGTAGTTTTAGCTGCAGTTCACTTTTTGATTAACTGCTGGTCACTGCAGCTCTCCAACTGCTACCAGCTACTAGCTTACAGCTAACTAGCTCTCCTCCCACAGGTTTGCACTGTCCTTTCGTTTGAACCAGCGCAACATATTTGTGACGTCCTGCCAGCAAGCTGTTTGTGTTTGAGCGGACAGATGGACAAACACAAAAGGAACATTTCAGAATCCTCTTATTTTTGTAGGGTTAGTAACCAGCCAGTGAAAAAGTCAAACTTGGAAGCAGCCAGGCCCGCAGTGTGTCTTGCTCTTGCTCAGGACAAGGTGATCACCAAGGCGAGACAATGGGACACAATTAATCATAGGTCTCTCTATGCTGCTCTATGGGATTTTAGTGGCACCTACAGAAACTGCCTCTTGTGTTTTGCATCATCAGATTGGCTCTTCTGATTAGCTTCTATAGAGACCACCAACTATTTAAAACAAGTGCTGACCCATAGCAGTTGATGATTGATCAATCTGAGCATATTTAGCGCTGATGCATACTGTATGCATACACACACACACACACACACACACACACACACACACACACACACTCACCTACACAAATAGTATTCCCTAGTGTGGCTAAATTAACAGCATCAGAATGTTTTCAGTGTTGGCATAATGTGTTAATGTGCGAGCCAAGCTGGACACAAAAATACAAGCACAGAGCTGCAGATGGAAATGGAAATGTGGAGCTCTGCTTCTGCCTTTTTATATCTAGCCTCATGTGGTGCCCATGCTGTGCTGGGGTTGCAGAGGGGAGATGTGAGGGTCGTCAAACTGATTCTAGTTTTTGACATTTCTCCTTTCTCGTCTCTCCTTTCCTCTCTGTGATTGTCTCACACAGAGTGAGGTGAGATCTCTCTCTCTGTATTCTGCACCGTGGTGTGACTGATGATCAGACATGGGCATGGGAAAACGGGACTGTGGCCTTGCACGATGGGGGCTCTTGCCTCCTCCCACCTCCTTCTCTCCCTTCTAGTCTGGTGATAAGAGATGTATGAAAGACCTTCCTTTCTGCTGCTGGTGAGAACCTGGAGATAAAGTGGGCGGTGGGGCGACTGCTGGGCCTTCTCCAGGGAACAGAGAGTTCCTAGACTCCTCTGATACTGCTGTACAGAGGGGATGAAGGCTTCAGGGTGTGTATTTGCGTGTGTGCAGTTGATATTTGAGGGTTTGTGCTTGTCTTAGCTTGCAACCTTGAAAAGCACGTGGTATTTTTCTCATGCAACTAGTTTCATAGCTTGTTGCAAAAACACCTTTGCTCAAGTTTTCCTCAAACAAATGCCTGCTTCCCAAAATACATGTGATACATACTGTCAGCCTGAAACAGACTGCCACATCCTTGAGAATCTTGCGGTAGCACAACACCACCAAACATCAGATGAGGGTTAACCAAAACACTGGTCATGCTGACCCTGTGCGGAGCAAACTGCCTCGGCCTTGACTCACTGTCTTCCTGTAGCTTTTAGTCTCAGAACACTAAAATGTGTTTTGGAAGAAAGAAGACTGCAAATTCAGATACATTTTCTCAAGTCAAACAAGGTAGAAACAGTCAAAGAAATTACTCAAGTGAGAGTGAGGAAAAAAATCAACAAGATTGATCCCACAAAGATTTGCCCTTGAATAACTATGTGATAGTTGGAAGCCAAAAAGTTGGGAGTGATCATTTTTATAGTCTCATTAATAAAAATTATATAACCTGTGATAGGAAGCTACTCTTTAATCTTATCGCTTACCACAAGAAAATTAACATTATGGAACATAAAAGTCGGGACATCCAGATATTTTCCACCTCTGTGCCTGTGTCCCTCCTTCTGTCAGTCAGTTATTCCTGAAGCTTTACTTCTGTTTTTCAAGGTTGTTGACTGTGTTAAGGGGAGGGTAATGAGTTGTCAATCAAATAACCGAATTTGATTCATGAGTTGCTTCCAGGGAGGACAGAGTTACTGCTCCAGTGAAACCTGAGCTGCGGTGACAGCTGATGCTGGCAGAAAAAGAAACAAACAGGCACATTTGCATCGCTGTAGTTTTTTTTTTTTTCTTTCAGAGCTGCCATCACCTATTCAGTTTGACAGAAAATATAATTATCTCCATCCCTCCCTTGTGGTTTACGGTAGGAAAAGAGACAAGAAGTGAGTGTGTGTGGTTAGGTAGCGGTTTAAGGAAGGAGTCTGTGGTCGTCTCTCTGCTGGATGCTCCTTGTGTGTCCCTGACACTTTCTCTCATTATTAGATACACGGCTTCCTGCTGGGGAGGCCAGGTGTTGCTGGGGCTGTCATGCATACACATCGGATCAAGATGCCTCATGCACTTATGCACACAGACACAAGAACACATACACACACACACATGTGCACACACATACGTATAGTCACACGTATGAAGTGGTTGGGAGAGAACAGATGTGATGTATTTATCAGCTCATCACTACGACACAGACTTCGTGACAAATTGCGATTTATAGATGTGAAACCTAAACTTCAGGACACACTTTCCAGCTAACAGTTCTCCAGTCTGTGTGAAATATTAAAACGATGGAGACAGGTGTAAAGGGTAGGAGGGTGTGAGGTTAGCTCAGCATTATAGAGAGAGCTGCAACTTAGAGAAAAATCCTCCTGGCAACGATTTATGGACACACAAAACAGAGTTTCAAAGGATATTTTCTGGTTTCTACATAAAATTTAACAATCAAATCTTAAAACCAAGATCAGTTTAATTTAAATCAGACACTAAACAGCCACATAATGCATGTCTATAAAATTGATTAAAAGCTCCCATAAAATTCTACAACCTGCCACCTTTCACCATACGCCACCTTTAATCTGACCTCTTCTGTTTCATATACAGTGACAGGCTGTTTCATAGCTAACATCAGTATAAAAATGTCCCTGCGGTTACATTATTTACTCAGTGGTTTCACATGAATGCCTGTTGTTATGTTGTTGTGTTAAAAGATTGGTACCTGTGGAAACAAATATTCAGAAAGATGACACTAAACATATGATGCTTCTCGTATCCTACACTGAGCTGTGAAGCAGCAATTCAGTGTTTCTGAATTAATCATTACCAGCATGCATTTAGGTAGATTTATTCAGTAAATATACAATCATAGTATTTATTTTCACTTTTAATTTATTAAGCTGTCAAATAACCATATTAAGCAGAACAGGCCAAATCAAAAAGACACTACCGGTAATGACACAAGAGGATTTTTGATAGAAAGATCAAAAAGCTTTACTGACTTGAGTTTAACCAGTTCACAGAACCAAGTATAATATTTACGCAACTACAGGTTATCAACACAATAATACAACAGGACCATACAGTAACTGGTTCAATATAATTTATGATGCCAATGGGAATAAAAACGATCCAGTAGCTATCATGTGTATCTGTTTTTAATAATCAACACTCTATATATTATTTGAATAAGTTTTTTTTATATTATTGCTTGTGGTTGAGTCATTCATGCACTAGATTTAAAATGTCCACCTGAGCATGAGGGCTTCACCGACACATTAGCCTCACTGATTGCTATTCATTCTTATACCACTATTTAGGGGTTGTATTAAGTTACTAACAAAGAAGTAACTGTGTGTGTAGAATTAAAATAGGTTGCTGTTGCAATTATTGATGGACATCTGGTCTTCTTTATTCAAACAATGTGCTTTTGTTTGGCTTCAGTGGAAACAGATTGAACAAGTCAAGGCCCTGAGAAGAGGAGGCGACCGTGATAACCTGTTACTCAGGAGAGAAAGTTATTACATACACAAATTACAATGTCTCCAAAGAGACTAAACCAGGAGAATGAAATGAACACTAGATTAATTTATTGTGAGCATTCTTTTTTTTTTCATTTTTCCTTTCTTTTTTTTTTGTACCTTCTACACAGGGATTATGTGGTTGTGGCATGGATTGGACCTTTACTTTTCTCGCCTACATCATTAGGAAATGTTGGGCCATATTAGGGACTTTTCTGTAACATTATGAGATTATATGGCATGCTATTTCCATTCTATAACTTATTATGCTTCTTGTAAATGAAAATGAAAAAGAAAACAGTTGTAATTATTCACATTTTTATTGTATGTTAGTTGTGTTACTGCAATTTGGTTATTGTGCACTTATGTCTCCTCAACACCAAAACCAGAGAGTGACGCTGTGTTGTAAGGAGGAGTCTATAAATTACATGAATGACACACCTGTGTTTTAACTTGACCTGACAAAGATCCTACCATGAGTCGAAAAGTTGTCTGTACCAAATAGTAGTAGTCTACAATTTGTACCTTGGTGTGCGGGTCCTACCTCTACATTAATGATACTTCACTTTAAATAGATACATCAGTTAGGCTTCTGTTGGAGTTCTGACAAGTTACTGCTCACCACATGTGCTGTTACCACGGTAACCATAGGTGTGATCAAATCGAACCAGGACTGATAGCTACTGATAGCTTAAAGCTAACAACTTGTGTGTTGGCTATCAAAAGATGTAACAGACAAATGTTCATTTAGGATTCACAAAGTTCAAATTCATATGTCTTGCAACTCTAAAGAAGATAAGAGGAGTTTTTTTGTCCCTCATGAACTCACATTTCCGTAAAAACTCAGGAAGAATGTTCAATGTGTTGAATAACTCCGACCCTCTGGGATGCTGTTCACTGTGAAGTCTTTGTGAATGAATCTCTGTGATTTAAAAATAACGGCAAAACAGGAGAAGATTTGATCATAATAACCAACCTGTGAAGATGAAAATTCTTGTGGTGTTTCAACTTGCCATTCATTCCAAACCCTTCACAGGAAGATGAGTTCAAACATCACCTGTGTCCCCGTGGAGAGTAAACAGCTCACTCTAGACGAGACATTGCAATACTCCCACTGAAGTAGCCTCCATGTCATTATCTGGTATTTCAATAAAAACGTGCGTAGTCTCATCTTCAGAGCTCCCCCATCCCCCCTCCCCCACCCATTAACTTTCTTTTCAAGCCGTTTCTCACCAAGGTTAGAGTTAATTCATAATCTATTCAGTTAATTGAAATTGTGGCCCAAAATCTGAGTTTGTAATTATGGGGCATTAATTATCTCTCAATAATCTCTTATTCATTAACAGATTGAATAGTACAGCTTTCTTGTGCCAAAAAGCCTTTTTAATATTAAAATTTTGAATTATCCCTACTCTAATTAAAAAAGTTTTGAAATATCGTCGGCTCAGGTGCTCTTTGAAGTAAACGTTCGACGGACTAAATTACAAACTCTTTTTTTGTAACGGCTATGATGTCATGGAATCATTAAAAACATGCACAAGGGCAAAAGCAATTTTGTTGGGTCAGAAATTAAAGCCCGTATACCCATTCTCATTTAAGTCACAGCTTTTTTTTTTTGTACAGATAAACTTTGGAGATGATGGTGCCAGGGCATCTCTCCATTAACGACTACTCTGCTATCGTCGTCATGCCACTCTAGCATCATCGCACTCGGATTGTTGTATTGTTCAAGTATTCTCTCATGACAGTCCATGGGGCAGCTTACTCATTTTCATTGTCTTTAAGGATTGAAGTTGCCTTTTCCATTGACAGTAGGTCTAAAAAGTCCTTCAGCCAAGTATTTTTATTATAGCAGTCTGGCTTGCGTATCTTCCAGTTCACAAGTATTGTCCTCTTCACAGACAGAAAAGCTAGAGCAACGATGCGTTGAGTAATTCTTGCATGTATATTTTCCACTCTACTTCCCAGTAAACATACAGCAGGACATTGGGGAATGTAAACATTCAATAGAACTTTTAAAATATCAATTACTTGAGACCAGAATTGTTTTACCGCTTGTAAAAAAACTTTTAATTAAGAACAAAAACCAGCAACAACAACAATAACAAAAAAACAGCTTTAAAAGCTTGATTGTAAAAACCAGCAACTGTCTATGGTGTCCTTAATTAAATCTGGGTCAAAAACACATCAAAAGTGTCAGAATGTTCCATCTAAACAAAACATCCGAGCAGGAAAGTCTGAGGTCATGGCACTGAGCGGGTGTGCAATACAAAAGATGTCCTGCCAGCGCCATCTATGCCTATAAAGAGGAGCAGCCTCACGGTACACATTCACAGACCAGCAATTAAAAGTGAACCTAACTGTTGGCTGCATCTCTTATTCTGCTTTATCCGCATGTCAGTGCTGAAGTCAGAGGATGGAGGAGCAGGCAGTGGACAGCTGGCAGAAGGAAACAGCAGCAGAGTTTGGATGTTTTTGTTTTCGTTTCAGCCCCACACAGCATGGGTTTTCTGCACAGCGAAAATAATTGATTGTTGGGAAAAGAAATGGCTATCCAAGCCAATTAACATATTGGCAAATAAGTGAGAATTATCACTGCATTATAAGAAATATTTTTGTACGCTCACTCATGGGGAAAAATACACTTTTCTCCTCACACATCACTTGTATCCTCTGACTCAGGACGACACTTAGCAGATTTATGGGCTGTGTGTTCACTCTGTCGGCTGCCCTTTCTATCACAGATCCTGAAAGTGTGTGTGGATGCCACTGATTGATTGAATTTGAAGTGCTGCACACACAAATTCAACAGGCAAAGTGTATGTTTGTTTCAAATTATCATAACTGCCTTGCGGCTTAAAAAACATGCCTCAGTTTAGTAAATCTGAGACAAATTTGTTCTTCATGAGAACCCGGGGAGATTGGAGAGCATGTGTGAAAATTGTTAAGTGCGACAGCTGGGTTTGAAGTCGATTTCTTCATAAAGGAAAGTCAAAATCTTGGAATCAGACTCCTTTACTTTCAGAATGCCAGACTTTGCCCATAAATAATCCTTACACTCATTCACTTAAGGCTGCTTGCTGCCTTGCAAGCAAAAAAAGCTGCCAGGAGAAATTGTTTGTTCCCCTTTTCCTTCTGTGTTTCTCTTTAATTGACTTTTTAACAAGGCTGTGTTCAAGTTGA
>JAQFJA010000003.1:4951816-4963385 GCA_029874485.1 Naso brachycentron
AATCAGAGAAAAAAAAATTTCCAAGGCAGCAGTTCATCCTTTATATGGATGATTCAAAAGAGAGGTCCACGTCAATCAAAGCCTTAGAATGGCTTCAACTGTCAGTCATGTCCACTTGTAGGCTGGGAAAGAAATTTGTCGTTGCACTTGTCCTCTGTGATATGTCAGGGAGCTGTGATTGAACAGTGAACCCAGTCTTGAAAGGAGCGTACTCTCATGCGCACCCCGAATGACAGACACACAGAAGGGCTGTGAAGAGACAGACTGGGCTAGACAACCTCTAAAAACTTTACTGATGTTTTGATGGCCGGTCGACCCCTGGTCACCTCACATTGTCTGTGGAGAAAAAGGGCCTGAAGGCCTGGCAAGGTAAAAACAAAACAAAAAAAAAACCAGAAGTACTTTCTGTAATGATAAAATGTTCCTTTGTCCCTTTTATTACCTTGTCAACCATCTTTGATGGCTAATATTGTTCTTGCCACCTCCTGGGCCTGACCTAGTATGTCTAGTCAGCTTATATTGAGTGTCTGCGCAAGCATTTGCTTGCACAAAGACTGTCTCACCTTAAGTTTTTTTTTTACCTCTCTCTTTTCCTTGCCTCAAAGGATTAATCAGAGGCTTTTATAATGTTGCCGCAAATAAGCAGACATGTCTCTTTCTCCTCCCTTTGACCTGAATGCAGCAGCAGCATTCCTTCCCCTTTAGTAGAGATTGCCATGAGACCACATCAAACACATGCCCTCTGCACCCAAGGCAATGAAAAATAAATCAACAAACAAATGAATAAGTAATCACAAAGGGAAAAAAACAAGGAGCCTTTAAATAATGTGTGAAAAACAGGTTTATCTGAACAGTTATTATGTTCCTGAGCCTTTTGTGTTCATGATAATCCACAATGTATTTTGGGAAACATGTCAGCTTCCAGGTCCCTGATCTCATTAGATTTATGTTCATTGTTCTTTTTCTGATCAAGCAAGATGTAAAAAGGCTTCAGTAGGCTGGTTTTGTGTGCAGCATTGTTGGCTGTATAGTATGCATCACTCCCCTCAGGCGTCTTGTGTTTGAGCCAGTAATATGAAACGAAAAACACCCCATTGCTGCTGGGTGATGTCTTGGCTAGAAGAATTGAATGAAAGTGGTTTTTTTTAATCCTATAAAGGAGCCACCTTGATGTTTTAGAAATAGATTCACAGTGATGAGGACTCAGAGGCATCATCCAGATGGTCACACCTGTGTGCACAGCTGTGTAGAATAGCTGTGCGTTTAATAGAGAAATAACCACAAAGATGCTCATTCAGTCAGCAATGAGGCTGTCTTTGAAATCCTATAAAAGAACTTTATCATCATTAAAACAGCAAACCGTTCAGTGTGTAATTAATTGCTTGTAGAGACACTGTCAATGCTGCAGTGTTCATGAATTTAAAAAAACAAACTCCTGCAACATATTGAGCTGTAGTCCAATTTTCTGACCAGTGCTGTGTATAGCTTATGTATACCTCCTGAGCCACATCAATCGACTCTAAATGTGCATTAGATTCTGCTTCTAATGTTGACATGGAGGTCATTAATTCACATTATGGACGCCCCTGTAATAGACTTGTGTCACCCAAATACAGTGGCTGTTAGTTTGCAAACAGCTTAGCAAGCAGCAAGCGTTCTTTGAGCTTTGATTCGATGCTAAGTGCTTCATCAATCACAATCCCAGACAGATCATTAGAGGCTTCTAGGATGACAAGAGCAGCCAAAACATCTACAGCTGACTGCTTCAGACCACCCCTCAAACCTTTAATTATGCCTGAGGTTGGCAGTTATCAAAGACATGTAGTGATAAGTGACTCACTCAATAGTTGCCATTAGTTAAAGCAACTTATGGTGTCAAGGGTTTTAAATGACTTACACTGCATTACAGAGTGTCAGACTCAGAGAAACATGTTTCTCAAAATACTGTCGGCTGAACTTTTTAGTAATAACACATTTGTTTTTAATAATAGTGCTTAAAAATAATAAAGATATTGCTGGCCTCAGTTTACAAAAAAAAGGTAAGATTTCCAGCATGAATTCTTTTTAGTGGCAATAGACAATGCTCAGTGCACCAGTTTGTTCCAAGCTGAAATATCTCAACATCTTTCAGATGTATTAGAATCATTATCATACGTTTTGAACAGAAATTTGTCGTCAGCCAATAAAAAATGGACTGTACTTACTATGGCAATGCCCCGACATTTCCTCTAGTGCCTCCACAAAGTTTGTAATTAATGTTGGATGACAGCTGACAGTTGTTGGATGCTATTAAATTTGGTGCAAACATGAAATTTCCCTGATGTGACAGCTTTGTTGAACCTTTAATTTAAAAAAAGAAATCAAAATTTCTTTTTTAAAAACCCTGTAAAACTAGGTCTCATGACAATCCCATGAGCCTAAGAACAGTTTTTAGTTAGGGTCAGTTCATGCTAAAACTTATGCATGTTTATATGCCAAATTAAAATGATGAATATGATGAATAAACCTGCTACTTACAGCATGGTAATATCAACATTGTGAAGATGTTAACACACTGATGTTAGTATTTAGGTCCTTTTCTGCACCATTATACTTTAAGTACATCCTAACATATCTGCTACCATGGTTGTAGACCAGTTTCTCCATTGCTGACTTCATATATAAACAATAACACATAGATACATTTGGTTATGGCAGTGTTTTTTAATCATTATTATCAACATATTCCATAAACAAATAAGAAAACTTCACGCTATTATCCCACAAAAGCCTGTGTAGGCACAGCTTGATATGAGGCGCAATTAAAAACTTCCAAGACTGTGCTGCACATGTAACAGATGCAGGCAATTACTTCGTTAGTAAACGTCATGAGCACCTGAGTTACATGTCTTTTTAGCCACTTGTATAAGGACATTTACGATTTCACGATGAACCCAATTGAAACTGCACACCAGTCTAAGTCTCTGAAATTTTTGATCGCCACTTGTAAAGGCTTAGAGGAAATATGCTGCTAAAAATATCCTTATGCTTAAAAAAAAAACATTGCTGACTGCAGCTTTAGGCAGCTACAGATGCACTTTGCAGCTCCAAGTGTTCCTGCAAAACCGCAAGCATACTCAGTCAACTTTGCCTTAAATATACAAAGGCTATAAATGGAAATTGTTTAATATGTACTCTGCCAGCAAAATATAACCTTTTGTCTTTCATGCCCATCTGTTCATTACTGTGCCACACCAATGTATCACACAGGGAATGATTGGTAGAATGCATGTTTACACGTGTGTTCGTGTGTGTGTGTGTGTGTTGTAGTGGAGCGAGGCTGCTTGTGCCATTGGATAAACCCTTGTCTTCCTGATGAGTGGCTGGGTGATACATACCAGACCAGACAGACTTTAGTCAGGGTCAAGAAGTAACTGTCACAGGCCCTTCACCTGTGCGTGCACTGACAGAAGGGATCCTAGAAAGAGTGCGTCACAACACATTTTCTGCACACGGTTCCCTCATGAGTTACTCTGGAGTGCAAGTGCCCCCTGCTGAGCAGAAGGGAGAAGTCCCTGAGTGAGACGAGTTATTATTGTCTTGTCTTTGTCATTAAACAAAACTTGCAGGCTACTCACATTAAAATCACTCAGTTTTCCAATAATATTCAAATCTCTTTTAAACCCTTATTGAACTACATGAACTACTCCATTCATATAAATATTCAGCGTATTTCTGCATAGCCCAAAGCGATATGCACCCCAACTTCCAAACCACCATGTTCTGTTCTGGATATAGTTCCGATGTAGCATCAATGACTACTTGCCTCAGGAGAGTTATAGTGCTTATTCCAGCAGACAGAGCAGGGAGATCACATGAATATCAGATCCCAGTGGAGCTGTAGCTTTGGCTGCTGTTTAAAGCCTAATCAATGAAAGAAACATGACCCATGTCTATCTGTTGTGTGTGGGATGACAAAATGTTTCTGGGAAAACTGCATGCCAAGTATGAGCCAGGAAAGAGATAATTTGTAGAAAAAAAAAACATTTAGGCAGATACAGTAGCATTTGTAACTGTTTTACAGCACTGCTAGGTGCTTTGATTTAATGTCTATGCTTAACACCTGTGTAAATGCTTGAACAGAGCCGCAACAAAATGTAACAGCAGCTGCCTGGATTTGAATTTGCTGACTATAGAGATTGGACTGATTTAGCTGCAGGCACAGGCCACCTTCCATGTCCAAAGCCATTAGTGACTCCTGTACTACTAAAGCACTGCTTCGGGGTACCCCTTTCCTTGCATTAATGTCTACCTTAAACCACAGCAAATCAAAGACTTATTCTAATGCCTGGTCTATCTTCGCATACGCCCGAAATAACACAGGTTAAAGGGCTCAAGGGCTTATGATGGGCATGAATGAAATGGAGACAGACAGAAACATGCCACTTCTCTGGTACATTTGAAAGCAGAACAATTTATTATCAAGAACAAGAATATCAAACAAGAGAGAGAAAAAAAGTTAATCTGGTTCACAAACTTGTTTTTGCTGCAATTTGATCACTTAGCTTCCAGCACAGACAGAATGACTTATTAAGCTTGGATATTCTTCCATTTATCCTAGGCCTCTAGTTACAGTTTTTCATATTTTCTGTCCTATCATGTGGATATAGAACTGCTCTGCTGAAACCAGAGATCACAACAGTTGTTATTAAGAGGCTTTTCAAAGGGGGTTTAAAATGTCAGTTCTGTAAAGTGCTGTTACCCCCTTTTTGTCCTCAACACAGACTAGGTAGGGGCTCCTTTGGGTTTTATTTGTGACCCGTGTTCTTTATTGCCAGTCGAAGGTGCGCCTCACCAGCCTGAAGAAGGTACGGTTGTGCTCCTGTAGGTAGGAGCGGAGCTGCTGGAGGACTGTGCTGTTGACAGCTGGGTGAGGACGTCCCTTAGACTCATGCAGACAGCGCTCTCGGCCATCACTTCGGATGCAGTAAAACCCCTTGGTTTGGTTGAAGTAGAAGTTGGAGGGAACTATCCTCGGGGGCAAGTTGAGGAAGCGTTCCACCTTCTGAAGCTCTGGCAGGGGGTCGCGGATGAGGGCATCCCCATCTACGATGTGTATCTGTTCCAGGGGGAAGTGGCGCAGCCAGTTGCGCATGTGGATGTCGTACAGGCTCCTCTGAATGGCCTTGTACCTGATATTCAGGGCTCCATTGCGCACTAGCAGGTTCTCAATGGCTTGCACCGGCTTGTGGTTTTCTAGCCGGTTGAAGTACACCTGGGTATAGTCGGAAATGACCCGCTCAGCTGGGTCTCGCAAGATCAGCAGCAACTTTATAGATGAGTTCATGGCACAGATGCGTTCTGGTGCAAGGGCTGATGTGAAGTAACCTGGAGTTTTCTCCACTGTGATCTGGTGTGGGTATGAGTAGGGCATCAACTCACGGTACCACTCAAAGCCCTTAGCATAGTTCTCATCCCAGTCAAAGAAGTGCACCTCGGTGGCCGCAGCAGCAACCTCAGGGTGTATATCTAGCATCTCCAACAGTGCTCTTGTACCCCCCTTGCGTACCCCAATTATGATACTGTGTGGGGCTCTTTTACTAGTCCCTGGGGGTGGAGATGTCGAAATATCTTCAGAGACATTAGCTGTTAGTCCAGCATCAAGGTCCATGGAGTCCAGTTTTATGCCAAATCCTGCCTGGACAAGCTCAGGTGGGGCAGCATATGTCTGGAGAACCAGAAGAAAGGCTGATGCCAGGAAACATGCCATGGTGATGGGCTGAAGAGTGAGATCGGCCGACAGACAGAAGCAAGAAAAGAAGAGTGGTTTAGCTAAGGAAAAGATCTGTCTCTCTGAGCTCACTGTCGAAAAGAGCAGTAGGAAGTGCAGTCTTTGTCTGCCATTGAATTTGACCTGGAGGAGGAGGAGAAATCATCGGCAATCCACAGCACATCTGTAGAGAAGAACAAAGACAAAAAAGAAGAATGGGCTTTCAGATTTCAGGCATATAAAGTAGAATGAACGTCTGTATTATACTGCAATGGCGCTTTCCTCATTCCACGAAAAAGCAATCCAGCCATAAATACAATCCATGTCTGTTATCAGTGTATCATCTCAAAAGGATAATCTCAATTCATCTTTCTTTGGAGTCTCTTTTCATCTTCCCTCTCTCCATCTGCTTTCTCCTCTAACTCTATAAAGTCACTTTCAGTTGATACTGTAATTTCTCCGGCTGAACAACATTTAGCCAGACAGCTCTTTAGAAAATGTGTCTGAGACACGCAAGCGTGGCTGAAGGCCAGGAAACAAGGCTTGCCGTGCGCCTTCTCTTCCTTCACCAGGTCGAAATCCACACTAGAATCAATATGCTGGACATACCCCCCCCTCCTCCACCGGAGATGGAAATCAAGGCATTCAGAGACTTATGGAGACAAATTCATTGCAGGAAATCAGATGAGTTCCCACTTCTAGGTGACTTTGATTTTCTATACATGTCAGAAGAGATCAATACCAGGGCAGTGAAATTCAGCAAACACAAGGAGAAGGATTTAGGGGATTAAATTAAATTCATGTTGCTGAAGAGGCTCTCTAAACCATGGGAAAATTCGCTGCCACGAGTTTTTACCTTTTTTTTTTTTTCAAAGGCTGTTAAATATTTTAATATTGCATTGTTTTCTTTCCTTCAAAATGCAGCTGCCAAATTGTTTGCCTTCACCTAACCTAGAAACAAGATATGTAAAAAATGTCCCTCTTCCTTCTCTGTAGCAAGAACATTTCTTTAAATGTCATGGAATTAATTTAGAAAACAAACTTCTTCAGATACCTTCATGAGGTAAACAAGCTGGGAGAGTTGATGCTTACACTGTGCTAGTCAAAACAACAGGGCCAGGCTATGCAAACATCAAGCTTCAACAGCAAAGGTCACGGTAAGGTAATCTAAACAAACCAAGATATTCCCCGCGTGGGAACAGACACACACACACCTAGATGGGTACAGAGTGCTGTTCTGGATGCATACAGCAGACAAGTGTTCAGCACACATTACTCATCACTTTCCTGTAGAGTAGAAATTCTCAACAGATCATTTGAGTACATTTTCCAAACTGGTCTGCATATGCAGGAAGCCACTTTAACACATTCTGATGGTATTTTAGAATGCAAAGAGAATATTTCCTACAAGTAAGATGCTGAATTTCTGTGCCACTTTCTGTAGATGGATTTACTGGAATCAGTTGAAAAGAGCAAAGTGTGAAATAAATTAGACATTTAATGCCTTTTTGTGGCAGAAAGGCAGCACTTTTCATTAGTTTTTTCTAAGCAGTGATTTCTGTACAATTTCCACAATACGTATCGAAACATAATATATAGAAAATCTCTTCTGTTTCCGAAAGAAAGGCTGATGAAAAAAATCCCTAAGGCATTTCTCATTTTGCCTAATCCTCAGAGCATTTGTGCAATAAAATACTGAGGCAAGTTATATGATAAAAGGCTAGTTTGACTCCAAATTGTTCCATCTTTGTTAAAATAGTCATTTTGAGATAATAGAACCAGTTTGTGGGGCACACTATAATTGATATCAAAGTGTGATTTTAACATTTTTTATTTAGAAACGGTCAGTGCACTATAGTTGAGGATCATTGATTTGTGAGAAATGCATTAAGAAGTTTGCTTAAGTCTCTGCACTTCAGTTTATTTTAATAACCACGCTAGATTAGAGCTAACTCACATAAGGTAACGTGTTAATTAAGGCAGAAGAATAACCAATGTGCATAACATGTTTCTGTGATGTCACCAGTGGTCTTTCTCTCACCTTGCAGAGTCTTTCAGCCGTATAAAGGCTGTGACACATGCCCTCGCCTCACACTACGATCTGTGGTTTGAGTGTGGGACTGGGCTTGTGAGCTGAACGCAGGAGAGCCGACCTGCCCTACAGGGCCTGGGGTTGTGCAGGAGGCACTTATGTGGTGTGACAGGCGCGCCTGCCTGTCAGCGTTTCCCTGGCAGAGAGCTGCCAAGTCCAATGCTAACAGCCAGGCAGCCAGACGAGCTTTCTGTCTCATCCAATTCCCCCCACTCCTTTCACAGCGCACCACCACCTGGAAAGAACCATTGTTTCACATTCCACTGGGCCTTATTGCTTTATTCAGCACTCGATGCATATCTTTCCAGCTTTTCATTCTACACATGGCAGCCACACTATCTGGTACGCCCCTTAACCGAGATTATTTTACTCAGCACTGTGGGAGTAGTGGGAGGTTACACAGCAAAGGTTAGCAGTGAAGAGCTGTGGCCTCACTGAGTCATTTTTACATATGAACCATGTACAACATCTGCAGGATCAGGTCTAGACATTTAACTCATTTACACCATGTCAGTCATAGCAGATGAGGTTACTGACTTACCTGGCATGATGATGATGTTTTGGCATTGATATTAATATGACATGTATCTGGACATATCGATAATATTAACAAAGGAGTGGAAAACAATATAGGCAAACAGAAGAGTGTCAAGACAGCAGCACACCATGCATTTAGATCCCACCAGAGAAAAAGAACTGCAGCACTTTGGGCCTGTGTCCAACAGCAGCGTGAGAACATAACCACACACATGCAGCTCGGCCAGTAGATGACTGCAGAACTTAAGGTTAGCAGTTCATGTGCGAAATGGGGTTGAGACTGGAAAATAGGATATAGCATCTCTGCAACATCTCTCCTTTTGTGTTGCTTGTATTCTTGCACACAGCAGTGAAACAAACCAATATATATGCATACATCTGATATGCTGGATTGGTTTTGGAGCTAATGCTGAACTCATTGAGCAGATCAGGTATCTATGTCGTTTTTGTAACAACATTTTGCAATCGCTTACAATAATCTCTGAGCTGGTGTTAGCCTTAAAAAAATGCCAGTCATTGCAAAATATAGAGAAACATTAGGCTACAATTGGGATCTGAAAAAAAAATGTTGGTCATTGTATTGATATAGAACCAAATCAAAACCTAAGATGTTTCAAGGCACTCCACATGTAGAACAGGTCACACTCTAGAATGATACGAGATCACTTCATCTTAAATGTGAAAATTTCTTTTTTTTGTAGTTGAAGTTAATTAGTTTGGGAACAAGGGGGGATCAATTTTAGACAGAAAGCAAAGGGGTCATGCCCACGTAAATGAAATCATTCAGTGAAGAATTCCGGTTTACGGCACTTGCATTGAATTAGTTTTCATGTGTTAGCTCTCTGATTGGCAATAATATCCTCTAGCCCCTCTCTGACCCCCGATTATGACTAGAATGGAAATGAAAAGCAGTACAGACAGATGCATGATTGTATATATAACAAAATCAAACCATACCACTTTCCTGTTTGAACCCATGATGCAGAGTCTCCACACACTTGCCGACCATTACCGTGTCTTTAAATTTTGTTGGGTACAGAGCAAAAGTGCTGCCTACTGCCTGAACAGACCGCACAGCCCACAGATCTGTGCCATTCATCATGGCCCACCAGGCTAAGAGGAGGGCTCCACAGGTTCTCAGTGCCACAGGAAAGCAGGTTCTCACTAATTAACCCAAACAGCCTCCATACATCTACAGAACAAACCCTCATTCATATTCAGCAGGGCCTCCTGCCATTAACTGTGGCAGGCAGCAGGTATTGAACAGAGCAGCTTTGTTTTTTTAATGGCCACTCATCAGAGAGATTAGTGCAAAATAATTATTACTGCAATAAAGCTTAAGTACAAAGGGAGGCTTTTGTGCTATTAAATTGATTGATTTCAAGTGAGGAAGTTAAAAGTATTAATCATTGTTACATTCATTTTTCATGGTGTTGTTACACACTTAAGAGTTGACACATAAATACACACATGTAGCAGTCCGTGGGTGTAAAATGTACCATTTTATCATGGCCAAACATGCAAAGTGGTGAGTGCAGGGACAAACTTTCTTAACTTCTTGTAATTTCTTGTTTCCCTGTTTTACTGACTTACAGCATTGTTAGAAGATCTCTTGAAAGATGCAGTGACCTTCCCCTCCTAAAGAAATATCATTTGGGACGCAGAAACGCACTCACCTTCGCTCTGTTTTCTTTTCCCTTTGCTCCTTGTTTTACTCTGCCATTCTGCGCAACAGGCCCTCAAAAAGCAGTACAATATATTTTCCACCCACACACAACCAACTGTATCTCTGAGACTGTACTCCCACATACAGGATGGGTTTTAAATTATGGATGCATTTGGGTTCGCAGCGGGATTCCTGGCTCATTTTATTAATTTCTGTTACAGCAATGCAAGACTTACACTATTCACAGAGGACAGAGATGGTCTTTTATTTCCTTTTTTAACATTCTCACTTTTCTACTTTGAGAACTTCACACAGTTATAAAATACTGTTAACATGTTTGATATAAGGGACTGTCATGCAGCAGATTCATACAGAAAACCAGTTAAATCCTAAAATTCCGGCCATGTGCTAAGCATCCATACCAGGGCGAAATGTTTTGCATAACCTCAGAAGGAAGGACAAAGCGACACCTTGAGCACTGCTGAGTCTTTCAGTCCTCCCACAAAGCTAGCTTGACCATGATGTGAAGAAATGATAAGAGAGAAGTCCACATCTATGCACATTACTGGTACATTACAGCCACTTACATGTGAGAGGCTTTTGCTTCAGAATAGAGTCGCCACTTTCAGCCTCCAGGCTGCAGCTGGGGAATGAGTAATGCTCTCTTCTCACTAGGAAACTAAAGCATAGGTGCCCTTGACACAGTTGCCTGTTAGCAAGGCATTTCACCCACTAACTGTCCTGTGGAGGCTTTCAGAGGGCCATCCAAAAAAGAGTGGAAACTCCCGAGACCATGTGTCATCCTTCTCTGGTTACAGGTTCTTACAGCATCTATTGCCACTGCACTTGTTAGCATATGTTAGTATCAGTCAAGTGTTCAGAATATGTGAACATGTTTTGCTGTCCTTTATTCCTGAGCTAGCTTGGGAAACAGAATCCATGTTTTCATGTTCATCCATCCAGTCAATTTGACTGTTAAAACAATGTTGATTCCAAGGTGGTACAGGGAATAAAATTATACTCAGTTGCCACCAAGCTAAAACAGATGCAGTCTAAAACAGCAGTCCTGCAATAAATCTTTTCTTCATAAAGGTAAATGTTTTACCAACACTGTTAGAAAGAGATGCTGACTCAGCTGTATGATGAAGATAGTAAATGAGGTGGACAAAATAATAGAAATACCTGTCAGTATAAGGCAAAGCAATTCAACAGCATAACAAACTACATACTCTAAAAATGCCATAACCCAAACTGAACAGTATTACATTCATAAAGGTGGGATTGATTGCACGACTCTATCAGACTACACTAGTTTAAGCTGTGTGTAAGTCACTGCATTGCCCTTGGAACTTGTTACACAGTAAAACTTTCCTCTGGGGACCCCTGGTGGGTAAGTATCTCAAACCAGTGTCATACAATTTTAAGACTTCTTATATTTTACAGATAAACAACTACTTTTGTACTGTAATATTTAAGACATAACTATGTTATTAAAACGTGTTATCATCATTTTGTCATTGACTAT
>JAQFJA010000003.1:4980501-4995688 GCA_029874485.1 Naso brachycentron
GTCGAAAACCTGCATTACATTTTATATGTGGGGTTTGGAAGAAGTTGGCATTTCGGGAGAGCAGGGGTCTAATGAAAGGTGCTTTAGAGTTTCACTGTGGGAGCTGCAAAGTGGAATGTTTTTTTGGAGCGTGATGAATTCTAGGGGCTGAGGTGAGGGTTATAATGGAAAAAATAAACTGCTTCCGACAATTTGTTGACCGACAATGTGGCAAAACAAGTGTTTATAGCTGCCCAGACTACCTCACTTACAAGAAGGGTGAGAATCCATCATAGAAGCTGCAAATTTCCCGCCAGGGATAAAGTACTATCAGTCTAGAGAGAAGGAGACGTAATGTACTTTTATAAGGGGATAATAGTGATTATTTTTTTAGACACACTCTTATGGAAGGTACTCAAATTGATGCATCTTGTTGTTCACATGAAAAGTGACGGAAGTAGTTGTGTAACAAGTGCAAAAAAGAGAAGTTCAAACCCTGCTCAGCTCTGCACACCTCGTCTATCTCACTGAATTCATACCAGACTGTTTCAGTGAACATTCTCCTCCCCTTTAGCTATCTGCATGTTTCTGTTTGCAGAATCCCTGTCGCTGCATCCTCGGCTCAGCACCACCTAAGAAAGGTATAATTAGTTCAAGGAAATAGAAATAAGCCGACTGCTTGTTTTGCCTTACAGCAGAATGATAATGGGTGAAGCCAGACCTTTCTTCGGACAGAGCTGGTTATGCAAGACTACTGCACAGCCAATCAGAATGTGACATGTGATCAGTCAGACTGTGTCAGATTGTCAGTTCTGAAAAGTTGGAGCAATTATTGGACTCATTAAAGGAGTCAGTATACTCAACCTCACTTCATCGCATCTTTTCACGCAAGTGACTAAATCAGCAGGATTTGAACTTTTCACTGCAGCTCTTCTTTTCAGTTTTTCCACTATCCCTAAAAATTCAAGATGCCTTGCTTGTCTGTATGACAGCAGGATTTTCATCATTAAGCGTGGCTGTAAACATTCTGTTTGACTTGATTGTGACCTGGTGATTGTACGGGTCATAGTACAGTAATTTACATCATTCAGAGTTTTTTACCACCAAATTAGCTGAACTACTTGATTTTTTTTTTATTCTTGGAAAAACTTTCCACTTTTTTTACTCAACTGTATCACCAGTTTGTACTTTTATAGTGTACAGATTTTCATAGAAATATGTGGGTTATTGTGGTCAGTGTGTGGTACAATACTTTATATAATACAGTGCATAGGTGGCATTCTGTGCCCGTTACAGATATCTCCGCCTATAAGGCTTATCTCAGAAATTATTGATTTTTTTCTGGACCCAAGTGGAAATTTATAACTCCACCTTTGTTTAAAGCAGTCTGTCTTTAAATTTGACCCATTAACACAAGTATATTACTAAGGCTGTGAGCTGTAAGTCTTGAGTTTGTAAGTCCAAAAAGACACCCCACACCGCACAGGTGGGACACAGTGTCTGAGAAAGACAAAGCTCTTTTACAAGGAAGGGTCAGATATGCCTTCGAGCGACATGTGATTCCAAAACCTCCATTTATAATGGAAGTAAATGTGTGTGTCGAACATCCCCATTGACTCCACAGACTACTTTCTACAGGAGACAGTCTCAGATTCCCCACTGTTGTAGCCAGAGTCCTAAAACGAGAGCCAAAGAGAGGGCAAGCGAAGGGCGCATTTATATTTCAGCAGCCTAGTCCACGGTTGGTGAGAGGCAGAAGGACAGAGATCATATTTGATTGCTTAAAAATGTATGGTGTTTGTATGACAGAAGATGGCAGCTGCATGTAGATGTGTAATGCTCTGAAATGGGGACACTGAAAAAGCTGTGGCCGAGTCAGCATTTGTGAAGCTCACGTGGGAATCAGAATCTGAAAAATAAGTCCGTTTTAGTTTTAATTGAGCACAAAAGAGCCCTTTCAAGTAATGGGGTAACAGTTTGGGGAGTGGAAACTAAAATTCTGTCCTTCTTAATAAAATATAGAGCTGTGCTAGATAAAAAACGTTGGGAAATGGGAAATCTACGACCCCAAGGGTTTCTGACCCTACTTTGAGGAGTGCTGGAGTGTAAGAGATGGGATAGTTGCAGACTCTACTTTGCAGTGTGCAGATGTATTTGATAATTTATTAGACGCCAGCTCTCCGAGCAGCAGTGATAACCTACAGCCCCACAGCCTGCAAGACACCTTGAATCTTGAGGTCTCAAGCTCAAAATGAACATTTCATGCTGACTCAATGATATTTTCATAGATAAAGACAACACTTCAAAAACATATCCTGAATACTGTTAACTTCTCAGGGAGAAAATCTGCAGGACAGCATATTATTTATTGAAAATTGATTTTATTACTTTACTGTTAATTGCACAGTTTTTGTTGTTGTTGCTGTTTTTTACCTCTCAGGTTTCTTTTTTCTTTGTTACTGCAGATAATTTGTGACACTAAAACTTACAGTATGTGCATTTAAGCACTTTCCATCTTTCCATCTTTAATACAACTTTATTTTTAGTAATTTTACTTCTGTGTTCGTCAGTGCTGGATGTTGTGTAATCGGCTGTTGCACCAGAGAGCTGCACCAGTGCTGTTCACTCTCGTCCTGTCGTGGCCTGGAAAAGGGAAAAGACTCCCGCTGATGAAATTTTCATTGAGCAGATGAAGCTGAGTGTAGTTTCATAATTCCCTGGCGAGTTGCATCAGCTTGTACTGATATCATTCTATCAAGACCCGCTAAGACCGGATTTGATGTCTTGATAGGTGAAGGAACCCATCCCTTCTGAGGAGGATCCTTCCCAAGGTGCACTGGGGCTTTCGGAATACATGCACTATCGATGAGGCAATTTATTAACTGTCAATACATCTTTTCTGGGTCAAGTGACTACATGAAGATGGACCTTTATGAAATTGCCAACAGGGATTTGGCTGCTTATGTGAATTACAGAATGCAGATGTTTCTATAGTAATAGTTTTTCTAAAGGACCGTAGGAGTGGGATGCATCTATAATCATTATTGCAGGCATTCAAGCGACCCCATTGCTTCTTGGTGTACAGTAGTTACTCGTAAAATCCTTGCAGAAGTGTGTTTGAAATTTAAATGCTGATTCAAACATGTAGAGGTGCTTAGAATGCACATCTGGCTCAAGCAAGGACAGAGATGAGGCTTTGTTCAGTCATGCGCTGTGTGGACAAGGGAAACCACAAACCTTATTTTTAACATTTTAATCTTTACAACGCAAACACTAGACAACTATTTAGGATGCGGGGGCACACACTGGGTGTTTGTACTTAATGATTTCAGAGTTGCGATTCCAGGGCTGTAGGAGCTCACAAAAACTCGGGTGATCAAACAGAATTTTGTTGGAGATAAAGCTGAATTTGATTTCAGACAATGCTAGCCAAGCTAATGCTAACATGACCGCGCTGTGTCCAAGGCGCTGTGTTGCTACACCCGGGCAACTAGTTTCTCTGTATTCCCACAACATAGTGGTGAAGATGTGTTTTAGACAGCAGTGATCACGGACCAAGGCTTCTCCCCATCATTTCCACTGAACATGCTAAACTGCTCACGCAGGGCAGGTATGTAGCGACCTACTGAAAGCACAGAAAAGGGAAAATTCATCTATGTTCTTGTGTTACATCGAGATTTTGAATGAATAAGCTACATTGTCCAAAAAAAAAGAAAGAAAAGAAACCGGAAAAAAAATGAACAAATAAGCTCTTGGCATTGTTGTCTATGTTTCGTGTGTATTTAAACATTTGTACATTGCAGGAGGCTCGTGTGCCAGACTGACATTTTTCATTAAATACCATTCATATCAAAAGTCAGGATGGTTAATTTTCCAACAGATTTCCACACTTAAACTGTGAATGCTGTTTGATGTCCCAAAAGACTATGACAAGACCAGATCATATGATTGTTTTTTCATGAATGGCATTTTTACAAGAAGAATTTATTCATTTAATGCATGCTTAAAGTTTAACCACAGTGAATTTATGCCTAGTGTTTGCTCATTTTCCCCAAACAGCCAGTGGACCAACTGTGAAGCAGTTAGATGTTCTTATGTAGCAACACAAAGACTGTGCGTGTGGCTGGTGTGTTTATGCAACAGCATACACACTGACTGATCTCACATGCAGTGGTTTACAACTAACCAGTTACCCTTTATTTTCTTGTCTTTGCATATTTATGACAAGGAGCCATACAGCCGCTGTTTCTCTGGTTGGAACATTTTCGTGCTGTTCAGATTCATTTTCATCTTTAAGCAGCATTAAGAATTCTGGTCACTTGGGGACAGCACACATATTATCATACACCATATTATAGAAAGAACAAACACAGAGCTGTGTTTCTGGCTACCTTACAAATGTAGGTCAAGTATTTACTCTACAATAAATAAAAGCTCGGCCACGTTTCTTGGTGAATTGCTAACTTTGTCCATCGTTTGGTGCAAGTCAAATAGTGAACATTGTGGTGAGAAAAGCTCTTTTTCTTACAAAAAATGTCGATGAAAGTCAGGTTGCAGGCAGAAAAACCAAAACAACACTTTATGGACCTGATAGCAACCGCAACAGACTGATAAAGTGTGTTTGTTCTGCAAGGCAACATCCTTCTTATTATATGTTAATTCATTGTTATTATTAAAAAGAGTGAACACTGCAACTTTAATCTGAGCAGCTAATGTAAATTTGTATCTGTTAGATCTATCCATTTTTTTAATGCAGTCACCCCAACTTCTAAATTTGCTGCCACCTGAACCTTTAAATTGTTCTGCAATCTAAAAAAAGTAAAAATAAAGAAGGTCATGAACCTTTTCAAATGACTTACAGCTCCACTCTGACTTTATGAGCGACTCTGACTCCTGCCCAGGCTTTTACTATGATTTTCTGTGAGATGGAAAGCCATCACTCCAGCATTGTGATTGCTCACTGCTACTTGCTGAGCATGAACAGAACAACTCTGTGAGTGGGAACCACCACTGCGGTGAGGTGACTCAATCACCATGGCGACAGAAAAGGCCGCCCCATTAATTCCTCGCAAGTGAAATACTTTATTTCTCTGGAGGACGGGATCAAAAGCTGTGACCTCCCACTCAACTCCACATTGACCTAATACTGATACTGATTTCAAGACATGTAACGTTTCTGCATTTAAATGTCTAAGATTTACCAGATCTTTTTTCGTATATTTTGTCACTTTGTTTAAAGCAATTTTTCGAAACCAGAGAAATTTTTAATGTCATTCATGGTGACAGTGCGTTTCATTTGGTCATCCGTTACCATGGCCTCTGGGGAAATGCTAGATAATACCAGACAGAGTGAGGGAAGAAGTCAGGACACATGCAAAAGGTAAGATGAGTAAAGCTTTAATAGGCTACTCTGCCTTTCTGTATGAGCCATGTCAAGAATTCCCTGGCAATGATGGTTGTTCGCTAAGTCACAAGTCATCAAACTACCTCTTTTGTTTTCATTGTTTTGAATCAGAGACCTCCAGCAGAAAGTTTATATTATGAGTTTAAAATGCAGAGGGCTGTGATTATCCTGTGATTAGCTAAATCATGGGGGAGAGTCAAATGTTGACCTATGAGGAATGTTTGAGGGCTGCACTGTATCATCACACTGGAACAGCTGAAGAAGCATCAAATAGATTAAAAAACCTGTAAATGTGATTCAGTATTAACAGGATATTGAGTCAGCAGTCTTAAGTACATCTTTAAAGAATGGTTCAACCTTTTTGAAAGTATTTTTATTCACATCTTTGCTGAGGGTCAGATAGGAAGACTGATACCTCAGACAGGTATTTAAAAAGCATCTATAGAGGATATTATATGTTTAATATTCATTTAATAATGATTATGAAACAAATGTGTTCTTGTGTGTATAACATCATAGCATTTATTGCCAGCTGCAGAAAAAAGGAAGAAATGGTGTTAAATGATTTACTTTATGTTTCAAGTATTTCCAGGCTTTCGTTTCGTTTCCTTTTCTAATACTGAAGCTGAACCTGAGGACAAGCCGAGCTAATTCAGAGCAGGTTATGTGGGAAAGTTATAATTGTGCTTTTGTTCACAAATTCACAGCTGACAATGTACCACCTGTCACAGTGTGCAGCGTGTGCTGATAATATGCCACCTGTACTCGTCATGCAGTTTTCACCCAGTACTTGTGTTACACATTACATCTACATCCAATATAATGAGATGCTTTGCAAATCAGCTCATTATAGATTAGCAACACAAGCTTTTTGAATTGTGGCATAAGTCCTGAGAATAAGCACGTTCAAGCATTGTTTTACATTTTAATGTATTATTACATTACCATACTGTCAATTGAGAAAAGGTGCCTGACATCTGAAATTGGAGGTTTTACTGTGTAGGAGTGTTTCATTTCCCTGTAATGTGAAATGTGGCCTGGCTGCACGAGTATATTATCCTGCTGTCAGCCAGGTGCCGGTTACAGAGCAAACCTCTGAGCTGGTTTCAGACCCAACTCAGATGAGCGTAAACTTCCCTTACAAGGCACCACATTCAGATGACCACACATCTGTAAGTTAAATTAACTCATTCACACTCGCCTACGATGCCTTTCCATATGAATGTTGTGTGTGATAGGTGGGGCTATTTTCAGTCATGCTATGTAGAAATGAATGAGATGCCTACTTTTTTTATTCAATGATAAAATATCCACCCTGATTATGTACAACTAAGCCTGAATTTACCACCTTAATGAAAGCAATGTTGCCAAAAAAGCATTTTGCTTCACTTTTTAAAAACAAACGTTAAGAATATTTCTGTGTCGAAATTTCTGCTTCCAAAAATAAGGTGTAGACAGCCTCAGCCTGACACAACTTCATCTCCCCATCCAACCTCACCACCCAGAAAAAAAGGAGACTTCAGCACCAATGAAGAGGCTGACAGCAGCGAGATGCAGGCCCACGGTGAGCAAATCCGACAGGGCTACACCAAACATCTCCGTGCTGACTTATTAGAATCCTGAAAAGTAGGTCAATAAAAGGAGGAGGGGTGAAGAGTGTTTAAAACATTTATTTTAGCTATGGGAATAAAGTTTTCTTTGTTATACAACTTACAAATAACACTTACATACAGTTGTATTGTAGTAGAACTCTGCACACACTGACAATGATCCAAATGTAATATATATAGACAGCCTTAATCTTGTGCAGTACTTAAGTGTTTTAGAGTAACAATGTTGTACAAAAGCAATTTGTAAGAACATTTCAGTGTCATTTTTAAATAAATGATTGTTGCTCAACAAGATAATTGCCAATTAACACATTTATGAGTCTTTCAGAAGATTCATTCCCAATGGAGTCCGAGAGTTCCATTTTCGTACCGGCATAAAGTTTCTAAGCGCAGATCCAGACGTATTGCTAATTTCGTGCAGTGCATGAGGTTTTTTTTTTTTCCCTCACTTACACTAAGTTTTTTCATGGACAGGCATGAATCTGGCTGTGCCCAGCTGGATGGAGCAGTGCAACAAAGGAAAAGAAGCGCTCTTGCTTTGCAGTTTTGGTGTCATTGAAAGGTTAACTTTTAGTTGCGTTTTCGCCGGCTTAAACCAGGTCTGTGTAGTGCAGCCATTATGAAATTAACTATATGTTGCATCACAGTGGTCTTAAAGGTAATGAGAGGAGCTGATCTGATTGACCATGACTGAAATCAACTGTGACTCCTACTTTACCACTGCCTGCATCTGTGTTCACCAAATTACCAAAAAAGATTGCCACACCTACTTGCACTCCCTGCTCCCAGAATTTAGACCTGCATCTGTCCTGTGCCTGGATTGATGAAAATAGAGCCCCAAATATACTTTTTATTACTTTTTTATTGTTACTTAGATCTGTTTCATAACATGGGGACATTTGAGGGCTATCATTGCAGTAAGTAAAAAAGGAAATGCTCCTTTACAAATGAGTGTAACATAAGCAAATAAATAAGTCAATATAATATTGATAACAAGTCAATCCTGAAATATGTGATGTGCTTAAAGTATAAGACAAGCAGCAGAAATAAGTTGTGTCTTTTAAAAGGGAAGATCATTAGAGACAGGTAATATCGTACATGGCCACATTATGATAATAATGACAGTCGTGTAGTTTTCTTTTGATTTGAAGCTGGTTTGAAGTTGGAGTCTGTCAGAGGCCTCTGTAACCTTGCTGCATTAATAATGGTGATGATGATGTCAGCTTCTGCAGATGGGAAAAGGCACAGATGAAGAGAAAGTTAGGCAGGCAGGTGGGTATTGAGCCAATATACAAGTAAAAATAAGGCGTAGTGAGTTCATGCAATGCAAACAATAAGAATAATGATATTGGTTTTTACAAATATTTATAACAGAATGTGCATGTTTAAGTCTGTGTGTGTGTGTGTGTGTTTACATAGTTGGTGGCCGTTTTATAGGAACATCTAAATATTTAATGAAATGTGAAGGCTTTTTCTGGATTTGCTGTGTTTGCATATTTATATGCTTTTAAGGCTCCACAAATAACTGTGTTGATGGCTCACGGTGGATTCAATAAAGTTGTGATTATGTGGAAGTATGGAATTTTTGCAAATGGACTCCTTGTATATTTATCACTCATTTTACCGGGCCTATAATTCACTCTCTGGCCTATAATTTAAAAACACAATGCACAGCACATGCAAATGCGCACAGAGCAGATGTCTTTGATGGATTTGTGTTATAATACGCATGCAGCACCATAATTATTCTGGCTTCTGGAAAGCCAGGCATTCTAGGAAAATGCAAAGCCAAAGTTCATTCATGTTGAAATACAGCTGCAGATTGCCCAAGGTGAACTTTTTCTTGTCTTCAAGTTGCTGTTAGAATGTCGGTGCTAGAAGCTGTCCACACTAACTTTGATCACCTCTATAATCATGATCATGAAGGAATCACCAAACATGATAGCTTTGTCCCGCATTCAGCTCTGCCCTCAACCCAGAAAATGAAAGCAGCAGAAAAGGAGGTAGTGCTGTACTTTTTTTTTTTTTTTTTTAGCATCTTTGCTTTTTCTCTGACAAGTCTTTGAAGTTATTTGTATCCTCAGGCAAAGCAAAAGTACTGAGTATGATAGCTTTTTGTTGGCTGTTAGATTTGGTTTTTCTTTTGTTTCTTTTCTCAACTTTTTTATGCAGTGTGGCATATTTTAGACACACTGATGGAGGCTGAGCTTGAGGGATTTACAGCTTGTCTGTGTGCAGTGCACTTGGTAGGTCTCAAGGTTCTCTTGGTAGAGATCAAATAACACTGTATGAAAAGAGCGACACTGTAAAGGAAATGACACTGAAGTTTAAAAAGTTGAGATCTAAGGACAAGACTATAGCTACATGCAGGGAGGCTGGTAAAAATGGGTTAATAGGGCTAAGCCTTCTCTAGCTTTTACAATTAAGATGAGAAAATTATTATAATTATTATTTTTTTTAACACTTAGAGCAGATTAGATTTTAAGTTCTTGTGGAACCTAGCGCAGCAAAAGTCATCAGAATAACACAGGATTTCGCTTAATGGCTTATTTTGGGCTTATTTTTTACAGCTCCAGCACAGTGAGCCCGTTTTCCAATCATCTTCGTAGTTAAGTGAGTTAAGTAAGTAAGTTAAGTGACAGGTGTCATGACATGCACCCTTGATTTGCTGGGAATGAGAGACAATGGAGGGAAGAGGCGACAGTTTTATGAGCATGAACGGAGTGAAGCATGTACTTTATCAGCCATTTTCTTCAATGTCTTTGGGGGAAAAATTGGAGGTGAAGAGACGTCGTCCAAACAATATTTAAATCACACAGAAGAACAAAAGACAAAATTGTAAGTTTTGTGTCACTTGGCCTAAACGAAAGGACTGACTAACAGAGTGCAGCAAAAAAGGCACCCCTTTGTTTCCCATGCTTGCATTTTGGAAAAAACACACATGGCTTGGACCCAACAAGGAATTGTGGATTTTGCAGAACCCACGCTAGCGTTAGCTCTGTGGGGGTCTGATAAATCTCAGACTTGATTTAAGCAGAGTGTGTTTTTTGTACATAATGATAGTTGACTAGTTCTCTTTTTTGGATGAAGCAGGCTGATAACTAGTCAGCCTTAAACTGAGCTAAATCCAACAAAAAGGGTGTCCTATGTTTGACACATGGTCTTTCCAAAAAATGATTGTCTTCAAAGTTTCTTCTGTTTCTGTTGATTCATTGAATTATTTATCGAAATGCATCCACTTATCCACAGTAGCTAATCTGAAAGCTAACGATAATGTAACATGTTACACGTAACACGGTCAGACACCATGAGGCTCCACGCTTCTCACGAGGTCAAATACCGACTGATCTCAGAGCCAGCTACCTTTACCGAAGTAAAGGCTTATTTATGTTTCATTTTTCAACACATTTTTTTAAGTGTTGCTGGACAGGAATAAAAGAGTAGTACGACGTTTTGAATTTATGCTTTGGCGAAAGGTTTCTGCCATCTCCATGGTAACCATGTTTGACATGAACGCTAGAATATCAACAAGAAAGTTCAGTTAAAACTATCTCCATAGTGACATTTACAATATCCATCTCATTATGCGACAAAATAAGTTGATGTGAGCTTCTCTTCAAATAAGGTAACGTTAAGTCCAGGCTTATAGAGCTCTCTCTCTCTCTCTCTCTCTCTCTCTCTCTCTCTCTCTCTCTCTCAAAAGAACATCACACACGTCATTCCTACGTATATCTTTTCCATGCGACCATTACTTTTGCTGTGGTTACCAAATAGCTTTATTCAAGACATGATGTTTGACACAATGTGTTGCAAAATGGTTGTGTTAAAACTGTTGCAGTATCAATAGTTGTCACAGTTGGAACAGGTTTTGTAGTGCAGCCCTCGCTGCACCACAGACAGAACTTGAATGGATTTTTCTGACAGTGTTCACATATTCTGTCATGTAGCATATCTTTCCATCATTCATGCTTATTTTCTTTGGTTAAAAATGCTATGTGCTAGAAAAATAGTCAAATGGTGTGTGTGTGTGCTTTGCATCAGATCATTCTTGTTGGTACTTCTTTATGGTGTTGTTGTAGTGCACTTGCTAGGATTTATCTTATGACCATGAATTTTTAAAATTTCCTTAAAAACTTATCCATACACTTCTACCATGATGTTTTTCAGTCTGGACCAGAATGGACGACCAACAAACAGACCAACAAAAGGCAGGTATTACCTTCACTTGAGCCGCATTCTTGGTAAAAATGGTCAATCAAATTAATATTTTACATTTTGTAAAGTTTGGTCTTTGCCAGATTATTTATTCTGTTGTTTAACAAATAAAAACCATTAAACTGACAAATTTTCATGTAGTTTTGATCAGAATCATTACATTGCAGGTCCAGATGGTGTTATATGATGATAAAATCATTATTTTATCATATTGAATGGATCTGCATTTCCATCACCATCCTCAAATAAAAAAATATTACATACAAACTCCAAACCCTGGATCACCTGCCACATCAACCACAGCCACAAGAAGAAGAAGAAGAAGAAGAAGAATGCTGTGTTTAAAACAACAGTCAAAGAAATACATTTTAAAGGTTAAATTCAAACATAAAGACAAACAGGAGCAGATGTAAACAAAAACAAACCTTCAAAAAATTAAAATCCCAAACAGGTCAAGCCAGATTAAAATTATCCCAGTGTAAAAGAACCCCACCACCTTTACAAACACTCTGAAAACTTAGTACAAATGGTTTGCTACCCTTGACGACTCCGTGAAGAGCTGTGTGAGTCCTCCTCCTTCATGAGCCTGCATTTCCTCCCTTCAAACATGACCATGTCCAGCAGCTGTTGGGCAGATGCAAGCCTGGCAAGATACCAGGACTTGATGGCATCCCAGCCAAGCTCTGTGCCACAGAGCACCCTCCAGTCATCTTCTCTGTCTTCTGGGAATCCTATCAATACCAACTGGAAAACATTAACCATCATACCAGTATCCAAGAAAGCCAACCACTACCGACAGTCACAGTCACTTCAATAATGAAGAAATGCCTGGTAAAACTGATCGCCATGAACCACAGCTGGACAAGCACCACTTTCCCTGGGATCAAATTAGCGACTGAGGATGCTGCAACCTCTCGCTTCCTCTTTCAACATCTGGAAACGCCAGACAACTTTGCCAGTATAGTTCCGTGCCACCAGATGATTGGGAAACCTCACCACCTCATAATAACTGCAATCCTTATCTACTGAAATAACAACTTCCTCAAAAACAGACCACAGGATGTTAAAGAAAGCACAGTATGATGAGCAGATGATGATCATTAGCAACACTGAAGGGCCCTAAAGCCGTGTTCTCAGTCTCTTCCTTCACACCCTCTACATAAATGACAGTTCTAGCCCCTCACCCATTGCCACAAACATCAAATACTCAGATGACACAGCCACACTTGCACCATTCAATGACACTAACTCTGTCACAGCCTCTGACCGTGACCAAACTCTATCAGAACTCAATTTCTCACTTCACACAATAGTGCACTGATAACTTCATGCAGTGAAACATGGACAAAGCAAAAGCATTGGTCAATGGCAAAATTAACATATCTTTAAATTTCTTGGACTTTCTCTACTCTCTGAGCAGAAACTCCATGTTACCCATTGACTCAGAGTACTGTCTGTTGCCCCTCACCTGCTGCTGTTGCTTTACGAATAATTGAATCCTTCCTGTTGTACTGTTCCATCTGCTACTTTTCCATGTCTAGTATTTCCAACAAAACAAACTTACCAGCATCACACATACTGCATCTAAATCCATGGGCCTTCCCACACTCACACTTTCAGACATGAACGACAGAGCCATCACACGCCTAACACTCAAAATAGCAAATGCCACCGATCACCCCCTCAGTCATCACTTCAGATGATCACATTTCTGCCATCCAGACGGAAAAACGGGATTTTAAAAATGGAGACGAGCTAGAAGCAGTAGGAGTTTTGATTCCCCAGCCATTGTAGCACTGAATAAACAGCCTTACTGACACTGATTTGTGCTGTGATATATGAATTATGGAAACTATGTATCGTCTTATCTGTATGCTACTTTGTTTATATCTTTGTGTCTTCACTGGTTTCCTCCCTGGTCAGCACACACCATATACAGTGCATCTTTTTCATATATTCTTTTCATATTTGCGTTCAGTGCATGTGCACAAAGTTGACTGCTCTCCGGAGAATAAAATACAAGTAACCAAGGTCTGAATCGCCAAGTCTGCACACTTTACACAGCTGATAAAAGCTGTCTGGAACTGTGTAGTACATTTCAATACACATAATTAAAAACTCATATAGAGTTCCATAGATTCACATTTTTATTAGTAACTGTTATATGACATCTGTGGGGCATCATGAATCAATCAGGGACACAGCTTTGTTACAATTGACAGTCAAAGCTGCCGGCTGGATTGTTAAGAAGAAAACACACACAGAGCATGTTTTACATTTCAGATTGTGAGAACATTCATCATAGTCACTCAAATAATGTGGCTCATTTGACTCAATTCATTCATAAAGTAGCAATCCTATTTTCTCTGCTTAGAGGTCTAAAATGTAGATATGGCCTCTGGTAAATCAAGTTTAAGGGAAGACTAGACTTGTGCCTGCTGAGAAGCTGATTGTCATGTAGATCTCATTTTCCATGAAACTGACTCTCACAGATGACTTGATTAGTGAGTGATTGTTCCCCTTAACTACAAAAACAAATCAAAACTATCTGAAGTGCCTTTCTGTTTTATAACTACAAGTGCTGATGACTTAACTAAATCAGCCATGCGCTTGTTGCTAAAATTAGATTTCAAAAGCTTCATCAGTCAGCTGTTCATCTGCTGTCATCTGCTTCTTTAAACTCTTTTGTCTTGAGATCAATGCAATTCTTTAGGCTTACAGAAAACATAACATGCAGCAATATGTTCACTTAAATCAGAGCCCTGTTTAAAAAAGCAAACAAAAAAAACATACCATACTGTAGTTGGCTGAGTCACTGGATTATGTAAAAATCTTGAATAGACTTTAAAAAATATATTTTCAACTTCCCTCAGTTTATCAACTCATTAATTAATGGGGAACTTATCAAAGAACAGGAGTAATGAAGTTACAGGAAAATAATTAGTGCCTGCTTAAGCCTTCATTCATTTGTAGCTGTTGGGATTTTTGATTAAAACTCTGTGGGCTGTCATTCAACAAGCAAAGGTGGACTTAGGCCAGTATTATTATTTTTATTTTTTTATTATTTTTAGTTAATAAGGGAGGGCATACTGGTGCACATGTGAAATGCAATTTAACAGATCCTGGTGAAATTACAACATCACATATGGAATTTCTTGTTAATGATGACAATGATGATGATGATGATAATGATGATGACAATGATGGTGATGATGATGATGATAATGATGATGATGATGATGATGATGATGATGATGATGATGATGATCTGGTGGATGTTGACTCCTTTTTAAAAAATAAAAACATTTAAACCAACTTTATGTAGCCACATAAAAACACACATAGAGCACAAAGCAGGACATCAAACAGGATGTAATACATGCAGATAGGACATTAATGTTTAAAGTGCTCCTCTTCAGGCAGAGAACAAAAACCCCTAGAAACATAATAAAAAAAAGAAAAAGGAAAAAGAAAAAAGAAAGGTGACCAAAGCTGACCAGGGGGAGATAGCATACACTTTCCTTTATTAAAAAAAAAAATATATATATATATATAAAACACAGAATAATCCTGCTATAGCCATATTTTAAAATAATGTTAGAGTTTCTACCAGAGAAAGAGGACAAACTGGCTATGAAAACAAATAACAGAACCAAAAGTTGCAGGGAAAATTAAAAAATAAAAAATAAATAAAAAGTTAGATCAAGTTCCAGTTTGGACTCTGCCTGAAGCAGAACCTGTTTTTAGCCTCTACTCCTAGTGGGGATTTGATGAATATATGGATCAAATGCATGTATAATGTTCATGAAATGGTTTCACAAGGGGGCAAGAACAGTATTAATTCCACTTTCATGTTCCATTGCATGTTCTCAGGGTCCCCTTAGTATCATCCTTATTAAAATTTGGGGCAAAGGGCATAAAGGGCATAAAAAAATACATTTTTTCCCTTTTTGCATACATGGTGGACATAGAGGGAGTA